>CM062394.1:21633036-22243859 GCA_031304145.1 Cardiospermum halicacabum | reverse complement strand
CCCATATTACTTTAGGAAGATAGGGACAATTACATTATGGAAAGTTCGTGTCTTGACTGAGCATAATTGGAGTTATGATCAAGATCGAGAAATGCACCAAGATGTAGCAGGAGACTTAACAATAGTTGCAAGTGATTTTGACAAAGTATTATTAAGGGAGGAAATAATGTCAAATAATAAGGGTTATGATCCTATTTACAAGAATCCAAAGTGATTGGTGACCAGATCTATCGAGATCTTTACGGGAGGATCTCCATCGAATTTAAAATTTTATCGACTGTGAATTTCGTGAACTAAATTCTTCCAAAAGCAACCAATTACAATGTACACTTTTGTGTTATTTCATAAACATTTTGGTTGAATTTAGTTCTGTTAAGTTTTGTATCATATGTTACAAGTTTTGGCTGTTTTGTTTGGTATTGGGCTTGTGGGCTGAAGTACATTATTATAAATCAATCTACATGGCTTGAACCAGTCCAGTACTTAACCTAAGTATATATACTACTTAGTAAGGTTACTATATCAAGTAGTTCATTCTGTTGTTCTTTGTTCTGATCATCTTTTGCTCAAGCGATTAAGGTTTTCTTCTTCTTCTCCTTCTAGATCTATCTAGGAGACTTTGTGTCTTCTTTCTTTGTAATTACACCATCATTAGTGCAACTGGCAACTGAATTGAAACTCCATGGTGTACACTCTTAGTAGCACTTTATGTGTTGTCGAGTGGAACCACGTAAAAATCCTTTGTGTTAAATGATTTCGTTTCTAGTTTTGTTCATGGTTTGAGTGATTAATTGTTGTTAAAACACAACAATTGGTGTTAGAGCTTAATCGCTCAATTCGAAACCCTAATCTCTATTTTTGGTTCCTTTTTTTTCTTTTCGTCTATTTTAGGTGGAAGACGCAACCCTTGGTAATAGCAATAGAGGACTTAAGCCAACTCAACAGAAATCTTGAACAGATCTTGAGAGGATCTATCGAAACTCTAAGTCTTCCCTAACCTTTTTTTCTCACTTCTCATTTTTTGTTTTTTTATTGAATAATTCTTGGTGTGTGTACTTTTTCTTGTATCTCTTACGGGTGAAAATCGATTTGGAGAAAGAAGGAAAAAATGAAAATACTTTAAAATCTTCAATAAAAGGAAACAGGTACAGAAATAGCTAAAACAGAGTACTAGAAGATATGCGACTTTGGTTTCTGCTTGGTACATTTCTGTAAATCTTTAGATATAGGTCTCCTATTTACCGCTTTAACTTTGCTACCTGAGTGGGGTTTTGTTTACACCCTCAGGGTATGCTTGGTTGAAATTTTATGTGATTCTTACTTGTTTGATTGTATTTGTTATCTCTTATCTATTCTTTGTGAATTCAATCTTTGGTTGTATAGATTGATAGCTCATTCTTTGTGATTAGATTAATACTGATTCTTTTAGAATTCTTGGTGTATTAATCTATTAATTAATTAATTATATGCTAATTGAATTGATCTTTTGGCTGCATTTGTTGTTGTGTGATACATTGATCTGTATTACTTTGTGTTTGTGATATCTGAGTGAGTTTAATTGCTGATCTCTATCTATATCTTGGCATATTGCATCATTTTTGTGCATACTAGGATTAATATGGCTAAAACTCCTGGTTCAAGTCATATTAATATAGAAATTTTTGATGGGAACCAAGATTTTGTACTATGGTAGAAAAATATGTTATCTATTCTAGTCTATCATGGGGTTGAAGGGGTTGTTGATAAAGAGTACCTAAGGATATCACCGAGGCTAAAAATAAATGTTTGAATAAAAAGGCATACCACATGATATTATTGCATTTGTCTTATGATGTCATGACTACTCTTACTAGTGCTAAAACTGCATCTGAATTGTAGACTGTATTAGAAATAAATTATTCGGAAAAGAATCTTCAAAATAGGCTGTTAAGCAGGTTGTTTGGTTTTAAAATTGATCCTAGAAAGAAAGTTGCTAAAAATTTGGCTTTTTTTTTTTAAAAGATTTATGCAAGATTTTAACAGTAGAACTAAAGAGGATAGTAGAGTGTCTAAAGAATATCTTGCTATGTTTCTTTTACATGCTTTACCTGAATCACATTCCATTGCAAAAGAATTTACTTCTTTCAATAATGTTGCATTGACTACTAAATTGATCATTGATGGCTATTTTTAGAACTTTAAATGAAGATAAAGTGAAATCTGAACCTGAAGGGTTGATGGCTCAAAACCATAAACCTGCCAGGAATAAAAAGAAAAGGTTTAATTATCTGAATCAAAATGGTAAAAGTAATTGTAACAACTCTGGTAATTCAAAGGATTAAAAAAAGACAGGGTAAATCTGATAAAGATAGAGTTATTATTATGGAAAAGAGAATCACCTTGTAAAGGACTGTTTTCAGAAGAAGAAAGATTAGGCTAAAGGTATTTCTAAGCCTATTTCTTCTAATTTTGTTGTTGTTTTTGATGATCATGTGCAATTTTGAGAAGACTTGACTATTGTTGCTAAATTGTCTGATATTTTGTCTGTTAATCAATGTTCTATTTTGGATTAAGTCATTGATGCTGGTTGCACGTGTCACATGATACCCAATAAGGACTGGTTTGATGAACTCAAATATAGTCATAAGGGACTGGTCCTAATGGGGTCTGATCATAAATTCATGATTAAAAGCATTGGTTCTGTTAAAATTAAACATTTTCATGGTACTGTTTGGATTTTGCATGATGTTAAGTATGTGCCTGATCTTAGGAGGAGTCTTATCTCTATTAGTGCTTTTTACTGTCTTGGTTTTGAATGCATGTTTAAAAATCAGATTGTATGCATCATGGATTCTAACACTAAAGAGATAATGACTAAAGGAAAGAAATATGGTAATTTATATAAACTTGTTGGTGAAAATGTTGGCATAACAGGCTTGGTCACTTGGGTGAAAATGCATTAAAGGAATTAAAGAAAAAGGGATTGATTGATAATGATGATAACTATAAGTTGGATTTCTGTGAGCATTGCATACTTGGTAAACAAACTCGAATGCATTTTATAAAATCTAATTTCAAAGCTGGTTCTGTTCTTGAGTATGTGCATGCTGATATATAGGTCCTTTCAGGACCAAAATTTTTAGTAAGAGTGTTTATTTTATGACTATTATTGATGATTACTCTAAGTATGCTTAGATATATCTGTTAAAGGGTAAAGATGAAGCTTTTGCTAATTTTCAAATTTGGAAGAAGCATATTGAAACTAAATCTAATTGTAAAGTTAAGGCTCTAAGGACATATAATGGGCTTGAATTCTGTAATGATTTATTTTATTCTTTGTGTGTTGAGAATGATATTATTAGGCATAGAACAGTAAGGCATACTCCCCAACAGAATGGAGTGGCTGAACGTCTCAATAGGACCTTACTTGAAAAAGTAATGAGCATGTCATTTAAGGCTAAGATGCCCAAAATTTTTGGGAGAAAGCTTTAAACACTGCTCTCTCTATGTAAGAAATAGATCTCTTTCTTCTGTGATTGATTGGAAAACTCCGTTTGAAATGTATTTGGTAAACTGTCTGTGTTGAAACATGTTAGGACTTTCGACTATAGGCATATGTACATCAATCCTTAGGTAAGTTGGAACCTAGGTCCACAAAGTGTCTATTTATGGGTTTCTCCTCTAGTACTAAAGATATAAAGTTGGTCTATAAAGAGTGTCCTTCTTATAAATTCATTATTAGCAGGGATGTTATTTTTAATGAAATTGAAGCTCTTAAAAGAAATCACTTCTGTTTTAACAGACAGTCAAGGCGCCTTTTAGCTGAGTAGAAATTCCATGTACCATGACCGAACGAAACATATTGATGTTCAATATAATTTCATTAGATAACATATTTTGAATGGTGAAGTGAATGTAGGGAAGTTTCTACTGATGTAAACCTTGCTGATATGGGAACTAAATTACTTTCTGTGAAGAAATTTTTTTTTACAGAAATCTTCACATTGGGTTGCTGTGAGCTCGAGGATTGGAGGTTGGGTGCCTAGAGATAATGGTTACTAGTCTGGACGACACTTATGGCTTTGTGATGTTAAATTGTAAATTCTGATCGTAATCAGTTTGTATGATGTACTTATGATCCAAAATGGGAAGTTTGTTAAGTTTTGTATCATATGTTATCAATTTTGGGCCATTTTGTCTATAGGGATGGCAATAGACAAGATATGGGCAGGTATGTCAATATCCATATCCTTACCCATTATTTTTTTTTTTAGTATCCACATCCTTTCCATATCCTTTTAATTTAAGTGGATATGGGTACGACTATATATCCGCCTATATGGATTTATCCATGGATATACCCATATTCTCATAATAATTATTTTTTTTTAATAATATAGTCAAAATTGATTCAAATTATAAATATAATAAATTTAAATAAAACAACAACCATGACTCTCTTTTAACTAAAATTTAAAGTTCTCTTGAAATATTATGACTTCTGCAAAATAAAAAAATTTCTTATTGAAATTTATTTGAGATTGTGAGATGATAGTGAGAATAAGAAAAATTAGAAATAATGGACAAGATGATGCGAGCGCAGCTATACTTTTTTAGAAAATTTAGGGTTCAGTTATAAGTTTATTTTTAAGGGTTTTTTTTTTTATTATTTAAAATAAATTTGAGTGGACATGGATTTCACTAATAATATAGAATTATAGTTATATTTTCTTTTATTTTTAATTTTATTTTGTAGGTAGAGGATATGGGTAAGAATATTTTACCGTTCTCATATCATTATACTTAATGGGTATAGATTTTCTATTCATATCCGCCCACCAGTCTTAATGGGTATATCCATATCCGCTCATAGCGGGTGAGTATCCACGGGTAAACAGGTATAAATTTTAATTTAAATTTATATATTTTTAAAAAAAAGAAACCATACGAATTTGTAAAGGAGAGCTTTTACATATTCACAGAGTTGTAAAGGAAAGTATAATGTTTATTTTGTTTAATTTACAAAAAAATCCTTTAAAAATTTATAAATTTAAAAATAAAATTTGAGTTGTCCATTTTAAAGTTAAATATGTAATTTTTCAAAAATACATATATAAAAAAATAATAGATAGTGGGACTAAAAAATTAAAATTAAATATTATATGTAAGAAATTATTTTACACTTTCTTAGCCTGAACACTTTATATGTTCATTAATTTGTTTTTATGGTCTTTCTAAACATCTAAGAGTGTGTTCCACAATAGCCGTTACATTAACGCTTGAATTAGCTAATTGAGCTATTAGTTGTTAAGCTACTAGTTGGAGTAAGTATTTGAGATGAGTGTTTGCTAAAAATATTTCAGGGGCTATAGGTATAAAATGGCGTAAAAGGGTAATTAAAATATAGTTTATTTCACTTTTTGAGTGTTGATATTCATTTATTAAATAATTTTTAAAGATTTTTAAATAAATTAAAATAATACTAAAATTATGATTATTCATAAAAAAAATATACTATTAAATTAGAACATAGTTAAAGTGTATAAAAAATAAATTGGATAATAGTATGGAAACTTTTTGATTAGCGATTTGTGGATAGGTACTAAAAAAACTATTTGATAATCGCTAATTGAACATCTAATTGCTAATAAAAAAATGCTCCTAATCACCTAAATTTCCAAATCACTAATACAAAATCTAATGTTAATTAAAAATTTAGCTACCAAACACACTAAATTTTCTTTCTAAATGTTTCTTAAATACTAACATCATCCCTATCGGCGAAATCCAATTTATGGAAAATTTGAAATTTTCTAATACGTAAAAGACTCGAGGCCATATAGAAGCCTACTAAATCCGATTTATGGAAAATTTGAAATTTTCTAATACATAAAAGACTCGAGGCCATATAGAAGCCTACTAAAGATGAAAATAGAAACTTTGAATCATAGCTAATGGGAAAATTATTGTTGAAGTCATTTTAAAGTTTAAATTAAATTAGTGAGTTGAAAATTTCTAGTTTAAGTTATTTTAAGGTTTAAATTAAATTAATGAGTTATATAAATTGTCTTTTCATTTTTTTAGAAAAAGATTTAATTTTATAAAGTGAGCTTTTAACTTTTTTCTTTTCTCATCATGGATCGGTTCGATCCATTATGAGTCGTGAATGATTTTTTTCATGGGTCGTGAATGACCTCTATCATGAACCGTACTAATTTACTAATTCCGACTAGAGTAAAATTGTTACGAAGGTTCATTTTATGAAATTGAAATTTTGAAAAGTTTATTTTTAAAATATAAATTTTGTTTGATTCATAAGTATAAATTAATGTTTAAATGGCTAATATTTTGAAAATTTTTATTCTTGCATAATTTGATTTAGGAGATTTCCAAAAACCTACTTCAGGTTTGAAAATTTAACCAAAACAATAGCTTTTCAATTTTGACTAAAAACAACCAATATTTAGATGGTTTCCATCTATTTTACTATTCATTCGTCAGGCGATAAACAATAATGGAGAGTATTTTTGTAAATTCGTATTTTTATTTAAAAATAAAAAATAAAAATATTTTTTTTCTTTTTTTTTTTCTTCTCTTTTTTCCCTCTTTTCTATTCTTCTTTTTCTTCCTCTTCTCTTTTCTTCTTTTTTTTTTTCCCTCTTCTTCACGAGATCTATATTTTAACCTGATTGATTTACGGTATGTTTTATGGATCGGAATCCCGTCGTTAAGTCGTTTGAACAATAGGAACTAAGATCCTTCATCCACCAGGTAAGAGCGACCACCAATATAATGTTTACTAGGGAAGTTGCAAGGAATAAAACCACTTATTTTCTTCTGTATATAACTCTCTATTTTCAGGGAGTGTTTTGAGTGTTTCGAGAGATTTTCAAAATCTGTCAATTGTATTCACTTTCACGGATATCTGTGATTCACTTCATGGTTTAATAAGGTGGAAGTTGAGATAACTTAACTTTCAAGCATTCTTATCTTATCCACCAATTTAAGTGGTGGGATTTAGCCAAGTGCGTTGGACAATTAATTCGATTCATCCAAAAAGAGATATTAAATCCAACATGCATTATATATTTCTTAATGTCATTCTAGTGAAAAGTTATATAATTTAAATTTTTAAATAAATCTTTAATTTCAAAAGTCTTTAAGACACTCATGCTATTCATATTTTAGACATTAGCATTTAGTCATTTATTTATTGTTGATCCATGAAACTCTGTTGGAGCAACATAACATCTTCATCTTAGATGCTTACAGTAAATGCATATGCCAATATAGCCTACCATAATAATTATGAAAATAAGTGGAAGTCTTCTGGATAATTCAAAAGACAATGTAAAAGATGACATAATGCAAAAATCAGTTTCTTTATTGCCAATTATGTCAGTAAAAATGTTATCATGCTCTAAGGGGCCACAAAAGTTTTTATATCTACATTTAGTTTAAATAAATTATATATACATGTTATTCCACAGTACTATCTTGGGAAGATATCTCGTTTTTGAAAGCATATATTGAGGGAGTCAATTCTACACAAATTATATATTTGTGACACTAAAATGCTTGATAGCTTTTTTGTAATTTAAGAATCATGTAAGATTTAACATTAATATGTGTACCGTTGTATGGTAAAATAGTTGAAAGAACATGAGATACAAGTAGTCGATTATCATTTCCAATAGTAGATATACGTGTTGAATGAAACACTTTATTGACATAGAGTCATATCATTTGTCGGTTTACTATCCACCAACCATGTAGGATCAATGCATGATTTATAGGAATTTCTATTGTTAGAACTTTGAGTTATATAGAACAAATAATATGTTGGGTTATTATGAGCAGATTGTGTTTGATGAGATCCTAAAGGGGCATTAGATCATAAATTTTTGTTATTTGCAGATTAAGACGTTGAATTTTTTTTTCCAGACAAATCCGCGTAATCCGCATATTGCTAATAGCTAATAATTAATTGGCTAACGAAATCCTAAATAGGAATTTATATTATAATTTATTAAATTTGAATTAAAATTTAAAATTTTATAAATTATAAATTTAATTCAAATTCCAATTACTAGTGAAGGAACCGAAAATAGAGATATACAAACTTCAAGTGGACTCAAATACATCTCTGATGCCAACCCATGATCTAGTGTCGTATATTGCTAATTTGTTGGTATTGCATTGAATCACAAGAATTTCTTTTAGGAAAATTTTCCTATTTTGAGTTTGGATATATTTTCTAATTGTTTGATTCCTTATTTTTGGAAAGATTTGGTTTTTCTAATTTGATTGATTGTATTCTTTAGTTGGAATGGAAACAAATTAAGAAAGTATGTTTGATGATTACTATAAATAGAGTTGTCTCGTGAAGAACAAAGTATCCCATCTCTCGGGATGGTGATCATTGGATTTAGGTCATGCCTAGTGGGGGTGATGATCACTGGGGTTGGGGTCTCGCCATTAAGGAGATTTCGTATTTGGAGATTTTGTTTAGGGGTTGTCTCCTCGTAAGGAGATTTTGTTTAGGAGTTGTCTCAACGTAAAGAGATTTTATGTGGGGATTGTCTCGACATAAGGAGATTTTGTTTGGGAATTTTCTCGCTGTAAGAAGATTATATTTGGTGGTTGTCTCGCCGTAATGAGATTTCGTATTAGAGTTGTGATGGAGGTCCATCTAGCCTAACCTATCAAGATGCCTTGGACATGGGCCTTTGTGCACCTTTGGGAGATGATGAGAACCAAGCATTATTGAACCTGAAATAGCAGCTGGGTATGACCAGAAAATGGGGTTTCTTTTAAAGCCATTTGGGCTGTTTCAAGCCCTCATAACTGGTGACTATAGAGAGGCCCAATCTGAAGAACTTAACCCATGAAATCTGATCCATATATTTAGCCCATATTTGGATCTTTCCAGAATGACCTTTCAAGTTCTTTTATGTTACTTTTGTTATCTTAACTTGTCTTTATTTCCATTTTTATTATGGTTGTTGTTAATGCCTATTTAGTTACATTTATAGTAGGCAGTTTTATTTTCTTTAAACTTTCAATGTAATGCTTCCTATTTAAAGGAAGAAATAGATGAAGTAAATGATCAGATTTTGAAAGAAAAATATTTGAGTGTTTAAACACCTTGGTTTTGCTTGTTTCCAAAAACATTCAAGGGTTTTATTAGTTTCCAAAAACTATTGGGTTTTGTTTGTTTCCAAAAACATCCAACTTGTTTTTATCTTATTTATAACATACATCCACCACGCCATCAGTTGGTATCAGAGCTCGGATCATATAAAAAAAATCAGATCATGTCAGGAGATCAAGATTTATCCGCTGCATTTGCGGCAATGAGGCTAGAAATGGAGGCTGTTAAGGCCAAGAATGAGGCCTTGGAAACACTTGTCCAGAATTCCCCTTTGATTAACCGAAATCTTAATGAAGAGGATCTGGATGACGAAGAACAGAATGAAGATGATCAACGTCTTGTCCATGGAGGTTTTAGAGACCGAGGGAGAAGACTTGGAGGATTTGGCCGAGGTGGAAGAATGCCACCACCCCAACGTGGAGAGAGGCAAGAGGAGTTTTTCAATTATAAAATTGAATTACCGGAATTTCATGGGAAGATTGATGCTGATGCCTATCTTGAGTGGGTATATTCAATGGAGAGATCCTTGGAATTAAGGGAGGTATCAGAGACAAAGAAATTGAAACTTGCAGCCATGAGATTGAAAGGGTATGCTGCCCTTTGGTGGGAAAATTTAAAAAAACAAAGAATAAAGGAAGGAAGGCCTCGAATTACACAGTGCGATAGGATGAAAGAGGAGATGGATGTGGTGTTCTTACCACCGCATTACAAGCAGAAAATGATTGAGCGGATGTTGAGCCTCAAACAGGGCACAAAACTGTGGAGCAGTACACCATGGAATTGGAGGAGTTTTTGCTAAAATGTGAAGTGGAGGAGACTGAAGAGCTGATCATGGGGAGTTTTCTTCAAGGTTTACGTCTTGACATCCAAGATATTGTAAGTTTCTATCCTTATGAGTCTCTCATCGAATTAAAAAGATTGGCCTTGAAAAGTGAGGCAAGTTTGAAACAGTCACGCCAAAATAGAACCAATACCAACCAACCTTCCACCTACACCTCACCTTACAAACAGAGTTCTAGTTGCTCCAGTTCTTCACCTATAAAGACGGCCTCACCAAAAACCCCTTCTTACACACAAAACACTTCCAACACACCTAAAGACACCCAATCTGTCCCAACATCTAAAAGCACCTCTAAAAAAACTTTGAAATGTTTCAAATGCCAAGGATATAGACACTTCCAATATAAATGTCCTACAAGGAAAGTTATGACGATTAGAGAGATAGAGGAGATTGAGGAAGAATTATACCACAGTGAATCTGTTGGGATAGATTCTGATTTGCATGATGATGAGGGAGATGCCCTTATATGTGATGCTAATTTGCTTGATGGGGAATGTTTAGTAATGATGCGAGTTCTGAACTTTGAAAAGAGTGCAGAGGACTGGAAGAGGAAATCCATTTTTCACTCTCGGTGTATGACAAATAATAAATTATGTGAAGTTGTTATTGATAGTGGTGCTTGTGAGAATGTTGTCTCCAGTGAGATGGTATCTAAGTTGGGACTGAAAATCGAGCTAATTGATACCCCTTACAAGTTGACTTGGTTGGATCCAAAGCATGAAATTAGGGTCACTAAGTGTAGTTCCTTTTACAATTGGAGAATATGAAGATGAGGTGAACTGTCATGTTATCCCTATGACAGCTTGTCATTTGCTTCTTGGAAGGCCATGGTTGTATGATAGGGATGTCCACCACCAAGGGAGGGCGAATACTTACTCTTTATTTCATGGAGGAAAGAAAATTTTACTTAAACCCTTGCTGCCAAAGAATAGGAAAAAGAAGGGAGAACTTGGAGTTGTGGGATTATTGTCCAATAATGAGAAAAGTGTAATCATGGAGGAGCTGCCGAGCTTTATTCCAATTGATATAGAGGATGAACCTAAGCCAAAGAATGTTATGCCAAATGAGGTAAAATCTCTTATCAATGAATTTCCAAGAGTTTTTCCAAACACTTTACCAACCGTTTTGCCTTCTCTAAGAACCATACAACATGAGATCAGTTTTGTTCTGGGATCCCAAATTCCTCACAAACAATCCTACAGAATGAGCCCTAAAGAGAGTGATGAATTACAAAAACATGTTGATGAACTGTTAGAGAGAGGATTCATAAGAGAAAGTGTCTCTCCATGCATTGTTCCAGCCTTTGTAGTTCCGAAAAGAATGACAAGTGGAGGATGGTTATTGATTCAAGGGCTGTTAATAAGATCACAATCAAGTATAGATTTCCAATTCCAAGGCTTGATGACATGCTTGACAGATTGCATGGAGCTTCAGTATTCTCAAGAATTGATCTTGCAAATGGATTCTACCAAATTCGTGTCAAAGAAGGTGATGAGTGGAAAACAGCCTTCAAAACTAATGCGAGGCTGTATGAATGGTTGGTCATGCCAATGGGACTTTCAAATTCACCTTCTACCTTTATGTGGCTCATGAATGAGGTACTTAAACCATTCCTTAACAAATTTGTGGTGGTATACTTTGATGATATTCTTATTTTCAGTTCTAGATTACACGAGCACTGCATGCATTTGAGACTTGTTTTTGAGGTTTTGGACTGGGAATCACTGTATGCAAATATAGAGAAATGTCATTTTTGTGATAGCACCATTAGTTTTCTAGGGTATGTTGTGTCTAAAGATGGGATAAGTATGGATTCTGAAAAGGTTAAGGCTATTGTTGATTGGCCCATTCCAAGTAATTTGTTTCAAGTCAGGAGTTTTCATGGATTTTGTTCTTTTTATAGGAGATTTATTAAGGGTTTCAGTACTATAACAAGTCCTATAACAGATTGCATGAAAAAGGGAATGTTTAAATGGACCCCTCAAGCCACTCTTACTTTTAACACTTTGAAAAATGCTATGACAAAAGCTCCTGTTTTAGCTTTGCCTAATTTCAGTTTGCCTTTTGAATTGGAGTGTGATGCTAGTGGGGTAGGAATAGGGGCAGTTTTGAGCCAAGAAGGAAAACCCGTTGCATTTTTTAGCGAGAAGTTGAATGAGTCTAGGAGAAAATATTCTGCTTATGATCTTGAGTTCTATGCTCTGATTCGTGCTCTTAGACATTGGAGTGCATATTTGTTTGCTAATTCTTTTATCCTATATACTGATCATCAAGCCTTAAAATACATACAAAGCCAAGCCAAGTTAAGTAGAAGACATGCATCCTGGGTAGAATACTTGCAAACCTTTGATTTTGTGGTGAAGTATAGGGATGGTCTAAGCAATGTTGTGGCTGATGCTTTGTCTAGAAGATATGAAGTTCTAAGTACCATGCATGCTCATGTGATAGGATTTAAGGACATTAGGACCTTGTATGAAAATGATGGGGACTTCGGTCAGATTTGGGAGAGGGTTAGGGAAGATGGTGCATTTAGGGATTTCGCGATTCATGATGGCTATCTTTTCAAACTTGATGCTGTTTGTGTTCCTCAAAGTTCTCTAAGGGAAGCGATTCTTAAGGAGGTCCATGGTGGAGGCCTAGCTGGTCACTTTGGTAGAGACAAAACCTATGAACTGGCTTGTAGGAATTTCTACTGGCCAAAAATGTGGAAAGAGGTTTCAAGACTTGTTGAGGGCTGTAATACTTGCAAACAGTCCAAGATGACTACACAAGCTCATGGACCATACATGCCTTTGCAAGTTCCAAGCTCCCCATGGGAAGATGTAAGTATTGATTTCATTGTTGGCTTGCCAAGGACAAGAAGAAACCATGATTCCATTATGGTTGTAGTAGACAGGTTCTCAAAAATGGTCCATTTCATAGCTTGTAACAGAACAAATGATGCATCTCATGTTCTGAATTTGTACTTTGAAAATGTTGTAAAACTCCATGGAGTTCCAAGGAGTATAGTAAGTGATAGGGATGTGAAATTCTTAAGTCATTTTTGGAGACACTTGTGGGCAAGGTTAGGAACTACCTTGAAGTTTAGTACTGCCTTCCATCCTCAGACCGATGGACAAACCGAGGTGGTCAACAGAAGCTTGGGCAATATTTTAAGAAGTTTGCTGAAGGGAAAAGTGAAGAATTGGGATACTTTGTTGGCTCATGCTGAATTTTCTTACAACAGTTCAAAGAGTAAGACTACCAATTTTACTCCTTTTGAATTAGTTTATGGAGCTAATCCATCTGCTCCTCTTGATTTGAGCAACGCACATTCTAGTATTCCTTCGAACTTAAAGGCTGAAGATAGAGCTGCTAAGATTGTCAAACTTCATGCTAAGGCCAAAGCCCACATTGAGAAAAAGAATGAAGCCTACAAGATGCAAGCCAAGCGAAAATCTGTTGTTGAGTTTAAAGAAGGTGATATGGTGTGGGTTCATCTGAGGAAGGAACGATTCCCTTCTAAGAGAAAGAACAAACTTATGCCTAAGGCTGAAGGTCCTTACAAGATCATCAAGAGGGTAAATCAGAATGCTTACAAAGTAGAATTACCATCAACTTATAAAGTTTCCAACACTTTCAATGTAAGTGACTTAGCTAAGTATAAGGAGGACACCATGAAAATTTATGTCGAAGGGGAATCTTTTCAAGAAGGGGAGGATGATGGAGGTCCATCTAGCCTAGCCTATCAAGATGCCTTGGACATGGGCCTTTGTGCACCTTTGGGAGATGATGGAGAACCAAGCATTATTGGACCTGAAATAGCAGCTGGGTATGACCAGAAAATGGGGTTTCTTTTAAAGCCATTTGGGCTGTTTCAAGCCCTCATAACTGGTGACTATAGAGAGGCCCAATCTGAAGAACTTAACCCATGAAATCTGATCCATATATTCAGCCCATATTTGGATCTTTCCAGAATGACCTTTCAAGTTCTTTTATGTTACTTTTGTTATCTTAACTTGTCTTTATTTCCATTTTTATTATGGTTGTTGTTAATGCCTATTTAGTTACATTTATAGTAGGCAGTTTTATTTCCTTTAAACTTTCAATGTAATGCTTCCTATTTAAAGGAAGAAATAGATGAAGTAAAAAATCAAATTTTGAAAGAAAAATATTTGAGTGTTTAAACACCTGGGTTTTGCTTGTTTCCAAAAACATTCAAAGGTTTTATTAGTTTCCAAAAACTGTTGGGTTTTGTTTGTTTCCAAAAACATCCAACTTGTTTTTATCTTATTTATAACATACATCCACCACGCCATCAGGTTGTCTCGCTATGGTGAAGTTGTTCGCATAAAAGGGATTTTAAAAAAGAAAGCAATTTTGTATGTAGAGAGAGTGTTGTCCGAATGACTTATAGTTCTTATTTCTCATAGTAAAGTTGTTATCTTTCCATGGATTAGGTAATTTGCCGAACCACAATAAATATTTTGTTTGTTTGTGGTTTCATTGTTTTGGTTGAAACGAACTTCAAATTAAGAAGGTGGAACAGGACCGGAAATTTCTTGAAATAATCAAATACTACATCTGTCCACTAATAAGTGTTACATTTGGGCAAAACACAAATATTAAGAAGAGTAATGATTAGTGGAGTTATTTATCTATATACCCTTATATCACTCTTAACATGATTGGGTGGGATATTAAACCATAAATATACAGTAATAATGAGTCTTTTCAAAGAGTAGTTTATTATTTTGAGTTAAAATAAATGAAGAGTAAAAGTGGAAGAATATTCACAAATATATAATTGTGAAACTTCTTTTTAGACATGTGACGCTTATGTGTGGAAGAAGAAAAAAAATACCACAGTACAGTACAATAGCACTGTCAAAATGGGCTTAATGCCTGCGAGTACTCGTGCCCGCCCGCATTTTTTTGCGAGTACGGGCATATAAATTAAAAGACCTTTTAGAATGCGGGCTTTTGAGGCTCGGCCCGTTTGGGCCCGTACCCGCACGGGCCGAGCATGAGCTACCCACAGGCATGCCCGCATTTAAATATAAAAATATACGTGCTTTAAAATTTAATTTGGATCTTATTTTTATCTTTGTCTGTGTGTTGATAACTACTTTACTTTTTAATATTTTTTATTTTGGAAATGGAATCTTTATTTATAATATTATGTTTATGTTTGTTTGAGCATTTTGAAATATATTAGTATGTTTGTGCAACTTAATGAGTTTACTCTACTTGTATAGTTAATTATTTGTTTAGTTGGATCTTGTTTCTATAAAATGAGTTGTTGTTAGATTTGAACTTGTTTTTAAGATCTTTTACTTCAGGTTCTATTCCTATATCCTTCCCGTATTTTCGACACAACACAATCGGCTTCACATGTCCTATATAATTAAATCATTTAGCTGTGAAATGGAAAGGCAAAGAGTTGATTCAATTAATGTCAACGACATGTTTTGAATTAATTTTACTAATAAAAGTATCAAATTTGTACTTATTTGTAAAAAAAATGAACATACTCTATTATGCGAAAATTCATTCGTAAATCTCATAACTTACCAAAGTCGTCAACCGGAAAAAATACGGGCATGCCCGCACCCGCCTGCAAGCCCGCACGGACGGACACGGACATCAAAATAATACCCATTAAAAAGTGGGCTTTTATAGGTCTGTGCCCGCATAAAGCCCGTACCCGCACGGGTACGGGCACGGGTAGGGCCGGGCAGCCCGTTTGACAGTGCTAAATTACAATATGAAGGGGCTCCCTCCTTATCAATATAAAAAACTAAAAATTCTAAAAGACACAGAACACACACCCTTGAATACAGTGCCAGTAGATACAAGATTTGACATAAGTATAGAATCACCTTTTATTCTCATCAATCCCAAAAACATCGAAACAGTAACATTGATGATGACCCATCACTTTACACCAACCAAAAGAATCCAAAGACACTGCTAAATTCCCTTAATTATATCACTCACATCACATGCCCTTGTCTCTCCTCTTCGACATGGAGGAGGTACTTGGTAGTCGAAGATCAATTGCTAGGGAGAGCAGTCCAGACAGAGCCAAAGTTGTGTACAAGAAGATACCAGTGATTAAAAAAGTCCAAGTTGTTTATTATCTCACCAGAAATGGTCATCTTGAACACCCTCATTACATGGAAGTCTCTCATCTCTCCAATCAACCCCTTCGCTTGAAAGATGTTATTGACCGTTTGGTAGTCCTACGAGGCAAAACCATACCTTCACTATATTCCTGGTCTTGCAAAAGGTATGTATGTATGTATGTATGTATGTATGACTCTTGTCTTGTGTATATAGATAGAGACTAATGTTTGTGAAAATTAGGAGCTACAAAAATGGGTATGTATGGAATGACTTAACAGACAATGATGTCATTTACCCATCTGATAATGGAGCTGAATATGTGCTCAAAGGTTCTGAATTGATCGATCATCAACTTTGCTCAGGTCTGATACATACATACATACACTTATTCAAAATCAATTAAAATTTTAATGTTAATGCTCCTTTTTTGGTTGATAGAAAAATTACAGCAACTGCAACTGAGTCATAGCAGACTAAAGATGAACAATCAAGAACAGAACTCAAAGGCTAGTCAAATCGAAGAAGAGGAGGAGGACGAACAAGAATCATGCGAAGACGAAGATCAGAAAAGCACAGGCTCCACAACGCCTCACTCACGGTGCTCCAGAGGAGTCTCCACTGACGATCCTCTGGCTGTGTCCCGAGTTCAGGGGTTGAGAAAAGAGATTGCTGATGCGGATGAGATCAAATGTATGTCAGAGAATCCCAGGTTTGGGAATCTACAGGCCACAGAAAAGGAGTATTTTAGCGGGAGTATTGTTCAGTCCATCACTGTTGAGTCCAGTTTGAAGAAATCCAATTCATATAATGAACAGAGGTGGGTATTATAATACTTGGATAATTACGATTTATGTCATTATTTAATTTAATTTTGTTTAATTTTTTAGGAGACGCAAAGATGGATTGGAGGAGGAAGATGAGGTGGTGGTGGAGAGGAAAAGTAATAATGGTGTGAAAGGGAAATGCATTCCTAGAAGGAAATTTGTTTTGTCTTCAAAGAAGAAAACCAAAAAGTGATTTTTTAATTAATAAGTAGGTTATCAATTTACTTCTTTGTTTGATGCAAGTAGCTGTTAGGGGGCTTTAATGACTCACTTTCTTTTAGAATCTGCTTGTATTGTGGTTGGATTGATATTCATGGTAGTGAAACTATTTCTATAGTCTATTATTATTATTATTATTATTATTATTATTATTATTATTATTATTATTATTATTATTATTATTATTATTATTATTATTATTATTATTATTATTATTATTATTATTATTGACAAATTGACTAGAGTTGAGTATTAGACCATATGTTATCATGTTAGCAGGGAATCACAGAAATCTAAAGTAATCATACATGCCATAGATCACCACCCTGTCGTTCAACAACTACTGTAAATGCTTTTTTTTTCTCTATGACTATGGTAGACCAGATCTTGGCAACACTCGTGGATAATTAATTATTTTTTTGTGCTTTGATTTTTTTTTTTTCACAAATTAGCTCCGAAACTCAATAAGAGAAACTAAATTGCCTTGACAATGCTTCAAAAGACTTTAGAGATTTATCCATCCTTAAAAAACGGTTCGCTTTTATCTTACCTAAACTAATATTTACCTTAAAGTATTGATGGAAATCAGGTCCAAAGAACACTTCATCCAGACTGCAACACCACAACAGTGAGACTGCATTATCTTTATCTCCACCTTAAATTGCAAGTTATGCCACCATATTTGTGGCAGAAAGTAGTTCCTTCATTTAGACCTTTTTTTGGTCTTAAACAGCTTGTTTGCTATTGTATATGAATAGCAATGTCTTCCTATTTCCAACAAGAAATTATTCTAGTACCATTAAGCTATCAAATTAACATAATCAAAGAGCAATTAACATAGAATTTACTTGTTTCTGAAGGCATATGATGTGTGAAAAAATTGCATAGTTGCTTCCATTGGTTTATCATTAAATGATAAAAACTTAGGCTTTCCTAGAGTAGTACCAGAACTACAACAGAACATACAAAAAGTCTTACCAGACCAAATTATTTCACCATCAAATGTTGCCAATTCAGTTGGCAAAGCAACAACTACCTCAAAGATGTGGTTGTGATGGCTTTTCCATTGACGGTAGGAGAAGCGTCACCAGCGATTTGAGACAAAGGAATTCATCAAATACTCAACAAACCCATTTTTTTCATCGTCTACATCTGAATCATCTCAGCATCTTTTATACCTCCAAAATCAATGAAAAGCAAATCTATGTAGTTGATTTCTCAAAAAAAATCATTGGGATAGCATTCAGCAAACTCCCGAGCAATTCGCAAGATCAGCAGCAAAACCCACCATATACCTTAATACATATTAAAATGCATTAACTATTAAGGTGAATGATTTAATCAACACATAACCTAAATCCAAAAAAATAACCATGATAGATTTAGCTTTTGACTACCTTATAATTTACTGAGACTTAATTCCCCAGAAAAGTAAAAATTCATCGTGAAAAATATATATATATATATATATATATTGTTTTTATCAAAACATTTTTTTCACCATCAAATAAACTGGATCTGTAAAAAATAAGTTTGATTTCTTGGTAAATAAAAAGATTATTTGATTTACTATCCAACCAAATCTAAATTACCAAAACAATCATTATTCATCAATCATAATCACCATCAATGTTCTAACTTCAATATAAGGATCACTAAATGTCAAACCGTAAGAAAAATAGTGAAGATCAAACCCTCTACGCATTACTTATGAAAACTTGAGTACCTGATCAAAATCATCGACAGGTTCAACAACAACATTAGTTCTTGCCCATTTATAAGTTCTCAAAGAACAATGCCAAAATTGTACACATTTACTTTCTATAAGCCTGTGACGGATCATTTTCCTGTAGAAAGAAAATTTAACATAAAGAACATCATGATTTAGTGAACTATTTGATTAAACTTTAAAATACTCTTTAATTGAGACACATCTCAATCTTTTGATCATTATGTATCGTCCATTCATGCATTTGAATAAAACAATGACAGGCAAAAAGAATCAAATGCAACAACTACCAAAATACTCACTTTACAAATCCTATGGAAGCTCTTGAAAAAAAAAAGCAAAATAAATTTGAGAATTGCCTACAAATTCTAAAATGCCTAATATTTTAATGGTCTATGTTCATTGATATCAACCACTGATTGATTGATATGAAAACAGTTTTCAAGCAACTCATTCATTTCTATATTTCTATTAGGTTACTATAAGCATTCCATGATATCAACCTCCAATCAATTTATGAAGACTTATGGAACAAACTTAAGGAAAATATCCCTATAGAGAATTCTATAGCCAACATAAGAAGTGCTGAAAGTCATTGTAAAAACAAAATAATTTAACAATTAAAAGAGAACTATAGAAATGGATCAAAATATAAAATTAAGTATTTATTACATGAATATCTAGTTACATTGTAATAAATATGCCTTAAGAAAATAAATATATAAGTAAAGAAGAATAAACATATGTACGATGAGAATTGTAAGAAAAAAATAACAGGCGAAAGCATCACATCGATTAATTCTTTTTATTCCATAAAGAGAAAGTAATTTAAGTCAAGTTTGTTTCAAAAGAGTTGAAAAACTATCTTATAGAGCCATCCATTTATGTGCCAGTTCTAGGGGTCATGCCTTCTGTCTGCACTTCGATCTTTGTAATACTGAAGTTTGCAATTTTAATTAATTTATCACAAAAAATAAACAAATTTTCCAACTTCAAATCCATATGAATCAACCCAATACCATTAATATAAGTTATTCCCCTGGCCACATCAATAGCTTGCTTGACTGCCACTTTTAACCACATAGACAACTTGTAAAGATTAATAAACTCGGGGTGTTAGTCTACATATAAAATAGAACATAAATAGATGAACATTAATTCCTTGTCATATCAAAGAAAAACAAATAACAAAATACCTGTCAAGCAAATGGAAACATAGCTCCTCAAACTTGACTCTTGTAAGAGTAGTCTCAATATGTTTAGGCCCATCTACAGTGGTAGTGACAAAAGGCAAACTAGAAAAAATGGAATTGATCGTCAGGAAGAGATATAAGCATAAAAAATTTTTTGAATATACAAATATACAAATCAACATAGCTGATATTTGCATGAATTAAAGACGAAAGCTCAATTTTTGCTTTCTCAACAGATTCGAGTTAACCTTTGTAGAGCTTGACGTCCTTTAGAAGATCAGTCCCATCATCATTCTTGAAGTTTTGAGTAAGCCAATCAACAATCATCTGCACATGTTACACAACATCAGTCAGACCACACAACTTCACATACTAAATTTGACATGTACATAAGTAATATAAAAAATAAATATGTTTTTTTTTTAAAAAAAACATTTCCAAACCTTATCAAAATTATCACTAACAAAATGTGTACCTCCTAAAGTAGAAAGAACTGCAAAGACTCCATCTCCAACTTCAAGAATTGCGTCGATAAAAGATAACAATAAGATAACAATCAACAGATAAAGAAATTCAACTATGACATCACACTACATAATACTTATGCATCAAAAGTACCACCACCAAGATCAAGCATAAGAATTGTCTTGTTATTCTTCTTTCAAATCCATAAGCCAATGTAGCAGCAATTGGCTCATTAATGATACGAAGAACTTCTAAGCTAGCTATAATACCCACATCCTTTGTAGCTATTCTTTGGAAATCATTGAAGTAAACAGGCACTGTAACAACAACTTTACTCATTTTATCGTTCAAAAACCTAGAAGCCTCATCAACTAACTTCCTTAAAACTTGAATCAATAATAAATCAATAACACAACTACAAAGAAAATATCAGATCATCAAAGTTTCACCTGAGCTGCAATATCCTCCTTTTTCTAGATTATTCTCTAGCCTCTTGAAGGCTTGATGGCGACCTCCTCATCAATGTAGGTACCTCTGATACGTTACGGAGATGAAAATCCAAAGGGCCCAATATCGGGTCATATAAACCCCCAAGCAATAGTATCTTCCGAAATCCTTGTTTGACAAAACAAAATAATTGCAAACTCAAATTAAAATCACTACATTTGAAACCAACCTCCAAAATGACTAAACACAAGTGTATGAATCCAAACAAACCTGATCCAAATATAAAATCTGAGAACCATCCACCTTATCAACTGCCCAACAGCTAAGCATTCTGCATTAAATAGAACTCACTACATCCATAATTCAAAAAATATTCATTACCACCAAACAATAAACATTACTTCTCTTGACAGAGAAAGTGAATACTCAAGAAGTTATCAAGATCTCAAATAGATTGTTTCCTAATAAAATATCACCAAAAAAATTTAAAAAATCAACCCCATATAAAGAACTTGATTAGTATTAGCAGTTATACAATGCATATTTTCATTCCATATTAATTAGGTTACATATATGGAAAAACAACAAGTTAGTATTAATAGTTATGGTTTTGGCACCAAAACTGTACAAGGAAATACATAAGAGACGTTCATTTGACTAATATGATAATTCTAAGTCACTCCTTTTACATAAGAGCCATTCATTAGATTAATATGATAATTCTAAGTTTTCTTTTTTTCCATGAGAAATATCCCATCTCAAAACTTCTTGATTCCCACCTGAAAGACACATAATTTCCTTATTATTTACCCTACGATAAATAGAAACTCTCATAAATAGATAGAGTTATTATAATATAAAGAAATAAATAAAATAAGAATGGGAATGGTGAGATGAGGTTGGCGATAGTAGAGGTGGTGTAGCCTGTGGTGGTGTCACCTATGATCATAGGTGAATGGCGAAATAAGGTTGGCGATAGTAGTTGGTACTGGAGATATCGCCTGTGATCACAGGCGATATCCTTGGCAATAGATGAAGGTATTGCCTGTGACTTGGCGATGACTTTGGCGATAGATGAAGATGTCGCCCGAGACCTCAGTTGTAACTTGGCGATAGATGAAGATTTTATCCGTGACTAGTTGTGACTTGGCGATGACCTTGGCGATAACTTAAGATATCACCCGTGACTTTAGTTGTGACTTGGCTATTGGTAATTATACATTGCAAAAAGAAGGCGACCATTCTGGCGATATTGTTATAAAGTTGAAGCATCGACACTTTGTGGTTCTTTGTTCACTATAAATAAGTGTCCACTTGATGCATTAATGATGTAAGAACATAATAATTGTTTCTTGTATTTCCATAATAGAATACAGTAAAGATTGACAATTGCAAATACATTTTTCTTCTCTGTTAGTTCTTATTTCTTTACATGGTATCAAACTGTCGTTAGGTGATCGATCTGCTATTGATTATTGGAGTACATTCTCGAAGGTACGACAACAATCTTTGATAGAAGAGAAATGATGAGAACGTATTAGAGTGGAGATCCTCTGCGTCTTCAAAATTCAGATCATCCTGGAATGATTTTGGTTACATCACCTCTAAGTGGTAAGAATTAAAATTCTTGGAATAGATCAGTTATCATAGCTCTTGGAGAAAAATCAAAACTAGGTTTCATAGATGGAAGTTGTGTTAAACGTAGTGATGGTTCAGCAAAGATGGTAACATCTTGGCTTTTAAACTCAATCTCTAAGGAGATAGTAGAGGCTTTTCTATATGTGTCTTCCTCTACTCAGTTATAGATTGAAATCAAAGAAAGACTTGGAGAGGCTAATAGACTAATGGTTTATCATCTTAGGAGAGAGATTAGTTCCATTAGTCAGGGTAATCTGTCTATGGCCGAATATTACAGTGAACTAAAGATTTTATGGAATGAACTGCAATGCTTGATGCCACTGCCAAATATAGATCATGATTGTAATGCTGTTAAAAAACTTACAAACATGATGATCTCTGGACAAGTAATGGAATTTCTTATGGGTTTTCATAAAAGGTTTGACTTAATAAGAAATTAGATCTTGCTGCTTGAACCTTTGCCAAGTGTTAATAAGGCTTATTCCATGGTTACAAGAGTAGAACAACAGATGGATGTACAATTGTTGTTGAATGCAGAGACTAATTCAGCAACAACTATGTTTGTTAGATCCAACAATTCTAACATCGAAGGAAATTACAAAAGTAAAGATCAGAAGAAAGCTGATAAAAAATGCAAGCATTGTAGAAGGATTGGACACTTGAAAGAGAGTTATTTTAAAAAAAATAGGCTATCTTGAATAGTTTAAATAGCCTAAGGATAAGAGAAATGAAAATAAATCTAGCAAAGCTTATGCAAATGCTGTAACGTCTGGCCCCCGCCCCTGCCCCCAGATGAACGCAAAGCGCAGTGGCAGGGCGCCACATCATTCACAATCGGTCTTAAGGCTGACCACTAACCCCACAGACCACCATTACGCTTTCCAGCATGCTTTGTCCTCACTCGCATGCTTTTCGGAAAAACTTCTTGAAAGGTCACCCATCTCAAGATTGCTCCAAGCCAAGCACGCTTAACTTAGAGTTCTCAAGCTCTGGGCTCCTGAAAAACAATATGCGCATTGGTGATATGGGTAGCAATTCAATTTCTTTTAACCCTATCTCAATATGGGGTGTTACAGTTCACCCCCCATAGGACACAACGTCCTCGTTCTTGTTGACCCGTATCATTCCCAGAACCTTTACCCCGCTAGACAAATGTCCAGGGCTCTTATGTCCACAAGCGCACTCGCGGTTGCACGGTTGCTCTGATACCATTTGTAACACCCGGCCTCCGTCCCCGATGAACCCGAAGCACGGTGGCAAGGCAAGGCGCCACGTCATTCACAATCGGTATTAAAGCTTACTACTAGCCCCACAGACCACCATTACATTTTTTCAACATGCTTTGTCCTCACTCGCATACTTTCCGAGAAAACTTCCCAGAAGGTCACCCATCCCAAGATTGCTCCAAGCTAAGCACGCTTAACTTTGGAGTTCTCAAGTTCTGAGCTCTCGCAAAACAATGTGCAAATTTGTGATATGAGTAGCAATTCAATTCCTTTTAACCCTGTCTGAATATGAGGTGTTACAATCCACCCGCTTTAGGACACAACGTCCTCGTTGTGGTTGGCCCACATCATTCCCAAAATCTTTACCTCCGCTAGACGAATGCCCAGGGCTCTTATGTCCACAAGCGCACTTGGGGTTGCAGGGTTGCTCTGATACCATTTGTGTAATGCACAACCCCCGGCCACAGCAGAACCGCGAGCGGAAGTCGGAGCGTCACATTTACTATCATTCATTCATTACATTAAGTGCGGAAAATAACATTATACTAAAAAGGGGTCACTAAACGTGTTTTGAAAGTAATAACATAATTTGTACAATTCATTTGAAAAGAACCCTGTATAATTTATTTAATAAAAATAAACCTCGTCTGTATCATCTATTCAATGAATGACAATATCCAAATAACTATAAAAAAGATATAAACTGAAAACATTAAAATGGTCCTTACATGTTCTTTAAAATTAATCCCCAAAATAAAAGAAAAACTATACTATCAATATAGTTCTGAAAATATGAAGAATGTAATGCAACCTTCAATCTGCTCGATCACCTATTTCACATTTCAATAGATAGACAAGGAAAAATGAAAGAAAAACAACATCAGACTATCGATGTCTAGTTAGCAAGTCACACTCCAACAAACACACATAATGCATCTATTTAACATACAATTATGATTTTTGGCACACAATAAACCTAGGACTAGCAATCAATCATAATAAAATACAAACCTGCCCAATTTCCATATTATTCACGAGTTCAATAAGGTGTATTAATCATTACGTTCCAATTATACTCATTATACTCAATTAAAATTCTTAGGCATTCATATAGGTTCTATATATCCATATAAAACCCCCAAAGCAATCAACTATCCACTAGCATTCATCAAACAATAACAATCACATTATGTTTCCAATTTTATTAGACTGCCACTAATCTAGAATTGATAATGAAACGACGCCAATTAGGCCGAAGCCACCAATTACACCAAAGACACCAATAATCTGTGGTCCGAAGACCGAAATCCGTAGAGCCGTTTATTACCTTCTTTGGGACGAACTACCACATTTTGGATTTCATCAATTGGGTCCAAAGACCACCAATAATCTGTGAAGCCGTCACACCCAATATGAGTCGTCACTAAGTTTTTCATTCAATAGAGGTTAGCTAAACCAAAAGACCTATTATCTCTCAATAGGTTGAGATATCTCGATTATCCCTAATGACATGTCATTCCATCATTACTTTCAACCATGAGAAGGTAGAGAGGCAACAAAAACAAAAGGGCAGATCCAAGAAATTGTAAAATTCTAAATCACAATGGAATTCAAACTGGTCAAAATTTGATGACAAAATGAAGAATGAAGGGGCTGATTCCAAAGACAAAGGGCTGGAAACATCAAGGAATTTGGATAAGAAGTTTACCAATAAAAAAGGTTCTTCTAATTCCACCTATTCTGCTACCACTTCAAGGCATAGAGACATTAAGTGTTTCAAATGTCTAGGTTTTGGTCACTATGCATATGAGTGCCCAAACAAAAGAGTGATGGTAATTAAAGGTGGTGAAATTGTGTCTGGATCTGAGAAGGAAGATGAATCTGATGATGATATGCCATCTTTGGAAGATGATGAGGATATTGAGTATGTTGTCCATGGTGAATCTCTTGTTGCAAGACGTGCACTAAACCTGCAAATGAAGGACGATAGTCTAGAGCAGAGGGAGAATATTTTTCATACGAGATGTTTAGAGGGTGGCAAAGTGTGTAGCTTAATATTGATGGGGGTAGTTATACTGATGTAGCTAGCACTACTTTAGTTGAGAAGTTAGGACTGAAATGCGGTAAACACCCAAATTCGTATAAGCTGCAGTGGTTGAATGATAGTGGGGAGGTAAAAGTTACTAAGCAAGTAGTTGTAGCTTTCTTGATTGGGAAATATTCTGATGATGTTGTTTGCGACGTGATACCTATGCAGACTGGTCATATTTTATTGGGTAGACCATGGCAGTTTGATTGGCATGTAATGCATGATGGGTACAAGAATCGATATTCTTTTGATCATGATGGCAGAAAAATCACCCTTGCACCCTTGTCACCCAAAGAAGCATATCAAGATCAATTGAAATCGAGTCAATTATCCAATGGGAATTTGGCCTGTGAGGATAAAAAAATTGATAAGAGGAAAGAGGCCATGAAAGAAAAGAATGACGAAAATGGACCGGCGGTGAGTGTTTGTAGTGGTGAGAAAAAGAAAAAAATTGAAGAGGGGAAGAAAAATAAAGAAAAGAGTGAAACAGTGAGCTGACAGCCTAGTTTCTATGCAAAAGAGAAATACTTGAAAAGTGCTTACTTAGGTAGTAGGGCCATGGTGGTTATTCGAATTAGGGAAATTTTATTTTCTAACATTGACCTTGATCCAAATTTGCCAAGTGTTTTTCTATCTTTGTTGCAGGAATTTCAAGATGTATTTCCTAATGAGGTGCCCGATGGATTACCACCATTGAGAGGTATTGAATATCACATTGACCTTGTATCTAGAGCTAGCATACCAAATAGAACAGCATATAGAAGTAATCCCGAGGAAATAAAGGAACTACAAAGGCAAGTGGATGAATTATTGGCTAAAGGGTATATTAGAGAGATCATGAGCCCATGCGCTGTACCTGTTTTATTGGTTTCGAAGAAGGATGGAACATGGAGGATGTGTGTGGATTGTCGCGCCGTCAACAAGATTACAGTATCGTCATCCTATCTCTAGGTTAGATGATATGCTTGAAGAATTGCATGGTGCATGTATTTTTACAAAGATTGATTTCAAAAGTGGGTACCATCAGATTAGGATGAAACCTGGTGATGAATGGAAGACAGCATTTAAGACAAAATATGGGTTATATGAGTGGTCAGTTATGCCATTTGGTTT
Source organism: Cardiospermum halicacabum (assembly GCA_031304145.1). Taxonomy (NCBI): domain Eukaryota; kingdom Viridiplantae; phylum Streptophyta; class Magnoliopsida; order Sapindales; family Sapindaceae; genus Cardiospermum; species Cardiospermum halicacabum. Next base: position 22,216,834 of record CM062394.1, on the reverse strand, counting down.
GACTTATGCACCTAGTACTTTCATGAGATTAATGAACCATGTTTTGCGTGATTTCCTTAGCAAGTTTGTTGTTGTTTATTTTGATGATATATTGATTTACAGCAAATGCTTGAATGATCATGTTTTGCATGTTAGGGCTGTTTTGAATGAGTTGAGGAAAGAAAGCTTGTTTGCAAACCATAGGAAATGTACTTTTTGCATTGATAGACTTGTGTTTCTTGGGTTTGTTGTGAGTGCACATGGCATTGAAGTAGATGATGAAAAGGTGAAAGCTATTAAAGAATGGCCAACACCTAAATCGGTTAGTGAAGTGAGGAGTTTTCATGGTCTAGCTAGTTTTTATAGGTTGTTTGTGAGAGATTTCTCAAGTATTTCTGCTCCTTTGACTAAAATTATCAAGAAGGATGTTGGATTCAAATGGGAAAAAGAACAAGAACAAGCATTCAGTACTTTGAAAGATAAATTATGTTCTGCTCCAATTATTGTTTTGCCTGATTTTAACAAAACTTTTGAAATTGAATATTATGCCTCTGGAATTGGAATTGGTGCTGTTCTAATGCAAGAAAAATATCCAATTGCATTTTTTAGTGAGAAATTGAATGCTGCCCAGCTTAGATATTCAACCTATGATAGAGAATTGTATGCTTTAATTCGAGCTTTATATGTTTGGCAACATTATTTACTTCTTAAAGAATTTGTCATACATACTGATCATGAGCCATTAAAGCATTTGAAGGGACAAGGGAAATTGAATAAGAGGCATGCTAAGTGGGTAAAATTCATTGAGGCTTTTCCATATGTGATTCGTTATAAATAGGGAAAGGAAAACATTGTTGCCGATGCATTATTTAGGAGATTCTCTTTGATCACTGCACTTTCATCTAAGTTGTTAGGATTTTAGATCTTTAAGGAAATGTATGCTAATGATGCTATTTTTTCTGCTTTGTTTGCTGCATGTGAACATGGTGCATATAATAAGTTCTATAGACTTGATGGTTTTCTATTTCAAGGAAATAGGATTTGTGTACCTGTTTGTTCTATGCGTGAGTTACTTGTGAGGGAATCACATAGTGGTGGTTTAATGGATCATTTTGGTGTGGATAAAACTTTAGAGGTGTTGAGTGAGCATTTTTATTGGCCTGGAATCCGCAAGGATGTTGAGAGAGTTTGCACTAAATGTATTGCATGTAGACAAGCAAAATCCAAGTCTTTACCACATGGTTTGTATACACCTTTACCTATTCCTACTACACCTTGGACTGATATTTCTATGGATTTTGTAATTGGCTTACCTAGGACAAGGAGAGGTAGAGACAGTGTCTTTGTGGTTGTAGATCATTTTAGCAGAATGACACATTTCATTGCATGCCACAAAACTGATGATGCCACTAATATTGCTGATTTATTCTTTAAAGAAGTGGTAAGGATTCATGGGGTTCCTAGATCTATTGTTTCAGATAGGGATACGAAGTTTTTGAGTCATTTTTTGAAGATATTGTGGAGTAAGTTGGGAACTAAGCTCTTATATTCTACTACTTGTCATCCACAAACGGATGGACAGACTGAGGTAGCGAATAGAACTTTAGGGACTTTGTTATGTTCTGTTGTTGGTAAGAATCTAAAAACTTGGGAAGAATGTTTGCCTTTTATTGAATTTGCTTATAATAGGACTGTACACTCTTCCACAGGTTTCTCTCCATTTGAAGTTGTGTATGGTTTTAATCCTTTAACTGTTTTAGATTTGATGCCATTACCTTTGAGTGATATTATTAGTCAGGATGGTGAAAGCAAAGCTGCGAAGGTTAAAGCTATACATATAAAGACACGAGAGATGATTGAGAAGCGTAATAGAGCTACAACCCAACGAGTTAACAAAGGACGAAAGGCGATGGTATTCCAACCTGGTGATTGGGTTTGGGTACATTTTAGGAAGGAGAGATTTTCGAACCAAAGGAAGTCCAAGCTAGATTCAAGAGGAGACGGTCCATTCCAAGTATTGGAAAGGATTAATGATAATGCATACAAGATAGAATTGCCAGATTCGAGGTCGAATCTTTTTGAGGAGGGGGGAATGATACAAGCTATGCAAAAGGTCCAATCACGCGTTCAAAAGCAAAGAAGGTGTAAGCTGAATTTGGGAACTTAGCTAATGCTTATGTTGAATGAATGAATGAAGAAATTATCAAGGAAGAAGGTAGAAAATCAATGGAGGCAAGAATCACCAAAATGCAGCCTGTACACTTGTGTTTGGCCTGCAGCATCTGAGGGAATGATAAGAAGTTCACCTTCTCAAAATATGGCAGAAGGATTTTTCTACATTGATGGGCAAATACAACACTGATTCTATCATCAAATGATAGCAGAGTTAAAGAGGACATCTTAATCTTTTCAACACATCAAGAATCAACTTAGTTGGATTGGTATAGCTTAAGTTATTGTATCTGGAAGCTGGAAGAAAAGATTTAGGCGGGATTGACTAGTCATCTTTGGCTGTCACGAGATTTGTGTCATTTTCTTTTTATCTAGCAAGTCATAATTTGGCTATTTTTAATGCCATTGATTTATTTCCTTATTTTTAGGAATTAATTAGGGTTTATAATATTTGTTCCCTATATAAAGGAACAAGGCAGCTTTTGTAATCAGTATTTTTTAAGGATAATTAAAAATAGTTCTTTTCAAGAGCCGTATATTGTGTGGAAGTGAGGTTGTGACTGCTTCTTTTGTTGAATCAAGAAGTTGGATCTAATTATCAAGGTAATTCTGTCTTATGTGTCTTGATTCCAAGTTCTTGTACTTTCTTATCCCAATCACTTGTGTTTCTAAGGACAGGTTTCTTAGGGGTGCAATAGGGAGGGTTTTAATCTTGTGTTTATCTTTGGGATCAATTGTGTGTTAGAGTTTCGATTTCTCTATAAACCTGGGTTTCCGCATCATTAGTCTCTTGTTGTCCTGACGGCCGTGGGTTTTTTCCGTTTTAGGTTTCCACATAAAAACCTTGTGTATTATTTTCTATCTCTATTTCTTACCTTCTGTATGTTGTTTTACTTTGTGGTTAACAATACTCGTCTCCGCTGCAATGGATCACCGATTTGTTCAACAAATGGTACCAAAGCTAGTCGTGTTTTCCCAACAATTCCCAGATTTTGTGAAGTACTCTCACAGTTTGTGAATTACAGTCACTATCTGTAAATGACCTATGGAGTGAAAATTAAAGTTTAGATTTGCAAACTTTTTAAAACAAATCTATAATTATATTCTAAACTTTTTATGGTCTAAAAACAACATTTCCCAATAATTGTCTTTAGTTTGATAACAAAATCAGGAACAGAAAATAGGTCATAGACCTCTTACTTTTGAGCAAAGCTCCGGACAAATGGATTAAGGATCCCAGAAAGGTTGAGCAAAGCTTTAGACAAAGTTGATGTCGTCACATCTAGAAGGCAACAAGGCCTGATGTCGTCACATCCAGAAGGCATTCAAGGCCTTTACGTTTTCATGTATCGATGTATACATCTAATATCCCTACGGTATGCCGGTCTTATCGCTATCATACTTTAGACAGGACTTAGATTCAGATTATAACAGAGTATAGCTTTCAGTATTCAACAGATATTTCAGCAGTTCACATAATAACCATTTATTAGTAAGATGAACAACAATATTAGAGTATATCACAGAGTCCAGATTCAACTTTCAGTATACATTAAGTTTAGTCCATGTTAATGCAGCACTGAACAGACAATAACAGACATAAGTGGGGGCTTAAACATGGCTACTAACCGAAAATGCTAATCCAACAGCAGCACTACTCCGGCTGACGTTCTCATACTCCGTCTCCTATACAACGGACAGAACAAATTCAATAACAGACTTAACCATACTAGAAATTCGAAGAATAGGTTCAATGGAAACTTTCAGATTGACAGCAAAAACCAATGTAACAGTGAAAAAGAGTTTCTGTTTGAGTTTTTTTTTTTTTTTCAAAGTTGAGAGAAAAGAGAATAAAAGGGGTCTGGCGGCTGAATGGTTTCTGGTGGGGTAACCTAGGTTTTCACCTAACCATAGATAAATTGTAAACAAGCCCACCAGAGTTCTTTGAATTCAAAACTTTCCCCATGTCAAAAGTATTTTCAAAATCAGACAAATAACAAAATAAATTTTAATTTGGCCTCATTTATGGACATGACTGCTCTACCTCACTTAAGAAATTTCGTCCCCGAAATTATCTTGGCTAAACAGATGCGGATACTATCTTCTCATGACTTCTTCTGGTTCCCATGATGCTTCCTCTACAGCATGGTTACACCAGAGAACCTTAACTACGGGTATAGTATTGTTCCTCAAAACCTTTACTTCCCTAGCTAGAATCTGAACTGGTTCCTCTTCATAACTTAGATCAGGTCTGATTTCCATAGTCTCATGAGTAAGGATATGTGAAGGATCAGAGCGATACCTTCTCAACATCGATACATGGAAGACATTATGAATCTTCTCCAATTTAAGTGGTAAGGCAAGTCTGTAAGCAACAGGACCTATCCTTTCCAAAATTTCATATGGTCCAATAAAACGAGGTGCCAGCTTACCTTTCTTGCCAAACCTGAGCACTTTCTTCCATGGAGATACCTTTAAGAACACCTTGTCTCCAACCTGAAATTCAATGTCATTTCTCTTAAGGTCAGTATAGGATTTCTGCCTATCTGATGCTTCCTTAAGTTTTTCTCTAATCAACTTCACTTTCTCTTCAGCTTCTAAGACCAACTCTGGTCCAACCATTCGAGCTTCATTTAACTCAGTCCAACATAATAGAGTACGACATTTTCTACCATACAATGACTCATAAGGAGCCATTCCAATACTTGCCTGGAAATTGTTATTATAGGCAAACTCCACCAGAGGCAAATACTTAATCCATGATCCTCCAAACTTAATCACACAACATCTGAGCATGTCTTCTAAGGTCTGTATTATCCTTTTGGACTGCCCATCAGTTTGTGGATGGAAAGCGGTACTGAAATTCAGTTTAGTTCCCATAGCTTCTTGAAATTTCTTCCAGAATCTAGAGGTAAACCTAGGATTTCTGTCCGAAATAATAGAGGACGGAACCCCATGTAACCTCATGATTTCCTTCAGATATAACTCAGCTAATCTTTCCTATGAGTAGTCTACTCTAATAGGTAGAAAATGAGCAGACTTAGTCAAACGATCCACTATCACCCAGATTGCATCATACTTCTCTCGAGTTAATGGCAACCCTACAACGAAGTCCATTGTAACACGATCCCACTTCCATTCTGGAACAGATATTGGCTGAAGCAAACCAGAAGGAAGTTGATGTTCTGCCTTAACTTGCTGACATACTAGACATTTCCCAACAAAATCAACTATGTCTCTTTTCATGCCAGGCCACCAATATAGCAACTTCAAATCCTGATACATCTTGATAGCACCAGTATGCATTGAATACACCTGTCTGTGCGCTTCAGTCAGTATCTCAGTTCTCAAATTATCAACCAAAGGCACGTATATCCGATTACCAAAATACCAACTACCATCATCTCGGTAGGATGCTTCTCTTCTTACCTTGATCCAATTTCTTAGCCCACTCCAAGGCTAATTCATCAGTTTTCTGTGCTTTCAAAATTCTAGCAGTCAAATCCGGTTTCACCACCAACTCTGCTACTAGAACATCATCCTTTAGACTCAATCTTGCCATCATGGCATATAAATCATGCATGGATTTACGGCTAAGAGCAACTGCTACCACATTTGCTTTGCCAGGATTATAATTAATCTCCATATCATAATCCTTTAGAAACTCAACTCATATACGCTGCCTAAGATTCAAATCTTTCTACACAGGCAGGTATTGTAGGCTCTTGTGATCAGTGTACATATAACACTTTGCACCATACATATAATGCCTCCAAATTTTCAATGTAAAGACATTCGCAGCCAACTCGAGATCGTGAGTAGGGTAATTACGCTCATGTGTCCGCAATTGCCTTGATGCATAGGCAATCACTTTCTTATCTTGCATAAGCACACAACCAAGTCCATGCAATGAAGCATCACTGTAAACTACATAGTCCATCCCTTCAACCGGCTGGACTAAGATTGGAGCTTCAGTAAGCAACTTCTTCAAAGTATCAAAACGTTCTTGACACTTTCTTGTTCACTCAAATTTTGTTCCCTTATGCAGTAACTTAGTCAAAGGACCCGCAATCCAGAGAATCTAGGATCCCAGAAAGGTTGAGCAAAGCTCCAGACAAAGTTGATGTCGTCACATCCAGAAGGCAACAAGGCCTAATGTCGTCACATCCAGAAGACATTCAAGGCCTTTATGTTTTCACGTATCGATGTATACATCTAATATCCCTATGGCATGCCGGTCTTATCGCTATCATACTTTAGACAGGACTTAGTTTCAGATTATAACAGAGTATAGCTTTCAATATTCAACAGATATTTCAGCAGTTCACATAATAAACATTTATCAGTAAGATGAACAACAGTATCAGAGTATATCACAGAGTCCAGATTCAAATTTCAGTATACATTAAGTTTAGTCCATGTTAATGCAGCACTGAACAGACAATAACAGACATAAGTGGGGGCTTAAACATGGCTACTAACCGAAAATGCTAATCCAATAGCAGGACTACTCCGGCTGAAGTTCTCCTACTCCGTCTCCTATACTACGGACAGAACAAATTCAATAACAGACTCAACCACACTAGAAATTTGAAGGTTAGGGTTTACAACTTGAGAACAGAAGTGGCATTGAAGAACAGACCCAAAACAATCATGAATATATGAACTTACCTTCACGCTCGAAGAATAGGTTCAATGGAAACTTTCAGATTGACAGCAAAAACCAATGTAACAGTGAAAGAGAGTTTCTGTTTGAGTTTTTTTTTCAAAGTTGAGAGACAAGAGAAGAAAAGGGATCTGGCGGCTGAATGATTACTGGTGGGGTAGCCTAGGTTTTCACCTAACCATAGATAAATTGTAAACAAGCCCACCAAAGTTCTTTTAATTCAAAAATTTCCCCATGTCAGAAGTATTTTCAAAATCATTCAAATAAAAAAATAAGTTTTAATTTGGCCCCATTTATGGACGTGACATAAAGGGTGCGATCGACAACTGATCACAACATTATATTAAGATAAACTAAAGAAATATTGAATTAGTAATTGAAGATTAATTGTTGTTTACACATTTATAGTGATAGATATTAATAAAGGGTTCGATCGACAATTGATCGCAACATTATATTAAGTTAAAGTAATGAATTATTGAATCTGTAAATGAAGACTATTTGCTGTTTTCACATTTACAGTGATAGATGTGTCTAAAAGGTGTGATCGACAATTGGTCTCAACATTATGTTATGTTAAAGTAATGAAATATTGAATTGGTAATTGAAAATTAATTTTTGTTTACACAGTGATAGATATGTCTAAAGGGTGCAAGTGATAATTGATCGCAACATTATATTAAGTTAAAGTAATAAAATATTGAATTTGTCATTGAAATTTCACATTTACAATTATAGATATGTTTATAGGGTATGATCGACAATTGATCCCAATATTACATTAAGTTAAAGTAATGAAATATTGAACTAGTAATTGAAGATTAATTGTTGTTTACACATTTCCAGTGATAGATATGTCTAAAGGGTACGATCGACAATTTATCGCAATATTACAATAAGTTAAAGTAATGAAATATTGAACAGGTAATTCAAGATTAATTGTTGTTTACACATTTAGAGTGATAGATATGTCTAAAATGTGCGATCGACAATTGATCGCAACATTATTTTAAGTTAAAGTAATAAAATATTGAATTGGTCATTGAAGTTTCACATTTACTATGATAGATATGTCTAAAGGGTACGATCGACAATTGATCGCAACATTACGTTAAGTTAAAGTAATGAAATATTGAATTGGTATTTGAAGATTAACTGTTGTTTACACAATGATAGATATGTCTAAAGGGTGCGATCGACAATTGATCGCAACATTATATTAAGTTAATGTAATGAAATATTGAATTTTTCATTGAAGATTAATTGTTATTTACACATTTACAGTGATAGGTATGTCTAAAGTGTAGCGTCGAACCCCCGCCCCGGTTGAGTACGTAGCGGGTGCCCGAACCGCCACATTAACGATGCAGTTGCGATTTACCATTTAAGAACATTTCAAAAGTCGATCAGTTTATATGATAATTGTGCGGAAAATAAATAAAGATGTTACTTTCTTGAACATATGATACTTGGTTTAAATCATACATAGATGATATTTAGAAATTCTAGTGAATAAAACATCTTTTACAACTATACTTCAAATATATTATAAGCTCATTTACAAATATGATAAAATTCTAAAATATATGTATAGGTGATTACAACATTAGTGAACTTCACCATGAGGCTCAAATACCACATCCCTTGCTCGATCGAACCTGAAAACACAATTTACGGGGAAAAAGAAAAAGAAGAATGGGTCAGGCACACGCCTGGTTTGCATCTCATGTCCCAAACAAGCACACGCAAATGCTCTTACCTTTCTGTCGATATGCAATGTTTTAACACACAATGCAATTCTAATGTGAGCATCTTTAAGATCACCTTAACACATAGAAGTCAAACACAACCAATTCCTAGCAATCAATCATGCTAGTGTATCATTCGAGGCATGCTATGTCACACATTCATGCTCATTCTATGGTTTACCAATCATTGAGATTAATCTCATTTCTCCTTAACGTTAACCATATGTATCCATCAATCAATAATACGACCAATATGACAATCAATACAATCGAGTCAATCAAGACTATCAATTCGATTTACTAAATCAATACAATTATCTCATGACGACCAATCATTATAATAGACTTGTGAGTCAAACTCCGCTTAGTCCAAACAACTCGACTCAAGGAGATCACCAATCAATCCGACAATCGAAGATTTCAATCTTTAATCTTTAATCAATGGGGTTAAATCAAGCCACGATTATATTCAATTTTCAGGTTTTAAACACATTACCAAACTATGTCGAATTGCCTACCAAACTGTATACCGAATTACAATTCAGTAACACACAATTGAAAGACAAACTCTCTGACCGAGCTACATACCGAGCTCCCTACCGCATTATAATTCGGTAACCCGTGAAGATGAAAAATATGCTCCCTGATCGAACTCGATACCGAAATGGACACCGAATTACAGTTCGGTATCAAATAAAAATTAGAAGATATAAAGTCATTTCTTGAACAAGAAGCAGTCAACAAATTGACCACATTGCAAGTTCTCATGTTACAAGACTTTATGGTTTTTAAATACCTTTAAAGATACTTCGTCGACAAGATATTCGATAACAAAATAACTTTTCAAAAATGGTCACAAGTAGGTGAGTTTACTAGCAATTAAATATACTCGTGAAAGATTTAAAAAGTTTTGGAAACAATTCAATCAAGATGTTTTTAATTCAAGAATTTCGATTCCTACATATAGGATGTTTCATACATTTAAAGAAGATTGAAATCCTTGCAATATTATTGATTTATTTCTATAATTTCAAAACATATGGTAATTAAAGGACATCATCATAAATTCATAGCAGCAAACGGGACTCAATTTGGAGTCCGGATACAAAACTTATACTAGTTACACGTATTTTCCAAAAGCTGAAATTTACGAACACTCGGAGGAGATTTAAAATCTGGATATAAATATGATAATAATTTCAAAATAAGAAGACATATTTGGAAAGAAGACTTAAATACAAATCCATAGCCGCAAACGGCACCTAAATCTGAGTTCGAATGAGGGAGAACGAAGACCGACAAGTTGAAAAAAAGTAATATTGTGGCGCTCCAGGAGTCCATCCGCGGGCAGCGTTGGCTGGCAGTGGACAAAGGAAAATTTGGCAGCGAATTACGCGGCGCTCGCTGTTCTCATTGGCTGCCACCATTTGCTGGCAGCGGACAAGAAAAATTTGGCAGCGAACGTGCCCTGTCTTGGGCAAAATAGTAACACTTCTTAGGTCACCATCTGAGTGATTTGCTCAGTTTCAAAACCCGACCAAACGACATCGGAATGCAACCAAATTTTAAACACATCATCTATGCATATCAAACAATACAATCAAACATTCTGTTTGTCAAGCGATCCAACCATTTGGGGGAACAAAACTGAACAAGTTGCCTATTTGGTTAACGTGTTGCAGCAGCAACATAAGACAACAATTTCCAATTTTCAAGTTCCTACTTATTCCACCATTTCAATACCAATTCAAGTAAAACAAACATTTACCAACCAAGTTAACAACAAGTTGATTATTATACATTCAATATGATTCCCCAATTCATAATTTAGCCAATTAAGCTAACAAAGACCTATTTTAACTTGACAACAACATATTAGGATCACACCACTAGACTAGAGTATTAGACTAAGGGTTGGCTCACTAAACAAACATTCCAAAGCATCAAGATTATGCACAAGACATGTCATGATCTCTTAGTCAAGTTCATTAGTCATCTTGATTACCAAGCATGTTCATATCAATTCCAAATTTCCAATATTCATAACAATGTCATTTTGTTATGAAGTTCATTAGGAAGTCTTTCCTACTACCTAACCAATTTCCTCCTCAAGTTATCATCAAGTTCAAGTTCAAGTTTAAGAACTTTTTCAAGTTCATTAGCAAGACAATATCAATACCTCATCAAGATCATCATTAATGACATTTCAAGTTCAATACGAAGCAAGTTTAAAATATTGCAAGTTTTAAACCATTCAAGTTCCAAAACATTCAAGTTCAAACAATCCAAGTTGAAATATTTCTAGTTCAAAAACATTTGACAAGTTAAGTTTCCATAATATATGACTAACCAATTTCAAAATTCTCAACAATCAAGTTCAATAGACACCTTATGCCATTTTTAAGCAATCGCCCTTAATTCTAGCTTGAATAGTGAAAATGAGACGTTAGGGCCGAAGCCATCGTTTTAGAGCCAAGCTCTCGTCGGGGTCCCAAGACTAATAATCCGTAGAGCCGATTTACTCTCCCTCGAGTTGGTCATCTACCTTTGGATTCATTCGTTAGGCCCAAAGGCTGTGGTGCCGTCACACCCGTTAGGAGTCGTCACTCAATTCGTTCGTTTTTGGCCCCAATGCCAAGTTATCGTTCATGTATACACATGTTGAGAATTCTCATTGTTTCCCTATGGCATGCCACTACATTCGCTAACTAGCTATAACATGGGCAATTATCCGTTTTAGTGATTCAACCACAATCACACATTTATCCTTTCTTTTATAACTTTCATTTGCACATTTGACCTCTTAAAGGTACCAAGACAACATTGTCATTTGAAATCGTATAGCCACAAGGCGAACACAAATGCACTTTCACATAGTCATAAATGCAATATGTTCATAATTATCAAGTCATGTATACAACCAACATGTCTTACCAAACACATGTCAACACCATTTCAAGCATCCACAATCAAAAGCAAAAAGATAAGTCTCTAACCTATGCCCTTCAATATCCGTAAACAATGTGGACTCGGTCCACCCAAAACTTCAATTCCCAAAGCAGCGCCTAGCATGATTCTACATGCATTACATACATGCTCTAGCGTCTTAACATGCAAGTATACTCATCATATCAACTTTTTGATGGTTATCTTATTTAACCAATTTCATGACATAATTACAAGTAAATATATATTCAATGCATCAACCAATAACATACAAGTGTCTAGGGCTAAAAACGGAATACGAACCTTACATCCGTCGATCCACAAGTTAGAAAACCGCTCCCGTGAGGGTTTCCGCTTGTTCTAAGCCATCACTAATATACAACTATCACACTACAACCATCCATACATACCATAACATCATTAAATGGTTCCAACATATTTAAATTATCATACAACAATTCTATTAAGGACATTAGCATACTAATGAGATTAGAAATCTTCAAAATAGGTTCGAATTAATCTAAAATCACTTAGTTACAACCTAGGATCATTTATAAACAACTTTAATAATTTCCTTTCATAAAAACCCCAATTGAAAGTTAGGGTTTTGTTCAAAATTACAATTAGAGACATTATGGACTACATGTGACTAATTGGAAGCATCATTAGAATCTATAGAGCTCAAATGGAACATTTAATCATGCTACATAATTCAAAAACGAAATTGAGATGAAATGGGATTTTTTAAATGCATACCAATTTCAAAAATGAAGTAGATGAGCTTCAACCACCTCCTAGTAACATTTAATGATGTTTGTGAGTGATGTTGTAATGATTTTTATAGAGAAATAGTTAGGGGAAGTGTTAGGGTTTGTTGGTGGTGTATAGAAAAAATGAGAGGGTTGATTTCTTGAGAGAAATGTAGAGATAGAGGGGAGTTAGAGAGTGATGGGGAAAAGAGTGGTAGATAGGGTTTTTATTTGGTATTAATGGGCCTTCAATATTAAGGGACCCAAATTTTCCACCCAAGCCCATTAACATTCTCAACCCACCAATTCCGCTATTAAAACCGGTCTCTCAATTTTATTTGAAAATCATTCCCGAAATATTAAAAATCATTTCTCTACACCGGAAATATAATTTTTATCATAAACCCATTTTGTACCAAAAATACCCTTAATTGCCAAAATCGCTATTTTTACAATTAAAATCGTCATTTATGACATAAATCTTATTTCCATAATTAAATATAATTTCTACATACCAAAATAGAATTTACTCACAAAGTCTATTTTATTCCCAAAATACCCTTTTTCCATTAAAATCGCCATTTTACAAATAAAGTCGCAATTTCGATTTAAATTCAATTTTTCAATTCTAATGCTTCCACTTAGTCATTGTCTCTACTTATGATTTATAAAACATCATTTGATCATAAAACTTACCTTTTGGAGTAAAATAACCAATTTTCGATTTAATGTTACTTTATCAATTCTAAACAAAAATCTCAAATCTCATATTATGCACTTAATAGTATTTTTGACTTATTCTGAAGTGGAATGTATCGAAAATCAAACATGTAAAAAAATTTCAAATTGGCCCTTACTTCTAGGCCCAATTTGCAGACGTTACATAAAGAGTGCGATTGACAATTGATCGCAACATTATATTAAGTTAAAGTAATGAAATATTGAATTGGTCAATGAAAGATTAATTAATGTTTACACATTGATAGTGATAGATATGTCTAAAGGGTACGATCGAATATTGACCGTAACATTATATTACGTTAAAGTAATGAATTATTGAATCTGTAATTGAAGACTAATTGTTGTTTTCACATTTACAGTGATAAATATGTCTAAAGGGTGGGATCGATAATTGATCGAAACATTATATTAAGTTAAAGTAATAAAATATTGAATTGGTCATTGAAATTTCACATTTACAATGATAGATATGTCTAAAGGGTACGATCGACAATTGATTGCATCATTACGTTAAGTAAAAGTAATGAAATATTGAATTGGTCATTGAAGATTAATTATTGTTTACACTTTTACAGTGATAGATATGTCTAAAGGTGTGATAGACAATTGATCCCAAGATTATATTAAGTTAAACTAAAGAAATATTGAATTTGTAATTGAAGATTAATTGTTATTTACACATTTACAGTGATAGATATGTCTAAAGGGTGCGATCGACAATTGATCACAATATTATATTAAGTTAAAGTAATAAAATATTAAATTTGTAGTTGAAGATTAATTGTTGTTTACATATTTACAGTGATATATATGTCTATAGCGCGCGATCCATAATTGATCACAATATTATATAAAGTTAAAGAAATAAAATATTGAATTGGTCATTGAAGTTTCTCATTAACAATGATAGATATGTCTAAAGGGTACGATCGACAATTGATCGCAACATTAAGTTAAGTTAAAGTAATGAAATATTGAATTGGTAATTGAACATTAATTGTTGTTTAAATAGTGATAGATATGTCTAAATGGGTGCGATCGATAATGGATCGCAACATTATATTAAGTTAAAGTAATGAAATATTGAATTGATCCATGAAGATTAATTCTTGTTTACACATTGATAGTGATAGATATGTCTTATGGGAGGGATCGACAATTGATCGCAACATTATATTAAGTTAAAGTAATGAATTATTGAATCTATAAATGAAGACTAATTGCCTTTTTCACATTTGCAGTGATATATATGTTTAAAAGGTGCTATCGACAATTGATCTCAACATTACGTCAAGTAAAAGTAATGAAATATTGAATTGGTAATTGAAGATTAATTGTTGTTCACACAGTTATAGATATGTCTAAAGGGTGCAATCGATAATTGATCGCAATATTATATTAAGTTAAAGTAATAAAATATTGAATTTGTTATTGAAATTTCACATCTACAATGATAGATATGTTTAAAGGGTACGATCGACAATTGATCGTGACATTACATTAAGTTAAAGTAATCAAATATTGAACTCGTAATTGAAGATTAATTGTTGTTTACACATTTACAGTGATAGATATGTCTTAAGGGTGTGATCCACAATTGATCGCAACATTATATTAAGTTATAGTAAATAATTATTGAATCTTTAATTGAAGACTATCTGCTGTTTTCACATTTACAGTGATAGATATGTTTAAGAGGTGCGATGGACTATTGATCTCAACATTACATTAAGTTAAAGTAATGAAATATTGAATTGGTAATTGAAGATTAATTGTTGTTTACACAATGATACATATGTCTAAAGGGTGCAATTGATAATTGATCGCAACATTATATTAATTTAAAGTAATAAAATATTGAATTTGTCATTGAAATTTCATATTTACAATGATAGATATTTCTAAAGGGTACGATCGACAATTGATTGCAACATTACATTAAGTTAAAGTAATGAAATATTGACCTGGCAATTCAACATTAATTGTTGTTTACACATTTACAGTGATACATATGTCTAAAAGGTGCGATCGACAATTGATCGGAATATTATTTTAAGTTAAAGTAATAAAATATTGAATTGGTCATTAAAGTTTCACATTTACTATGATAGATATGTCTAAAGGGTACGATCCACAATTGATCACAACATTACGTTAAGTTAAACTAATTAAATATTGAATTGGTATTTGAAGATTAAATGTTGTTTACACAGTGATAGATATGTCTAAAGGATGCGATCGACAATTGATCGCAACATTATATTAAGTTAAAGTAATGAAATATTTAATTTGTCATTGAAGATTAATTGTTATTTACACATTTACAGTGATAGATATGTCTAAGGGGTGCGATTCACAATTAATCGCAACATTATATTAAGTTAAAGTAATGAATTATTGAATTGGTCAATGAAGATTAATTATTTTTTAACATTGATAGTGATAGATATGTCTAAACGTTACGATCGAATATTGACCGCAACATTATATTACGTTAAAGTAATGAATTATTGAATCTATAATTGAAGACTAATTGTTGTTTTCATATTTACAGTGATAGATATGTGTAAAGGATGCGATCGATAATTGATCGCAACATTATATTAAGTTAAAGTAATAAAATGTCTAATTGATCATTGAAATTTCACATTTACAATGATAGATATGTCTAAAGGGTACGATCTACAATTGATCGCAGCATAACGTTAAGTTAAAGTAATGAAATATTGAATTGGTCGTTGAAGATTAATTGTTGTTTACACATTTACTGTGATATATATGTCTAAAAGGTGCGATCGACAATTGATCTCAACATTATATTAAGTAAAACTAAACAAATATTGAATTTGTAATTGATGATTTATTGTTGTTTACACATTTACAGCGATAGATATGTGTAAAGAGTGCGATCGACAATTGATCGCAATATTATATTAAATTAAAGTAATGAATTATTGAATTGGTTATTAAAGATTAATTGTAGTTTACACATTTATAGTGATAAATATATCTAAGGGGTACGATCGACAATTGATCTAAATATTATATTAAGTTAAAGTAATAAAATATTAAATTTGTAGTTGAAGATTAATTGTTATTTACACATTTACAGTAGTAGATATGTCTATAGAGTGTGATCCATCATTGATCGCAACATTATATTAAGTTAAAGTAATAAAATATTGAATTAGTCATTGAAGTTTCTCATTTACAATGATTGATATGTTTATAGGGTGCAATCAACAATTGATCGCAACATTACGTTAAGTTAAAGTAATGAAATATTAAATTGGTAATTGAAGATTAATTGTTGTTTACAGAGTGATAAATATGCCTAAAGGCTGCGATCGACAATTGATCGCAACATTATATTAAGTTAAAGTAATGAAATATTGAATTGGTCTATGAAGATTAATTTTTGTTTACACATTGATAGTGATAGATATGTCTAAAGGGCACGATCGAATATTGACCGCAACATTATATTACGTTAAAGTAATGAATTAATGAATCTATAATTGAAGACTTATAGTTGTTTTCACATTTACAGTGATAGATATGTCTAAAGGGTGCGATCGATAACTAATCGCAACATTGTATTAAGTTAAAGTAATAAAATATTGAATTGGTCATTGAAATTTCACATTTACAATAATATATATGTCTAAATGGTACGATCGAAAATTGATCGCAACATTACGTTAAAATAACGTAATGAAATATTGAATTGGTAATTGAAGATTATTTGTAGTTTACACATTTACAGTGATAGATATGTCTAAAATCTGCGATCGACAATTGAATTGGTCATTGAAGATTAATTGTTTTTTACACATTTACAGTGATAGATATGTCTAAAATGTGTGATCGGCAATTGATCGAAACATTATATTAAGTAAGAGTAAAAAAATTTTGAATTTGATATTGAAGATTAGTTGTTGTTTACAAATTTACAGTGATAGCTATGTCTAAAGGGTGCGATCGACAATTGATCGCAATATTATATTAAACTTAAGTAATAAAATATTTAATTTGTAGTTGAAGATTAATTGTTGTTTACACATTTACAGTGATCGATATGTCTAAAGCGTGCGATTGATAATTGATCGCAACATTATATTAAGTTAAAGTAATAAAATATTGAATTGGTCAATGAAGTTTCTCTTTTACAACAGATATGTCTAAAGGCTGCGATTGACAATTGATCTTAATATTTTATTAAGTTAAAGTAATAAAAAATTGAATTTGTAGTTTAAGATTATTTGTTGTTTACACATTTACAATGGTAGATATGTCTATAGAGTGTGATCCATAATTGATTGCAACATTATATTAAGTTAAAGTAATAAAATATTGAATTGGTCATTAAAGTTTCTCTTTTACAATGATAGATATGTCTAAAGGGTGCGATTGACAATTGATCGCAACATTACGTTAAATTAAAGTAATTAAATATTGAATTAGTAATTGATGATTAATTGTTGTTTACATAGTGATAGATATGTCTAAAGCTTGCGATCGTTAATTGATCGCAACATTATATTAAGTTAAAGTAATAAAATATTGACTTGGTCATTTAAGTTTCATATTTACAGTGATAGATATTTATAAAGGGTACGATCGACAATTAATCGCAACATTATTTAAAGTTAAAGTAATTGATATATTGAATTGGTTATTGAAGTTTAGTTATTCTTTACACATTTAGAATGATAGATATGTCTAAAGGGAGCAATCGACAATTGATCGCAACATTATATTAAGTTAAAGCAACGAAATATTAAATTTATCATTAAAGATTAATTGTTGTTTTCACATTACAGTGATAGATATGTCTAAAGGGTACGATTGACAATTTATTGCAACATTACGTTACGTTAAAGTAATGAAGTATTGAATTGGTTATTGAAGATTAATTATTGTTTACTCATTTACAATGATTGATATGTCTAAAAGGTGCGATCGACAATTTATCGCAACATTACATTAAGTTCAAGAAATGAATTATTGAATTGGATATTGAAGATTAATTCTTGTTTACACTTTTACAGTGATTGATATGTCTGAAGGGTGCGATTGAATATTGATCACAACATTATATTAAGTTAGAGTAATGAAATATTAAATAGGTCATTGAAGATTAATTGTTGCTTACACATTTACGGTGATAAATATGTCTAAAGGGTGCGATCGACAATTGATCGCAATATTATGTTAAGTAAAGTAATGAAATATTGAATTGGTCATTGAAGACTAATTGTTGTTTTCACATTTACTGTGATAGATATGTCAAATGAGTGTGATCGATAATTGATCGCAACATTATATTAAGTTAAAGTAATAAAATATTGAATTGGTCATTGAAATTTCACATTTACAATGATAGATATGTCTAAAGGGTACGATCGATAATTGATCGCAACATTTCGTTAAGATAAAGTAATAAATATTGAATTGGTAATTGAAGATTACTTGTTGTTTACACATTTACAGTGATAAATATGTCTAAAGGGTACCATCGACAATTTATCGCAACATTACGTTAAGTTAAAGTAATGAATTATTGAATTGGTTATTGAAGATTAATTATTGTTTACACATTTACAGTGATTGATATATCTAAAGGGTGCGATCGAATATTTATCGCAACATTTTATTAAGTTAATGTAATGAAATATTGAATTTGTCATTAATGATTAGTTGTTGTTTTCACTTTTACATTGATAGATATATCTAAAGGGTGCGATCAACAATTGATCGCAACATTATATTAAGTTAAAGTAATGAATTATTGCATTGATCATTGAAGATTAATTGTTGTTAACACATTTACAGTGATAGATATGTGTAAAAGGTGCGATCGACAATTGATCGCAATATTATATAAAGTTAAAGTAATGAGGGATTGAATTGGTAATTAAAGATTCATTGGTGTTTACACATTTACAGTTATAGATATGTTTAAAGGGTGCGATCGACAATTGATCGCAACATTATATGAAGTTAAAGTAATGAAATATTGAATTGGTAATTGATGATTAATCGTTGTTTATACATTGATTGTGATAGATATGTCTAAAGGGTGTGGTCGAATATTGACGGCAACATTATATTAAGTTAAAGTAATGAAATATTGAATTGGTAATTTATGATTAATTATTTTTTGTACATTTATAGTGATAGATATGCTTAAAGGGTGCGTTCGAATTTTGATGGCAACATTATATTAAGTTAAAGTAATGAAATATTGAATAGGTCATTAAAGATTAATTGTTGTTTACACATTTACAGTGATAGATATGTGTAAAGGGTGCGATCGACAATTGATTGCAACATTATATTAAGTAAAAGTAATGAAATATTTAATTGGTAATTGATGATTAATTGTTGTTAACATATTCACTGTGATAGATATGTCTAAAGGGCATGATCGACAATTGATTGCAACATCATATTATGTTAAAGTAATGAAATATTGAATTGGTCATTGAAGTTTAACATTTACAGTGATAGATATGTCTAAAGGGTAGAAGCGACAATTGATCGCAATATTATGTTAAGTTAAAGTATTGATATATTGAATTGGTTATTGAAGATTAGTTGTTGTTTACATATTTACTGTGATAGATATGTCTAAAGGGTGTGATCGACAATTGATCGCAATATTATACAAAGTTAAAGTAATGAGGTATTGAATTTGTAATTGAATATTAATTGTTGTTTAC
This sequence comes from Cardiospermum halicacabum, assembly GCA_031304145.1. Taxonomy (NCBI): domain Eukaryota; kingdom Viridiplantae; phylum Streptophyta; class Magnoliopsida; order Sapindales; family Sapindaceae; genus Cardiospermum; species Cardiospermum halicacabum. The sequence continues at coordinate 22,197,108 of CM062394.1, read as the reverse complement.
ACATTTACAATTATAGATATGTCTAAAGGGTGCGATCGACAATTGATCGCCACATTATATTAAGTTAAAGTAATGAATTATTGAACTGGTAATTGATAATTAATTGGTGTTTAGACATTTATAGTGATATATATGTCTAAAGGGTGCGGTCGAATATTGATGGCAACATTATATTAAGTTAAAGTAATGAAATATTGAATTGGTAATTGATGATTAATTGTAGTTTATACATTTATAGTGATAAATATGTTTAAAGGGTGCGATGGATTACTGATGGCAACATTATATTAAGTTAAAGTAATGAAATATTGAATAGGTCATAAAAGATTAATTGTTGTTTACACATTTACAGTTACAGATATGTCTAAAATGTGCGATCGACAATTGATCACAACATTATATTAAGTTAAAGTAATGAAATATTGAATTAGTAATTGAAGATTAATTGTTGTTTACACATTTACAGTGATGGATATGTCTAAAGGCTGCGATCGACAATTTGATCGCAACATCATATTAAGTTAATGTAATGAAATATTGAATTGTTCATTGAAGTTTCACGTTTACAGTAATAGATATGGCTAAAGGGTACGAGCGACAATTGATCGCAACATTATGTTAAGTTAAAGTAATGGTATATTGAATTGGTTATTGAAGATTAGTTGTTGTTTACACATTTACTGTGATAGATATGTCTAAAGGGTGTGACGGACAATTGATCGCAATATTATATTAAGTTAAAGTAATGAAATATCTAATTGGTCATTGAAGATTAATTATTGTTTTCACATTTACAATGGTAGACATGTCTGTAGGGTACAATTGATAATTGATCGCAACATTATGTTAAGTTAAAGTTATGAATTATTGATTTGGTTATGGAAGATTAATTCTTGTTTACACACTATAGATATGTCTAAAGGGTTCGATTGACAATTTATCGCAATATTATATTAAGTTAAAGTATTAAAATATTGAATTGTTCATTGGAGATTAATTGTTGTTTACACATTTACAGTGATAGATATGTCTTAAGGGTGCGATAGACAATTAATCGCAATATTATATTCAGTTAAAGTAATGAGTTATTAAATTATTAATTGAAGTTTAATTGTTGTTGACACATTTACAGTTGTAGATATGTCTAAAGGGTGCGTTCGGCAATTGATCACAACATTATATTAAGTTAAAGTAAAGAAATATTGAATTGGTAATTGATGAATAATTGTTGATTATACATTTATAGTGATATATATGTCTAAAGCGTGCGATCGAATAATGATGGCAACATTATATTAAGTTAAAATAATGAAATATTTAATAGGTCATTAAAGATTAATTGTTGTTTACACAATTATAGTGATAGATATATTTAAAGGGTGCGATCGACAATTGATCGCAACATTATATTAAGTTAAAGTAATAAAATATTGAATTGGTCATTGAAGTTTCTCTTTTACAATGATAGATATGTCTAAAGGGTGCGATTGACAATTGATCGCAACATTACGTTAAATTAAAGTAATTAAATATTGAATTAGTAATTGATGATTAATTGTTGTTTACATAGTGATAGATATGTCTAAAGCTTGCGATCGTTAATTGATCGCAACATTATATTAAGTTAAAGTAATAAAATATTGACTTGGTCATTTAAGTTTCATATTTACAGTGATAGATATTTATAAAGGGTACGATCGACAATTAATCGCAACATTATTTAAAGTTAAAGTAATTGATATATTGAATTGGTTATTGAAGTTTAGTTGTTCTTTACACATTTAGAATGATAGATATGTCTAAAGGGAGCAATCGACAATTGATCGCAACATTATATTAAGTTAAAGCAACGAAATATTAAATTTATCATTAAAGATTAATTGTTGTTTTCACATTACAGTGATAGATATGTCTAAAGGGTACGATTGACAATTTATTGCAACATTACGTTACGTTAAAGTAATGAAGTATTGAATTGGTTATTGAAGATTAATTATTGTTTACTCATTTACAATGATTGATATGTCTAAAAGGTGCGATCGACAATTTATCGCAACATTACATTAAGTTCAAGAAATGAATTATTGAATTGGATATTGAAGATTAATTCTTGTTTACACTTTTACAGTGATTGATATGTCTGAAGGGTGCGATTGAATATTGATCACAACATTATATTAAGTTAGAGTAATGAAATATTAAATAGGTCATTGAAGATTAATTGTTGCTTACACATTTACGGTGATAAATATGTCTAAAGGGTGCGATCGACAATTGATCGCAATATTATGTTAAGTAAAGTAATGAAATATTGAATTGGTCATTGAAGACTAATTGTTGTTTTCACATTTACTGTGATAGATATGTCAAATGAGTGTGATCGATAATTGATCGCAACATTATATTAAGTTAAAGTAATAAAATATTGAATTGGTCATTGAAATTTCACATTTACAATGATAGATATGTCTAAAGGGTACGATCGATAATTGATCGCAACATTTCGTTAAGATAAAGTAATAAATATTGAATTGGTAATTGAAGATTACTTGTTGTTTACACATTTACAGTGATAAATATGTCTAAAGGGTACCATCGACAATTTATCGCAACATTACGTTAAGTTAAAGTAATGAATTATTGAATTGGTTATTGAAGATTAATTATTGTTTACACATTTACAGTGATTGATATATCTAAAGGGTGCGATCGAATATTTATCGCAACATTTTATTAAGTTAATGTAATGAAATATTGAATTTGTCATTAATGATTAGTTGTTGTTTTCCCTTTTACATTGATAGATATATCTAAAGGGTGCGATCAACAATTGATCGCAACATTATATTAAGTTAAAGTAATGAATTATTGCATTGATCATTGAAGATTAATTGTTGTTAACACATTTACAGTGATAGATATGTGTAAAAGGTGCGATCGACAATTGATCGCAATATTATATAAAGTTAAAGTAATGAGGGATTGAATTGGTAATTAAAGATTCATTGGTGTTTACACATTTACAGTTATAGATATGTTTAAAGGGTGCGATCGACAATTGATCGCAACATTATATGAAGTTAAAGTAATGAAATATTGAATTGGTAATTGATGATTAATCGTTGTTTATACATTGATTGTGATAGATATGTCTAAAGGGTGTGGTCGAATATTGACGGCAACATTATATTAAGTTAAAGTAATGAAATATTGAATTGGTAATTTATGATTAATTATTTTTTGTACATTTATAGTGATAGATATGCTTAAAGGGTGCGTTCGAATTTTGATGGCAACATTATATTAAGTTAAAGTAATGAAATATTGAATAGGTCATTAAAGATTAATTGTTGTTTACACATTTACAGTGATAGATATGTGTAAAGGGTGCGATCGACAATTGATTGCAACATTATATTAAGTAAAAGTAATGAAATATTTAATTGGTAATTGATGATTAATTGTTGTTAACATATTCACTGTGATAGATATGTCTAAAGGGCATGATCGACAATTGATTGCAACATCATATTATGTTAAAGTAATGAAATATTGAATTGGTCATTGAAGTTTAACATTTACAGTGATAGATATGTCTAAAGGGTAGAAGCGACAATTGATCGCAATATTATGTTAAGTTAAAGTATTGATATATTGAATTGGTTATTGAAGATTAGTTGTTGTTTACATATTTACTGTGATAGATATGTCTAAAGGGTGTGATCGACAATTGATCGCAATATTATACAAAGTTAAAGTAATGAGGTATTGAATTTGTAATTGAATATTAATTGTTGTTTACACATTTACAATTATAGATATGTCTAAAGGGTGCGATCGACAATTGATCGCCACATTATATTAAGTTAAAGTAATGAATTATTGAACTGGTAATTGATAATTAATTGGTGTTTAGACATTTATAGTGATATATATGTCTAAAGGGTGCGGTCGAATATTGATGGCAACATTATATTAAGTTAAAGTAATGAAATATTGAATTGGTAATTGATGATTAATTGTAGTTTATACATTTATAGTGATAGATATGTTTAAAGGGTGCGATGGATTACTGATGGCAACATTATATTAAGTTAAAGTAATGAAATATTGAATAGGTCATAAAAGATTAATTGTTGTTTACACATTTACAGTTACAGATATGTCTAAAATGTGCGATCGACAATTGATCACAACATTATATTAAGTTAAAGTAATGAAATATTGAATTAGTAATTGAAGATTAATTGTTGTTTACACATTTACAGTGATGGATATGTCTAAAGGCTGCGATCGACAATTTGATCGCAACATCATATTAAGTTAATGTAATGAAATATTGAATTGTTCATTGAAGTTTCACGTTTACAGTAATAGATATGGCTAAAGGGTACGAGCGACAATTGATCGCAACATTATGTTAAGTTAAAGTAATGGTATATTGAATTGGTTATTGAAGATTAGTTGTTGTTTACACATTTACTGTGATAGATATGTCTAAAGGGTGTGACGGACAATTGATCGCAATATTATATTAAGTTAAAGTAATGAAATATCTAATTGGTCATTGAAGATTAATTATTGTTTTCACATTTACAATGGTAGACATGTCTGTAGGGTACAATTGATAATTGATCGCAACATTATGTTAAGTTAAAGTTATGAATTATTGATTTGGTTATGGAAGATTAATTCTTGTTTACACACTATAGATATGTCTAAAGGGTTCGATTGACAATTTATCGCAATATTATATTAAGTTAAAGTATTAAAATATTGAATTGTTCATTGGAGATTAATTGTTGTTTACACATTTACAGTGATAGATATGTCTTAAGGGTGCGATAGACAATTAATCGCAATATTATATTCAGTTAAAGTAATGAGTTATTAAATTATTAATTGAAGTTTAATTGTTGTTGACACATTTACAGTTGTAGATATGTCTAAAGGGTGCGTTCGGCAATTGATCACAACATTATATTAAGTTAAAGTAAAGAAATATTGAATTGGTAATTGATGAATAATTGTTGATTATACATTTATAGTGATATATATGTCTAAAGCGTGCGATCGAATAATGATGGCAACATTATATTAAGTTAAAATAATGAAATATTTAATAGGTCATTAAAGATTAATTGTTGTTTACACAATTATAGTGATAGATATATTTAAAGGGTGCGATCGACAATTGATCGCAACATTATATTAAGTTAAAGTAATAAAATATTGAATTGGTCATTGAAGTTTCTCTTTTACAATGATAGATATGTCTAAAGGGTGCGATTGACAATTGATCGCAACATTACGTTAAATTAAAGTAATTAAATATTGAATTAGTAATTGATGATTAATTGTTGTTTACATAGTGATAGATATGTCTAAAGCTTGCGATCGTTAATTGATCGCAACATTATATTAAGTTAAAGTAATAAAATATTGACTTGGTCATTTAAGTTTCATATTTACAGTGATAGATATTTATAAAGGGTACAATCGACAATTAATCGCAACATTATTTAAAGTTAAAGTAATTGATATATTGAATTGGTTATTGAAGTTTAGTTGTTCTTTACACATTTAGAATGATAGATATGTCTAAAGGGAGCAATCGACAATTGATCGCAACATTATATTAAGTTAAAGCAACGAAATATTAAATTTATCATTAAAGATTAATTGTTGTTTTCACATTACAGTGATAGATATGTCTAAAGGGTACGATTGACAATTTATTGCAACATTACGTTACGTTAAAGTAATGAAGTATTGAATTGGTTATGGAAGATTAATTATTGTTTACTCATTTACAATGATTGATATGTCTAAAAGGTGCGATCGACAATTTATCGCAACATTACATTAAGTTCAAGAAATGAATTATTGAATTGGATATTGAAGATTAATTCTTGTTTACACTTTTACAGTGATTGATATGTCTGAAGGGTGCGATTGAATATTGATCACAACATTATATTAAGTTAGAGTAATGAAATATTAAATAGGTCATTGAAGATTAATTGTTGCTTACACATTTACGGTGATAAATATGTCTAAAGGGTGCGATCGACAATTGATCGCAATATTATGTTAAGTAAAGTAATGAAATATTGAATTGGTCATTGAAGACTAATTGTTGTTTTTTCACATTTACTGTGATAGATATGTCAAATGAGTGTGATCGATAATTGATCGCAACATTATATTAAGTTAAAGTAATAAAATATTGAATTGGTCATTGAAATTTCACATTTACAATGATAGATATGTCTAAAGGGTACGATCGATAATTGATCGCAACATTTCGTTAAGATAAAGTAATAAATATTGAATTGGTAATTGAAGATTACTTGTTGTTTACACATTTACAGTGATAAATATGTCTAAAGGGTACCATCGACAATTTATCGCAACATTACGTTAAGTTAAAGTAATGAATTATTGAATTGGTTATTGAAGATTAATTATTGTTTACACATTTACAGTGATTGATATATCTAAAGGGTGCGATCGAATATTTATCGCAACATTTTATTAAGTTAATGTAATGAAATATTGAATTTGTCATTAATGATTAGTTGTTGTTTTCACTTTACATTGATAGATATATCTAAAGGGTGCGATCAACAATTGATCGCAACATTATATTAAGTTAAAGTAATGAATTATTGCATTGATCATTGAAGATTAATTGTTGTTAACACATTTACAGTGATAGATATGTGTAAAAGGTGCGATCGACAATTGATCGCAATATTATATAAAGTTAAAGTAATGAGGGATTGAATTGGTAATTAAAGATTCATTGGTGTTTACACATTTACAGTTATAGATATGTTTAAAGGGTGCGATCGACAATTGATCGCAACATTATATGAAGTTAAAGTAATGAAATATTGAATTGGTAATTGATGATTAATCGTTGTTTATACATTGATTGTGATAGATATGTCTAAAGGGTGTGGTCGAATATTGACGGCAACATTATATTAAGTTAAAGTAATGAAATATTGAATTGGTAATTTATGATTAATTATTTTTTGTACATTTATAGTGATAGATATGCTTAAAGGGTGCGTTCGAATTTTGATGGCAACATTATATTAAGTTAAAGTAATGAAATATTGAATAGGTCATTAAAGATTAATTGTTGTTTACACATTTACAGTGATAGATATGTGTAAAGGGTGCGATCGACAATTGATTGCAACATTATATAAGTAAAAGTAATGAAAGATTTAATTGGTAATTGATGATTAATTGTTGTTAACATATTCACTGTGATAGATATGTCTAAAGGGCATGATCGACAATTGATTGCAACATCATATTATGTTAAAGTAATGAAATATTGAATTGGTCATTGAAGTTTAACATTTACAGTGATAGATATGTCTAAAGGGTAGAAGCGACAATTGATCGCAATATTATGTTAAGTTAAAGTATTGATATATTGAATTGGTTATTGAAGATTAGTTGTTGTTTACATATTTACTGTGATAGATATGTCTAAAGGGTGTGATCGACAATTGATCGCAATATTATACAAAGTTAAAGTAATGAGGTATTGAATTTGTAATTGAATATTAATTGTTGTTTACACATTTACAATTATAGATATGTCTAAAGGGTGCGATCGACAATTGATCGCAACATTATATTAAGTTAAAGTAATGAATTATTGAACTGGTAATTGATAATTAATTGGTGTTTAGACATTTATAGTGATATATATGTCTAAAGGGTGCGGTCGAATATTGATGGCAACATTATATTAAGTTAAAGTAATGAAATATTGAATTGGTAATTGATGATTAATTGTAGTTTATACATTTATAGTGATAGATATGTTTAAAGGGTGCGATGGATTACTGATGGCAACATTATATTAAGTTAAAGTAATGAAATATTGAATAGGTCATAAAAGATTAATTGTTGTTTACACATTTACAGTTACAGATATGTCTAAAATGTGCGATCGACAATTGATCACAACATTATATTAAGTTAAAGTAATGAAATATTGAATTAGTAATTGAAGATTAATTGTTGTTTACACATTTACAGTGATGGATATGTCTAAAGGCTGCGATCGACAATTTGATCGCAACATCATATTAAGTTAATGTAATGAAATATTGAATTGTTCATTGAAGTTTCACGTTTACAGTAATAGATATGTCTAAAGGGTGCGATCGACATTTGATCGCAATATTATATTAAGTTAAAGTAATGAATTATTGAATTTGTTGTTGATAAATAATTGTTGTTTATACATTGATAATGATAGATATGTCTAAAGGGTGCGGCCGAATATTGATGGCAACATTACATTAAGTTAATGTAATTAAATATTGAATTGGAAATTGATGATTAATTGTTGTTTATACATTAATAGTGATAGATATGTTTAAAGGGTGCGATCGAATACTGATGGCAACATTATATTAAGTTGAATTAATGAAATATTGAATAGGTCATTAAAGATTAATTGTTGTTTACACATTTACAGTTACAGATAAGTCTAACGTGTGCGATCAATAATTGATCGCAACATTGTATTAAGTTAAAGTAATGAAATATTGAATTCGTAATTGAAGATTAATTGTTGTTTACACATTTACAGAGATAAATATGTCTAAAGGTAACGATCGGCAATTGATCGCAACATCATATTAAGTTAAAGTTATGAATTATTGAATTGGTTATTGAAGTTTCACGTTTACAGTAATAGATATGTCTAAAGGGTACGAGCGACAATTGATCGCAACATTATGTTAAGTTAAAGTAATGATATACTGAATTGGTAATTGAAGATAAGTTGTTATTTACACATTTATTGTGATAGATATGTCTAAAGACTGTGATGGACAATTAATCGCAATATTATATTAAGTTAAAGTAATGAAACATCTAATTGGTCATTGAAGATTAATTATTGTTTTAACATTTACAATGGTAGACATGTCTGAAGGGTACGATCGACAATTGATCGCAACATTATGTTAAGTTAAAGTTAAGAATTATTGATTTGGTTATGGAAGATTAATTCTTGTTTACACACTATAGATATGTCTAAAGGGTGCGATTTACAATTTATCGCAACATTATATTATGTTAAAGTAATGAAATATTGAATTGGTCATTGAAGATTAATTGTTGTTTACACATTTACAGTGAAGATATGTCTTAAGGGTGCGATCGACAATTGATCTCAATATTATATTAAGTTAAAGTAATGAGTTATTAAATTGTTAATTGAATTTTAATTGGTGTTTACACATTTACAGTTATAGATATGTCTAAAGGGTGCGATCGACAATTGTACGCAACATTATATTAAGTTAAAGTAATGAAATATTGAATTGGTAATTGATGAATAATTGTTGTTTATACATTTATAGTGATAGATATGTCTAAAGCGTGCAATTGAATAATGATGGCAACTTTATATTAAGTTAAAATAATGAAATTTTGAATAGGTCATTAAAGATTAATTGTTGTTTACACATTTATATTGTTAGATATATCTAAAGGGTGCGATCGACAATTGATCGCAACATTATATTAAGTTAAAGTAATGATATAGTTCCTCCGTTTCCATTTACTTGCAACATTGTAATAGTGTTTACTATTCATGAATCAATTTTCTTTAATGTGTTATTTCTTATGTATTAAAGAAAAATATAGTCTAGTGGGATATTGTTTTATTCGTTTTGACGTCTATTAAATTTATATAATTTTTAGTTTTATATTATTAAGGATATTTGGGTTTAAAGTTAAGCATTGGAGAGCGTGTTCACCTGAAATGTTGAAAGTAAAAGGAAATGGAGGAAGTAATGAATTGGTCATTGAATATTAATTATTGTTTACACTTTTATAGTTGTATATATGTCTAAAGGGTGCGATCGACAACTGATCGCAACATTATATTAGACTAAAGTAATGAAATATTGAATTGGTAATTGAAGATTAATTTTTGTTTTCACATTGATAGTGATAGATATGGCTAAAGGGTACGATCGAATATTGACCGCAACATTATCTTACGTTAAAGTAATGAATTATTGAATCTGTAATTGAAGACTTATTGTTGTTTTCACATTTACAGTGATAGATATGTCTCAAGGGTGCGATCGATAATTGATCGCAACATTATATTAAGTTAAAGTAATGAAATATTGAATTTGTCGTTGAAGATTAATTGTTATTTACACATTTACAATGATAGATATGTCTAAAAGATGCGATCAACAAATGATCGCAATATCATATTTAGTAAAGTAATGAAATATTGAATAGGTCATTAAAGATTAATTGTGTTTACACATTTAAAGTGATAGATATTTCTAAAGGGTGCGATCGACAATTGATCACAACATTATATGAAGTTAAAGTAATGAATTATTGAATTAGTAATTGAAGATAAATTGTTGTTTACATATTTAAAATGATAGATATGTCTAAAGGTTGCGATCGAGAATTGATCGTAATATCATATTTAGTAAAGTAATAAAATATTGAATAGGTCATTAAAGATTAATTGTTGTTTACACATTTACAGTGATAGATATGTCTTAATGGTGCGATCGACAATTGATCGCCACATTATATTAAGTTAAGGTAATAAGGTATTGAATTGGTTATTGACTATTTATTGTTGTTTACAAATTTTTGCTTATAGATATGTCTAAAGGGTGTGATCGACAATTGATCGCAACATTATATTAAGTTAAAGTAATGAAATATTGAATTGGTAATGGAAGAATAATTGTTGTTTACACATTTACAGTGATAGATATGTCTAAAGGGTGCAATCGACAATTGATCGCAACATTTTATTAAGTTAAAGTAATGAAATATTGAATTGGTAATTGAAGATTAATTGTTGTTTACACATTTACAGTGATAGATTTGTGTAAAGGCTGCGATAGACAATTGATTGCAATATTATATTAAGTAAAAGTAATGAAATATTGAATTGGTGATTGAAGTTTAACATTTATAGTAATAAATTTGTCTTAAAGGTACGATCGACAATTGATCGCAACATTACGTTAAGTTAAAGTAATCATATATTGAATTGGTTATTGAATATTAGTTGTTGTTTACACATGAACAGTGATAGCAATGTCTAAAGGGTGTGGTCGACAATTGATCGCAATATTATATTAAGTTAAAGTTATGAAATATCTAACTGGTTTTTGAAGATTAATTGTTGTTTTCACATTTACAATGGTAGATATGTCTGAAGGATACGATCGACAAATTATCGCAACATTACGTTATGTTAAAGTTATGAATTATTGAATTGGTTATTGAAGATTAATTCTTGCTTACACATTTATAGTGATAGATATGTCTAAAGGGTACGATCAACAATTTATCGCAACATTATATTAAGTTAAAGTAATGAAATACTGAATTGGTCATTGAATATTAATTGTTGTTTACCCATTTACAGTAATAGATATATCTTAAGGGTGCGATCGACAATTGATAGCCATATTATATTAAGTTAAGGTAATAAGGTATTGAATTGGTTATAAAAGATTAATTGTTTTTTACACATTTACGCTTGTAGGTATGTCTAAAGAGTGTGATCGACAATTGATCACAACATTATATTAAGTTAAAGTAATGAAATATTGAATTGCTAATTGAAGATTAATTGTTGTTTACACATTTACAGTGATAGATATGTCTAAAGGGTGCGATCGACAATTGATCGCAACATTTTATTAAGTTAAAGTAATGAAATATTGAATTGGTAATTAAAGATTAATTGTTGTTTACACATTTACAGTGATAGATCTGTCTAAAGGCTGCGATAGATAATTGATCATAACATTATATTAAGTAAAAGTAATGAAATATTGAATTGGTCATTGAAGTTTAACATTTATAATAATAAATATGTCTAAAAGGTACGATCGAAAATTGATCGCAACATTACGTTAAATTAAAGTAATGATTTATTGAATTGGTTATTGAAGATTAGTTATTGTTTACACATTAACAGTGATAGCTATGTCTAAAGGGTGTGATCGACAATTGATCGCAACATTATATTAAGTTTAAGTAATGAAATATCTTATTGGTCATTGAAGATTAATTGTTGTTTTCATATTTACAATGGTAGATATGTCATAAGGGTACGATCGACAATTGATCGCAACATTACGTTAACTTAAAGTTATGAATTATTGAATTTGTTATTGAAGATTAATTCTTGTTTACACATTTACAGTGATAGATATATCTTAAAGGTACGATCGACAATTGATCGCAACATTATACTAAGTTAAGGTAATGAGGTATTGAATTGGTTATTGAAGATTAATTGTCTTTTATTCATTTACATTTATATATATGTCTAAAGGGTGTGATGGACAATTGATCGCAACATTATATTAAGTTAAAGTAATGAAATATTGAATTGGTAACTGAAGATTAATTGTTGTTTACACATTTACAGTGATAGATATGTCTAAAGGGTATGATTGACAATTGATCAAAATATTTTATTAAGTTAAAGTAATGAAATATTGAATTGGTAATTGAAGATTAATTGTTGTTTACACATTTACAGTGATAGATATGTCTAAAGGCTGCGATAGACAATTGATCGCAACATTATATTAAGTATAAGTAATGAAATATTGAATTGGTCATTGAGGTTTAACATTTATAGTAATAAATATGTCTAAAAGGTACGATCGACAATTGATCGCAACATTATGTTAAATTAAAGTAATGATATATTGAACTGGTTATTGAAGATTAGTTGTTGTTGTACATTAACAGTGATAGTTTTGTCTAAAGTGTGTGATCGACAATTGACCGTAACATTTTATTAAGTTAAAGTAATGAAATATTGAATTGTAAATTGAAGATTAATTGTTGTTTACACATTTACAGTGATAGATATGTCTAAAGGCTGCAATAGACAATGGATCGCAACATTTTATTAAGTAAAAGTAATGAAATATTGAATTAGTCATTGAAGTTTAACATTTATAGTAATAATTATGTCAAAAAGGTACGATCGACAATTGATCGCAACATTACGTCAAGTTAAAGTAATGATATATTGAATTGGTTATTGAAGATTAGTTTTTGTTTACACATTAATAGTGATAGCTATGTCTAACGGGTGTGATCGACAATTGATCGTAATATTATATTAAGTTAAAGTAATGAAATATCTAATTGGTCATTGAAGATTAATTATTGTTTTCACATTTACAATAGTAGATATGTCTAATGGGTAAGATCAACAATTGATCGCAACATTACGTTAAGGTAAAGTTATGAATTATTGAATTGGTTATTGAAGATTAATTCTTGTTTACACATTTACAGTGATAGATATATCTTAAGGGTGCGATCTATAATTGATCGCAACATTATATTAAATTAAGGTAATGAAATATTGAATTGGTTATTGAAGATTAAATGTTGTTTACACATTTACAATTTTAGATATGTCTAAAGGGTGTGATCAGTAATTGATCGCAATATTATATTAAGTTAAAGTAAAGATAATTGAATTGGTAATTGATGATTAATTGTTGTTAATACATTTTTAGTGATAGATATGTCCGAGGGGTGCGGTCGAATATTGATGGCAACATTATATTAAGTTAAAGTAATGAAATATTGTATTGGTAATTGATGATTTATTGTTGTTTATACATTTATGGTGATAGATTTGTTTAAAAGGTGTGATCGAATATTGATGGTAACATTATATTAAGTTAAAGTAATGAAATATTGAATAGGTTATTAAAGATTAATTTTTGTTTACACATTTACAGTGAGAGATATGTCTAAAGGGTGCGATCGACAATTGATCGCAACATTATATTAACTTAAAGTAATGAAATATTGAATTAGTAATTTAAGATTAATTGTTGTTTACACATATACAGTGATAGATATGTGTAAAGGCTGCGATAGACAATTGATCGCAACATTATATTAAGTAAAAGAGATGAAATATTGAATTGGTCATTGAAGTTTAACATTTACAGTGATAAATATGTCTAAAGGGTACGATCGACAATTGATCGCAACAATATATTGAGTTAAAGTTATGATATATTGAATTGGTTATTGAAGATTTGTTGTGGTTTACACATTTACAGTGATAGATATGTCTAAAGGTGTGATCGATAATTGATCACAATATTATATTAAGTTAAAGTAATGAAATATCTAATTGGTCATTGAAGATTAATTGTTGTTTTCACATTTACAATGGTAGATATGTCTAATGGGTATGATTGAAAATTGATCGCAACATTACGTTAAGTTAAAGTTATGAATTATTGAATTGGTTTTTGAAGATTAATTCTGGTTTACTCATTTATAGTGATAGATATGTCTAAAGAGTACGATCAACAATTTATCGCAACATTATGTGAAGTTAAAGTAATGAAATATTTAATTGGTCATTGAAGATTAATTGTTGTTTACACATTTACAGTGATAGATATGTCTTAAGGGTGCGATCGACAATTGATCGCAACTTTACATTAAGTCTAGGTAACGAGGTATTGAATTGGTTATTGAAGATTAATTGCTGTTTACACATTTACAGTTATAGATATGTCTAAAGGATGTGATCGACAATTAATCGCAACATTATATTAAGTTAAAGTAATGATAATTTAATTGGTAATTGATGATTAATTGTTGTTTATACATTTTTAGTGATAGATATGTCTGAGGGGTGCAGTCAAATATTGATGGCAACATTATATTAATTTAAAGTAATGAAATATTGAGTTGGTAATTGATGATTAATTGTTGTTTATACATTTATAGTGATAGATATATTTAAGGGGTGCGATCGAATATTGATGGCAACATTATATTAAGTCAAAGTAAGAAAATATTGAATAGGTCATTAAAGATTAATTGTTGTTTACACATTTACAATGATAGATATGTCTAAAGGGTGCAATAGACAATTAATCGCAACATTATATTTAGTTAAGGTAATGAAATATTTAATTGACAATTGAATATTGATTGTTGTTTATACATTTACTGTGATAGATATGCCTAAAAGCTGCGATAGACAATTGATCGCAATATTATATTAAGTAAAAGTAATGAAATATTGAAGTTGTCATTCAAGTTTAACATTTACAGTAATTAATATATCTAAAAGGTATGATCGACAATTGATCGCAACATTACGTTATGTTAAAGCTATGAATTATTGAATTGGTTAATGAAGATTAATTCTTGTTAACAAATTTACAGTGATAGATATGTCTAAAGGGTACGATCGACAATTTATCGCAATATTATATAAAGTTAAAGTAATAAAATATTGAATTAGTCATTGAAGATTAATTGTTGTTTACACATTTTCAGTGATAGATATGTCTTAAGGGTGCGATCGACAATTGATCGCAACATTATATTTAGTTAAGGTAATGATATATTGAATTGGTTATTGAAGATTAATTGTTGTCTATACATTTACAGTTATAGATATGTCTAAAGGGTGGGATCGACAATTGATTGCAACATTATATTAAGTTAAAGTAATGAAATATTGAATTGGTAATTGATGATTAATTGTTGTTTAAACATTTATAGTGATAGATATACCTAAAGGGTGCAATCGAATAATGATGGCAACTTTATATTAAGTTAAAGTAATGAAATATTGAGTAGGTCATTTAAGATTAATTGTTTTTACACATATACAGTGATTGATATATCTAAAGGGTGCGGTCTACAATTGATTTCAACATTATATTAAGTTAACGTAATGAAATATTGAATTGGTCAATGAAGATTAATTATTGTTTGCACATTTATAGTTATAAATATGTCTAAAGGGTGCGATCGACAATTGATCGCAACATTATATTAAACTAAAGTAATGAAATTTTGAATTGTTAATTGAAGATTAATTGTTGTTAACATATTTATAGTGATAGATATGTCTAAAGGGTGTGATCCACAATTGATCGCAATATTATATTAAGTAAAGTAATGAAATATTGAATTGGTCATTGAAGATTAATTGTTGTTTTCATATTTACAGTTATAGATATGTCTAAAGGGTACGAGCGACAATTGATCGCAACATTACGTTAGCTTAAAGTGATGAGTTATTAAATTGGTTATTGAATATTAATTTTTGTTTACACATTTATAGTGATTGATATGTCTAAAGGGTGCGATCGAATATTCATCACAACATTATATTCAATTAAAGTAATGAAATATTAAATAGGTCATTCAATATTAATTGTTGTCTACACATTTGCAATGATAGATATGTTTAAAGGGTGGGATCGACAATTGATCGCAACATTATATTAAGATAAATAATAAAATATTAATTTGGTAATTGAAGATTAATTGTTGTTTACACATTTACAGTGATAGATATATCTAAAGTTTGCGATAGACAATTGATCGCAACATTATATTAAGTAAAAGTAATGAAATATTAAATTGGTTTTTGAAGATTAGTTGTTGTTTACACATTTACAATGATAGATATGTCTGAAGGGTGCGATCGAAAATTGATCGCAACGTTATATTAAGTTAAAGTAATGAAATATTGAATTGGTCAATCAAGATTAATTATTGTTTACACATTTATAGTTTTAAATATGCCTTAAGATTGCGATCGAAAATTGATCGCAACATTATATTAAACTAACGTAATGAAATTTTGAATTGGTAATTGAAGTTTAATTGTTGTTAACACACTTACATTGATTGATATGTCTAAAGGGTGCGATCCTCAATTGATCGCAATATTATATTACGTAAAGTAAAGAAATATTGAATTGGTTATTGAAGATTAATTGTTGTTTTCACATTTACAATGATAGATATGTCTAAGTGGTACGAGCGAATATTGATCGCAACATTATATGAAGTTAAAGTAATGAAATATTAAATAAATCACTAAAGATTAATTTTTGTTTACACATTTATAGTGATAGGTATGTTTAAAGGGTGCGATCGACAATTGATCGCAACATAATATTAAGATAAATAATGAAATATTAAATTGGGAATTGAAGATTAATTGTTGTTTACACATTTACAGTGAAAGTTATGTCTAAAGGCTGCGATCTACAATTGATCGTAATATTATATTAAGTTAAAGTAATGAAATATTGAATTGGTCATTAAAGTTTTACATTTACAGTGATAGATATGTATAAATGGTACGATTAACACTTGATTGCAATATTACGTTAAGATTAAGTAATTATATTGAATTGGTTATTAAAGATTAGTTGTCGTATACATATTTACAATGATAGATATGTCTAAAGGGTGCGATGGACAATTAATCGCAATATTATATTAAGTTAAATTAATAAAATATCTAATTGGTCATTGAAGATTAATTGTTGTTTTCACATTTAAAATGGTTGATATGTCTGAAGGGTATGATCGACAATTGATCGCAACATTACGTTAAGTTAAAGTAATAAATTGTTTAATTGGTTATTGAAGTTTAATTATTGTTTACTCATTTATAGTGATTGATATGTCTAAAGCGTGCGATCAACAATTTATCGCAACATTATGTTAAGTTAAAGTAATGAATTATTGAATTGGTTAGTGAAGATTAATTATTGTTTACTCATTTATAGTGATTGATATGTCTAATGGGTGCGATCGACAATTTATCGCAATATTACGTTAAGTTAAGGTAATGAATTATTGAATTGGTTATTGAAGATTAATTATTGTTTACTCAGTTAAAATGATTTATATGTCTAAAGGGTGCGATCGAATATTTATCGCAACATTATATTAAGTTAATGTAATGAAATATTGAATTGGTCATTGATAATTAGTTGTTGTTTTCACATTTACAATGATACATATGTCTAAAGGGTGTGATCGACAATCCATCGCAACATTATTTTAAGTTAAAGAAATGAATTATTGAATTGGTCATTGAAGATTATTTATTGTTTACACATTTACAGTGATAGATAAGTGTAAAAGGTGCGATCGACAATTGATCGCAACATTATATAAAGTTAAAGTAATGAGGTATTGAATTAGTAATTGAAGATTAATTGTTGTATAAACATTTACAATTATAGATATGTCTAAAGGGTGCGATCGACAATTGATCGCAATATTATTTTAAGTTAAAGTAATGAAATATTAAATTGGTAATTTATGATTAATTTTTGTTTATTCATTGATAGTGATAGATATGTCTAAAAGGTGTGGTTGAATATTGATGCCAACATTATATTAAGTTAAAGTAATGAAATATTAAATTGGTAATTGATGATTAATTGTTGTTTATACATTTACAGTGATAGATATGTTTAAAGAGTGCGATCGAATATTGATGACAACATTATATTAAATTAAAGTAATGAAATATTCAATAGGTCAATAAAGATTAATTGTTGTTTACATATTTATAGTGATAAATATGTCTAAAGGGTGCGATCAACAATTGATTGCAACATTATATTAAGTTAATGTAATAAAATATTCAATTGGTAATTGAAGATTAATTGTTGTTTACACATTTACAGTGATAGATATGTCTAAAGGTTGCGATTAACAATTGATCGCAACATTATATTAAGTTAAACTAATGAAATATTGAATTGGTCATTGAAGTTTCACATTTACAGTGATAGATATGTCTAAAGGTTGCGATTAACAATTGATCGCAACATTATATTAAGTTAAACTAATGAAATATTGAATTGGTCATTGAAGTTTCACATTTACAGTAATAGATATGTCTAAAGGGTACGATCGACAATTGATCGCAATAATATATTAAGTTAAAGTAATGAAATATCTAATTGGTCATTGAAGATTAATTATTGTTTTCACATTTACAATGGTAGATATGTCTAATGGGCAAGATCAACAATTGATCGCAACATTACGTTAAGGTAAAGTTATGAATTATTGAATTGGTTATTGAAGTTTAATTTTTGTTTGAACAATTTCAGCGATTGATATGTCTTAAGGATGCGATCGAGTATTGATGGCAATATTATATTAAGTTACAGTAATGAAATATTGAATACGTCATTTAAGATTAATTGTTGTTTATACACTTACAATGATAGACATATCTAAAAGGTGCAATCGACAATTGATAGAAATATTATATTAAGTTAAAGTAATGAAATATTGAATTGGTCATTGAAGATTAATTATTGTTTACACATTTATAGTTATGAATATGTCTAAAGGGTGCATTCGACAATTAATCGCAACATTATATTAAACTAAAGTAATGAAATATTGAATTTATAATTGAAGATTAATTGTTGTTTAAAAATTTACAGTGATAGATATGTCTAAAGGGTGCGATTGACAATTGATCGCAACATTATATGAATTTAAAGTAATGAAATATTGAACTGGTCATTTAAGTTTCACATTTACAGTGATAAATATGTATAAAGGGTACAATCGACAATCGATCGCAACATTACGTTAAGTTAATATAATGATATATTGAATTGGTTATTGAAGATAAGTTTTTGTTTACACATTTACAATGATAGATATGTCTAAATGTTGTGATCGACAATTGATCACAACATTATATTAACTTAAAGTAATGAAATATCTAAATGGTCATTGAAGATTACTTGTTGTTTTCAATTTTCATTGGTATATTTGTCTAAAGGGTACGATCGAAAATTGATCGCAACATAACGTTAAGTTTAAGTTATGAATTATTGAATTGGTTATTGAAGATTAATTCTTGTTTACACATTTACAGTGATAGATATGTCACAAGGGTGCGATCGACAATTTATTGTAACATTATATTAAGTTAAAGTAATGAGGTATTTAATTTTTAATTGAAGATTAATTGTTGTGTACACACTTACAGTTATAGATATATATAAAGGGTTCGATCAACAATTGATCGCAATATTATATTAAGTTAAAGTATTGAAATATTGAATAGGTAATTGATTATTAATTGTTGTTTATACATTTATAGTGATAGATATGTCTAAAGGGTGTGATCGAAAAATGATGGCAACATTATATTAAGTTAAAGTAATGAAATATTGAATAGATCATTAAAGATTAATTGTTATTTATACATTTACAGTGATAGATATATCTAAAGGGTGCAATCGACAATTGATCGCAATATTAATTAAGTTAAAGTAATGAAATATTGAATTGGTCATTGAAGATTAATTATTGTTTACACATTTATAGTTATAATATGTCTAAAGGGCGCGATCGATAATTGATCGCAATATTATATTAAGTAAAGCAATTAAATATTGAATCGGTAATTGAAGATTAATTGTTGTTTTCGTATTTACAGTGATAGATATGTCTAAAGGGTACGATCGACAATTGATCGTAACATTACGTTAAGTTAAAGTGATGAATTATGGAATTGGTTATTGAAGATTAATTTTTGTTTGCACATTAACCGTGATTGATTTGTCTAAAGGGTGAGATCGAATATTGATCGCAACATTATATTAAGTTAAAGTAATGAAATATTAAATAGTTTATTAATGATTAATTGTTGTTCAAACATTTACAATGATAGATATGTCTAAAGGGTGCGATCGACAATTGATCGCAATTTTATATTAAGATAAAGTAATCAAATATTAAATTTGTAATTGAAGATTAATTGTTGTTTACACGTTTATAGTGATAGATATGTCTAAAGTGTGCGATCGACAATTGATCGCAACATTAAATTAAGTAAAAGTAACGAGGTATTTAATTTGTAATTGAAGATTAATTTTTATTTACACTCTTACATTTATAGATATGTCTAAAGGGTTCGATCGACAATTGATCGCAACATTATATTAAGTTAAAATATTGAAATATTGAATAGGTAATTGATGATTACATGTTGTTTATACATTTATAGTGATAGATATGTCTAAAGGGTGCGATCGAATAATGATGTCAACATTATATAAAGTTAAAGTAATGAAATATTGAATAGGTCATTAAAGATTAATTGTTGTTTATACATTTATAGTGATAGATATATCTAAAGGGTGCGATCGAGAATTGATCGTAATATTATTTTAAGTTAAAGTAATGAAAGATTGAATTGGTCAGTGAAGATTAATTATTGTTTACACATTTATAGTTATAAATATGTCTTAAGGGTGTGATCGACAATTGATCGCAACATTATATTAAACTAAAGTAATGAAACATTGAATTGGTAATTGAAGATTAATTGTTGTTAACACATTTATAGTGATAGATATGTCTAAAGTGTGCGATCGACAATTGATCGCAGTATTATATTATGTAAAGTAATGAAATATTAAATAGTTTATTAAAGATTAGTTGTTGTTTAATTATTTACAGTGATAGACATGTCTAAAGGGTGCGATCTACAATTGATCGCAATATTATATTAAGATACAGTAATCAAATATTAAATTGGTAATTGAAGATTAATTATTGTATACACATTTACAGTGATTGATATGTATAATGCGTGCGATCGACAATTAATAGCAACATTATATGTCTAAAAAGAGTGATCAACAATTGATCGCAACATTAGATTAAGATAAAATAATGAATTATTGAATTAGTCATTGAATATTAAATGTTGTTTTACACATTTAAAGTGATAGATATGTCTTAAGACGTGCGAACAACAATCGATCGCAATATTGTCATAAGTTAAAGTAATGAGGTATTGAATTGGTAATTGAAGATTAATTTTTGTTTACATATTTACAGTTATAGTAATGTCTAAAGGGTGCGATCGACAATTGATCGCAATATTATATTAAGTAAAGCAATTAAATATTAAATCAGTAATTGAAGATTAATTGTTGTTTTCATATTTACAGTGATAGATATGTCTAAAGGGTACGATCGACAATTGATCTTAACATTACGTTAAGTTAAAGTGATGAATTATGGAATTGGTTATTGAAGATTAATTTTTGTTTGCACATTAACACTACTTGATTTGTCTGTCTAAAGGGTGAGATCGAATATTGATCGCAACATTATATTAAGTTAAAGTAATGAAATATTAAATAGTTTATTAATGATTAATTGTTGTTTAAACATTTACAATGATAGATATGTCTAAAGGGTGCGATCGACAATTGATCGCAATTTTATATTAAGATAAAGTAATCAAATATTAAATTTGTAATTGAAGATTAATTGTTGTTTACACATTTATAGTGATAGATATGTCTAAAGTGTGCGATCGACAATTGATCGCAACATTAAATTAAGTAAAAGTAATGAGGTATTTAATTTGTAATTGAAGATTAATTTTTATTTACACTCTTACATTTATAGATATGTCTAAAGGGTTCGATCAACAATTGATCGCAACATTATATTAAGTTAAAATATTGAAATATTGAATAGGTAATTGATGATTACATGTTGTTTATACATTTATAGTGATAGATATGTCTAAAGGGTGCGATCGAATAATGATGTCAACATATATAAAGTTAAAGTAATGAAATATTGAATAGGTCATTAAAGATTAATTGTTGTTTATACATTTATAGTGATAGATATATCTAAAGGGTGCGATCGAGAATTGATCGCAATATTATTTTAAGTTAAAGTAATGAAAGATTGAATTGGTCAGTAAAGATTAATTATTGTTTACACATTTATAGTTATAAATATGTCTTAAGGGTGTGATCGACAATTGATCGCAACATTATATTAAACTAAAGTAATGAAACATTGAATTGGTAATTGAAGATTAATTGTTGTTAACACATTTATAGTGATAGATATGTCTAAAGTGTGCGATCGACAATTGATCGCAGTATTATATTATGTAAAGTAATGAAATATTAAATAGTTTATTAAAGATTAGTTGTTGTTTAATTATTTACAGTGATAGACATGTCTAAAGGGTGCGATCTACAATTGATCGCAATATTATATTAAGATACAGTATTCAAATATTAAATTGGTAATTGAAGATTAATTGTTGTATACACATTTACAGTGATTGATATGTATAATGCGTGCGAACGACAATTAATAGCAACATTATATGTCTAAAAAGAGTGATCAACAATTGATCGCAACATTAGATTAAGATAAAGTAATGAATTATTGAATTAGTCATTGAATATTAAATGTTGTTTTACACATTTAAAGTGATAGATATGTCTTAAGACGTGCGAACAACAATCGATCGCAATATTGTCATAAGTTAAAGTAATGAGGTATTGAATTGGTAATTGAAGATTAATTTTTGTTTACATATTTACAGTTATAGTAATGTCTAAAGGGTGCGATCGACAATTAATAGCAACATTATATTAAGTTAAAGTAATGAAATATTGAATTGGTAATTGATGTTTAATTGTTGTTTATACATTTATAATGATAGATATGTTTAAAGGGTGTGATCAAATATTGATGGCAACATTATATTAAGGAAATGTAATGAAATATTGAACAGGTCATCAAAGATAAGTTGCTGTTTACACATTTACAGTGATAGATATGTCTAAAAGCTGCAAATCTAATTGTCATTGAAGATTAATTGTTGTTTTCACATTCAGAATGGTAGATATGTCTGAAGGGTACGATTGACAATTTATCGCAACATTATATTAATTTTAAAGTAATGAAATTTTGAATTGGTTAATGAAGATTAATTATTGTTTACACATTTACAATGATAGACATGTCTAAAGTGTGCGACCGTCAATTGATTACAACATTATATTAAGTGAAAGTAATGAAATATTGAATTATTTATTAATGTTTCACATTTAATGTAGCGTCGAACCCCCGCCCCGGTTGAGAACGTAGCGGGTGCCCGAACCGCCACATTAACGATGCTGTTGCGATTTACAATTTAGAAACATTTCAAAAGTCTATCTCTTGATATGATATTTGTGCGGAAAACGAATAAAGATGTTACTTTCTTGAACATATGATACGTGGTTTAAATCATACATAGATGATATTTAGAAATTCCAAATGAATAAAACATCTTTTACAACTATACTTCAAATATATTATAAGCTCGTTTACAAATATGACAAAATTCTAAAATACATGTATGGGTGATTACAACATTAGTGAACTTCACCATGAGAGCTCAAATACCACATGCCGTGCTCGATCGAACCTGATAACACAATTTACGGGGAAAAAGAAAAAGAAGAAAGGGTCAGACACACGCCTGGTTCGCATCCCATGTCCCAAACAAGCACACGCAAATGCTCTTACCTTTCTGTCAATATGCAATGCTTTAACACACAATGCAATTCTAATGTGAGCATCTCTAAGCTCACCTTAACTCATAGAAGTCAAACACAACCAATTCCTAGCAATCATGCATGCTAGTGTATCATTCGAGGCATGCTATGTCACACATTCATGCTCATTCTATGGTTTACCAATCATTAAGATTAATCTCATTTCTCTTTAACGTTAACCATATGTATCCATCAATCAATAATGCGATCAATATAACAATCAAGACAATCGAGTCAATCAAGACAATCATTTCAATTAAGTCATCAAGACGATCAATTCTATTAAGTGAATCAATACAATTACCTCATGACGACCAATCATTACAAAAGACTTGTGAGCCAAACTCCGCTTAGTCCAAACAACTCGGCTTAAGGAGATCACCAATCAATCCAACAATCGAAGATTTCAATCTTTAATCAATGGGGTTTAACCAAGCCACGATTATATTCAATTTTCAGGTTTTAAACACATTACCAAACTATGTCGAATTGCCTACCGATTTATATATCGAATTACACTTCGGAAACACATGAAATGCAATAGTACGCCCCTGACCGAATTCAATACCGAACTGTATGCCGAATTACAATTTAGTGACTCTAATGCATGACTCAAAACGCCTCTGTCCGAGCTCACTAACAAATTATATACAGAAGTACTATTTGGTAACACACAATTTAAAGACAAACCCTCTGACCGAGCTACATACCGAGCTCCCTACCGAATTATAATTCGGTAACCCATGAAGATGACAAATATGCTCTCTAACCGAACTTGATACCGAACTAGACACCGAATTATAGTTCAGTATCAAAAAACAATTAAAAGATACAAGGTCATTTCTTGAACAAGAAGCAATCAACAAATTGACCACATTGCAAGTTCTTATGTTACAAGACTTTATGGTTTTAAATATCTTTAAAGATACTTCGACGACAAGATATTTGATAATAAAATAACTTTTCAAAAATGGTCACAAGTAGGTGAGTTTACTAGTAGTTAAATATACTCGTGAAAGATTCAAAAAGTTTTGGAAACGATTCAATCAAGAGGTTTTTAATTCAAGAATTTCAATTCCTAAATATAGGATGTTTCGTACATTTAAAAAAGATTGAAATTCTTGCAATATCATTGATTTATTTCTTTAATTTCAAAATATATAGCAATTAAAGGACATCATCACAAATTCATAGCAACAAACGGGACTCAATTTGGAGTCCGGATACAAAACTTATACTAGTTACACGTATTTTTCCAAAAGCTGAAATTTACGAACACTTGAAGGAGATTTAAAATCTGGATATAGATATGATCATATTTTCAAAATCTGAAGACATAGTTGAAAAATAGACTTAAAGACGAATTCATAGCCGCAAACGGCACCTAAATCAAATTTCGGATGAGGGAGAACGAAGACCGACAAATTTGAAAGGTAATATTGTGGCGCTCCAGGAGTCCATCCGCGGGCAGCGTTGGCTGGCAGCGGACGAAAGAAAATTTGGCAGCGAATGACGCGGTGCTCGCTGTCCTCGTTGGCTGCCACCATCCGCTGGCAGCGGACAAGAAAAACTTGGCAGCGGACGTGCCCTGTCTTGGGCAGAATAATGACACTTCTCAGGTCACCATCTGAGTGATTTGCTCAGTTTCAAAACCCGACCAAACGACATCAGAATGCAACCAAATTTTAAGCACATCATCTATGCATATCAAACAATACATAGAAATAATCCATTTATCAAGAGACCCAACCATTTGGGCGAACGAAACTGAACAAGTTGCCTATTTGGTCAACTTGTTGCAGCAGCAGCACAAGACAACAATTTCCAATTTTCAAGTTCCTACTTATTCCACCATTTCAATACCAATTCAAGTAAAACCAACATTTACCAACCAAGTTAACAACAAGTTGATTATAAGACATTCAATATGATTCCCCAATTCATAATTTAGCCAATTAAGCTAACAAAGACCCATTTAAACTTGACAAAAACATATTAGGATCACACCACTAGACAAAAGTATTGGACTAAGGGTTGGCTCACTAAACAAACATTCCAAAGCATCAAGATTATGCACAAGACATGTCATGATCTCTTAGTCAAGTTCATTAGTCATCTTGATTACCAAGCATGTTCATATCAATTCCAAATTTCCAATATCCAAAACAATGTCATTTTGTTATGAAGTTCATTAGGAAGTCTTTCCTACTACCTAACCAATTTCCTCATCAAGTTATCATCAAGTTCAAGTTCAAGTTTAAGAACCTTTTCAAGTTCATTAGCAAGACAATATCAATACATCATCAAGATCATCATCAATGACATTTCAAGTTCAATATGAAGCAAGTTTAAAATATTGCAAGTTCTAAACAATTCAAGCTCCGAAACATTTGAAGTTCAACATTCAAGTTCAAACAATCCAAGTCGAAATATTTCTAGTTCAAAAACATTTGACAAGTTAAGTTTCCATAATATATGACCAACCAATTTCAAATACTCAACAATCAAGTTCAATAGACACATTACTCCATTTTTAAGCAATCGCCCTTAATTCTAGCTTGATTAGTGAAAACGGGACGTTAGGGCCGAAGCCATCATTTTAGAGCCAAGCTCTCGTTGGGGTCCGAAGACCAATAATTCGTAGAGCCAATTTACTCTCCCTCGAGTCGGTCATCTACCTTTGGATTCGTTCGTTAGGCCAAAAAGGCTGTGGTGCTGTCACACCCGTTAGGAGTCGTCACTCAATTCGTTCGTTCTTGGCCCCAATGCCAATTTATCGTTCATGTATACACATGTTGAGAATTCTCATTTTTCCCTATGGCATGCCACTACATTCGCTAACTAGCTATAATAAGGGCAATTATCCGTTTTAGTGATTCAACCACAATCACACATTTATCCTTTCTTTTATAACTTTCGTTTGCACATTTGACCTCTTAGAGGTACCAAGACAACATTGTCATTTGAAATCGTTTAGCCACAAGGGAAACACATGCACTTTCACATAGTCATAAATGCAATATGTTCATAATTATCAAGTCATGTATACAACAAACATGTCTTACCAAACACATGTCAACACCATTTCAAGCATCCATAATCAAGAGCGGAAATATAAGTCTCTAACCTATGCCCTTCAATATCCGCAAACAATGTGGACTCGGTCCACCCAAAACTTCAATTCCCAAAGCATCGCCTAGCATGATTCTACATGCATTACATACATGCTCTAGCGTCTTAACATGCAAGTATGCTCCTCATATCAACTTTTGGATGGTTATCTTATTTAACCAATTTTATGGCATAATTACAAGTAAACAAATATTCAATGCATCAACCAATAACAAACAAGTGTGTAGGGCTTAAAACGAAAATACGAACCTCCCATCCGTCGATCCACAAGTTAGAAAGCTGCTCCCGTGAGGGTTTCCACTTGTTCTAAGCCATCACCAATATACAACTATCACACTTCAACCATAATATCATCACAATTATAATCACAAGACTCCAACACAATTCAATCATCTCACAACATAGCTATTAAGGGCATTAACACAAATAGATGAGATTAGGGTTCTCCAACTGGGTTGGAAATAATCCAAAATCATTTATTAACAACCTAGGATCATTATTTAACAATATTTATCCAACAAAAATCATTTCTCCTCAAGCAATAACAAAACAACAATAGTGAAAATTAGGGCTTTTAACATCTAAACTCTAATGGAAGCTATGACATATGTTTAACACTTAAAATCAACTCAAAAACAATTTATAAGCATCATGAAACAAAACCCATATTATTAATTCAAAAACCATCAAGTGTAGAGATAGAAGAGATTTTTACCCATGAAAAATATAGCTTTCAAAACTTCCAAATAACATTCAATGACCTCCTTGAATGTTGATGAAACTAATGGGAAAATTGATGGTGGTTGGAGTGATTAAATGAGAGAAATAAAAGCAAGGGTTTTGGCCATGGAGAATAAAAGGATACGTATGAGAAGGGGGAAGAAGAAGAATAGGGGAGAATGAGTGAGTGTGGTGGTGGGTGTGTATTCTTATACACACACATGTGGGCTTTAGTTTTAGATTGGGCCAAGTTTGGGCCCAATCCAATTTCGAGCCCGTTTTCCACCAAAAAACTCAATTTCGACTTTTCCTTACTTCTCCAAAAATTTATTTTCAAGTTTTGAATTAAAAACCACCATCGATTTCAAAAATCCGAATTTTTCCGCTAAGAGGGGCAAAATTGTAATTTTGCCAAAATTTGACGTTTAGATTCAAAATTCATATTTTTCCAAGTCCAAAAATAATTTTGACTCCGTGCTTCCGGTTAAATCGAGTTTTATCTTAAAAGCCCAATTCTGATTTCAAAGTCCGTTTTTGAATATTTAATTTCAAATTAAATAAAGGTTTTTGACCCTAGTATTTTCTTTTCAAAATAAATTTTCTTATCTCATCATTGCCTTTTATAGTATTTCGACTTATTCCGAAGTGGAATATATCGAAAATCAAACATGTAAAAATTTCAAATTGGCCCTAACTTCTAGGCCCAATTTTCGGATGTTACATTTACAGTGATAGATATGTCTAAAGGGTACGATCGACAATTGATCGCAACATTACATTAAGTAAAAGTAATGAGTTATTTAATTTGTTATTGAAGATTAATTGTTGTTTACACATTTACAATGATAGATATGTCTAAAGGGTGCTATCGAAAATTGATCGCAACATTATATTAACTTACACTAACGAAATATTGAATTGGTCATTGAAGATTAATTGTTGCTCACACAATTACAGTGATAGATATTTCTTAAAGGTGCGTTCGACAATTGATCGCAACATTGTATTAAGTTAAAGTAATGAAATATTAAAATTGTAATTGAAGATTAATTGTTGTTTACACATTTAAAGTGATAGATATGTCTAAAGGGTGCGATCCACAATTGATTGCACCATTATATTAAGTTAAAGTAATAAAATATTGAATTGGTCATTTAAGTTTCACAGTTACAGTGATAGATATGTATAAAGGGTACGATGGACAATTGATCGCAACAATATATTATGTTAAAGTAATGAAATATTGAATTGGTCATTGAAGATTAATTGTTGTTTGTACATTTTCAGTGATAAATATGTCTAAAGGGTGCGATCGACAATTGATCGCAACATTATATTAAGTTAAACTAATGAGGTATTGAATTGGTAATTGAAGATTAATAGTTGTTTACACATTTACAGTTATAGATATGTCTAAAGGGTGCGATCGACAATTGATCGCAACATTATATTAAGTTAAAGTTATGAAATATTGAATTGGTAATTGATGATTAATTGTTGTTTATAAATTTATAGTGATAGATATGTCTAAAGGGTGCGATCGAATAATGATGGCAACATTATATTAAGTTAAAGTAATGAAATATTGAATATGTCATTAAAGATTAATTGTTACTTAAAACTTTACCGTGATAGATATATCTAAAGGGTGCGATCAACAATTGATCGCAATAATATATTAAGGTAAAGTAATGAAATATTGAATTGGTCATTGAAGTTTCACATTAACAGTGATAGATATGTATAAAGGGTACCATCGACAATCAATCGCAACATTACGTTAAGATAAAGTAATTTTATATTTAATTGGTTATTAAAGATTAGTTATTATTTACACATTTAAAATGATAGATATGTCTAAATGGTGATCGACAATTTATCGCAACATTATATTAAGTTAAAGTAATGAAATATCTAATTGGTCATTGAAGATTAATTTTTGTTTTCACATTTACAATGGTAGATATGTCTGAAGGGTACGATCGACAATTGAACGCAACATTACGTTAAGTTAATGTAATGAATTATTGATTTAGTTATTGAAGATTAATTCTTGTTTATACATTTACAGTGATAGATATGTCTAAAGGGTGCGATCGACAATTTATCGCAACATTATATTAAGTTAATGTAATGAAATATTGAATTGGTCATTGAAGATTAATTGTTGTTTTCACATTTACACTGATAGATATGTCTAAAGGGTACGATCGACAATTTATCGCAACATTACGTTAAGTTAAAGTAATGAATTATTGAATTGGTTATTGAAGATTAATTATTGTTTACTCATTTACAGTGATTGATATACCTAAATGGTGCGATCGACAATTTATCGCAACATTACGTTAAGTTAAAGAAATGAATTATAGAATTGGTTATTGAAGATTAATTCTTGTTCACACATTTACAGTGATTGATATGTCTAAAGGGTGCGATCGAATATTGATCGCAATATTATATTAAGTTAAAGTAATGAAATATTAAATAGGTCATTAAAGTTAAATTGTTGTTTACACATTTACAATGATAGATATGTCTAAAGGGTGCGATCGACAATTGATTGTAATATTATATTAAGTAAAGTAATGAAATATTGAATTGGTCATTGAAAATTAATTGTTGTTTTCACATTTACAGTGATAGATATGTTTAAAGGGTACGATAGACAATTTATCGCAACGTTACGTTAAGTTAAAGTATTGAATTATTGAATTGGTTATTGAAGATTAATTATTGTTTACTCATTTACAGTGATTGATATGTCTAAAGGGTGCGATCGACAATTTATCGCAACATTACATTGGTGGTTTGAAAACAGACTAAAATTATTGGTTCAATATTTCAGGTAAGAATCCCATCAATGTCTACTTTAGTATTTAAGATATCGTCTCCACAGGGTTTGACAGCTAAGAAGCATGATTGAAGTTAAGATCTAAACTGAATTGCCAAAAGAATCCTTTGCACAAGATAAATCGTTGAATTCAAAAAATTGATATGGACTATGAGTAGTGATGACATTCATTCAATTAAAACACAAGATAGCTTTCCATTCTGCAATTGATCTCAACCATTACTAAATTGATCTGTTTAATTCTGTTATCAATTAACTTCTCATGCACGTTTCAACTCTAAATTACGTATTTACCTTCTAGATCATCAACAATGACCTGTGAAAAGATCTCTCGATTCAATTTAACAGATCTCAATTATACGGTTGCATATATCTCTATACTGCAATCTGTACAACTGATAAACACAATCTGTAGAAAATGAGATCTATAGTCTATCTGTAGAACTACGATTCTCTGTTCTTAGATCTGAAACCTAATTGCCATCTCTGGTCTGAATTAAGCTTCAAATTAACAAAATTACGTAACTCTCGTTCTTGTAATCAATAAGCTCATGAAATTCAAGTAAATCTGAATGTAAATTGAACAAGATTTATGCAATCAAATGTTAATCAACACTCAAATCTCAGCAAAACCACAGAGTTTTTAGCTAGCACATCTACTTCAACTTATTCAATCAAAGTACAAAATCATCTTCGACATGCTCAAGATTAAAATCTTACAAAGGAAGATTGAAGCTAGACTCTGTCACAGTTTTGCTTCACAATCTTTAAGTTAAATCTCAACGATCAACAGAAAACAGAGTATAAAACTTCTTCCAAAAACTTCTCTGAAAATATTGAATAAAACATATAGAAGAATCTAGAATTTCTTTTCTTCAATGATAATAGAATGTCAACAATTCAAAAGAATCTCAAAAGTCCCTTATTACTTTTTCTGAGCTCCTATTTATAGAGTTTTAGCTCAGTGGCAATTTTGAAATAAAATTATCAAAGAAACACAAATTGGCAAAGTAACATTTTTCTCCACTTATGTTGCCTATTCTTTCGCCTGAACCTAAGCGACTTAGTCAAATTTCGCTTGTCTTGATCGTCAAGCTAACAACCTCCCTAGGTGAAATGTGTTCAACTTTGCTATAATATGTCGTCTAATATCTAGGCGAATGATCTTTCCTTGCCAAAATATTCTTTCAATTATAAGCATTCCAGGCGAATGATCTTTTCTTTATACGTGCTTGTGAAACACTAGAATCACATTTGTTTTGGTGCATAACTCTGATTCTTAAAGTGACTAGTGTATTGTGTGGGTAACCTTTAGGATTCTGAGAGATCAAATACTATGAGAGACAACAGTGAGGAATTAGTTTCAAAACTTAAATACTTGGATCTTCTCAGATATTTTGCAACATGAAGAAAATGACCAGTTTTGAGTTAGTCAATTTGAGATTTTGAAAGAATAACTGGTCACTGTTTGGAAATTTCTTAAAACATATTAGAAGAATTACTTTGAATTATGATATAAGTTCACATTGATTATTGTCTTAGTAGATTATTGGTCAATTTGCTTAAGGACAAGCAAAAGACTAAGTTGGGGAAGTTGATAAGTCTAGAATTTACCTATATTTTAGTGTATTTTATGAGTTTAAAGATAAAGAAATTGAGCTTTAAAGATGAGATATTGAATAGATTTCTAGTAATTCTAGACTATTATTGAAGAGACAGAGACTTTGATGAAAAAAAATGGAAAAGGAGTTAAAACATGCAAAATCAGAAGAAAGAAGGACCAAATCAGAATTTCATCCAAAGTCAACAACAATGGAGAAATGATCATGTCATGGAAAGGATTCGCCTGAAGACATCGCCACAATCTGGAGAATAAGGCGATGAAGCAGTCGATACAAAGAAGATCTCGCCTCAAAGAATAAAACACAGTCAACCTCGCCTCAAATACAAAGAAGACGTCGCTTTCTTTTGTCGCCACCTTGGCAAAATTTTTAAATCGATAAACAGTCAACCTCGCCTATTTTAAAGCGATAACTGAGGCAATATAGGAAGTATGTCGCCAAGTTTAGCCTTTTGAATAAGAAAATGGATACTATGGCAGTGAATAAAGGCCATCCAAAGAAGACGTCAGTAAATTCTGTTGAAAAACAGAAAACAACTCTGGCGGATTATGCACAAGAGGCATCTTTTGCAGATGATGGAGAGGAGCCAGAGCTTGAGCAAGTAAATTATTTAAACAATAATTATGGAAACCAGCAGAGGCCATACTATCAGCAGAGGAATCAACCCTATCAAAATCGGGGTTAGTACCAAAGGAACTCTCAACCTGGTTACTAACAGTAAGGACAGTCTCAGTATCAGCCAATAGGGCAAAAGAAGCCTAGTATGAAGGATCTTCTTATTAAATACATAGAATAGATT
Organism: Cardiospermum halicacabum; assembly: GCA_031304145.1. Classification (NCBI taxonomy): domain Eukaryota; kingdom Viridiplantae; phylum Streptophyta; class Magnoliopsida; order Sapindales; family Sapindaceae; genus Cardiospermum; species Cardiospermum halicacabum. Next base: position 22,163,697 of record CM062394.1, on the reverse strand, counting down.
GATGTTGTTCTCACTGAACATACCACCTCAATCAAGAACTTGGAAACTCAGATGGGGCAGCTTATGCAAGTTCTAAATCAAAGACCTCAATGAGCACTTCCAAGTGACACTGTGCCCAACCTAAAGGATAAAGATAAATCTAAGGAGGAGGCACAAGTGCTTGCAATCACATTGAGAAGTGGGAGACAACTGGAGAACTCTAAGGAAAAGAAGAGTTATAAACCTCCTAAACAAAATAAGGAAAATGAAGAAGTTAATAATTCTGTTACAAAAGAACAGGAGGTTGTGAAGATTACCTTACCTTTTCCTCAAAGAGAAAACAAGAAGAAGCTGGATAAGCAGCTTGAGAAGTTTTAGACATGATGAAGCAGATTCATGTCAACATTCCATTAGTTGAGGCATTGAAACAAATGCCTTTTTATGCTAAATTCATGAAGGAGTTGTTGTCAAATAGAAGGAATTTAGCTGATGTGGGGTGCTTAAATGTAAATGAGAGTGTGAGTCAGTTGGTCAAGTACCAGATTCCCAAGAAAGAGAAGGATCCTGGCAAGTTCACTAAACCACTTACCATAGGCGACAGATTCAAGGGTAGAGCTCTCTTTGATCTGGTAGCTAGTATAAACTTGATGCCTCTAGCCATACATGAAAGGTTAGGAATAGGGCATTTCAGACTTGACAATGTCCTGTTACAACTTTTTGATAGATCTTTCACACATGCTAAGGGAGTTGTGGAGGATGTAATAGTCACAGTAAACAAATTTATGTTTACTGTCGATTTTTTAGTACTTGACATGGAAGTACACGAAGATGTACCTTTACTACTTGGTCGGCCATTTTTTAGAACAGGAAAGGCCATGATTGACGTTGCAAATGGTGAGCTCACACTAAGAGTCAATGAAGAGGAAGCCAAGTTTAGCCTTTTGGAATCATTAAAATTTCCATACAATTTGATGAGGTCAAGAGTTTACAAATGGCAGCTGATGAAGAGTTGATGGATAAAATTCTCACAAAGAGAAGTTTTGATCCACTGAATAATGTATTGATCAATGATGTGGATATGGATATTCCAGAGGAAAGTGCTTATAGTGGTGAACTAGAATGCATGACCTCTCATTTTGTCTTCAACATCAGTGACATACAACCATCTGCTGAACCAATGCTTCCTTCAACTGAGAAACCACCACAATTGGAGCTAAAGGCACTTCCAAGCCATCTTAGGTATGCATTTTTAAACCCTGAAGATTCTAGTTAACCTATTGTGGTTTCTAATGATTTAACATATGAACAAGAGAAAAGCCTTCTCTATGTGGCGAGGAAATACAAGAAAGCCATTGCATGGACGATAGCAGATATTAAAGGCATCAACCCCCACTTTTTGTACATATAAGATCATCCTATAGGACAAATATACAACCAAGATCCAACCACAGAGAAGATTGAATCCAACTATGAAGGAAGTTGTGAAGAAGGAAGTGTTGAAACTCCTCGATGAAGGTATTATTTTTCCAATTTCAGATAGTAAATGGGTTAGTCCAGTGCAGTGTATGCCTAAGAAGGGAGGGATTACTGTGATTAAGAATGAATTGATCCCTACTAGAACTGTTACAGGCTGGAGTATGTGTATAGATTATAGTGCTTTCAATGACGCCACTAGAAAGGATCATTTTCCTCTTCCTTTCATAGATGAAATGTTAGATAGGCTAGCAGGTTACCCTTACTTTTGCTTTTTGGATGGTTATTCAGGTTATAACCAAATCCCTATAGCTCTTGGTGATCAGCATAAAATAACTTTCACTTGTCCTTTTGGAACCTTTGCATATAATAGGATGCCATTTGGATTATGTAATGGACCAGGAATATTTCAAAGGTGTATGCTAGCCATTTTAACTGATTTCATTAGTAAGTTTCTAGAAGTTTTCATTGATGATTTTTCCATTATAGGAGATAGTTTTGATGATTGCTTGAACAATCTGGAGAAAGTGCGTAGAAGATGTGAAGAAACTGACCTAGTCCTCAATTGGAAGAAATGTCATTTTATGGTATGAGAGGGTATTGTTTTAGGCCATAAGGTGTCTTCTCAGGGATTAGAAGTGGATAGGGCAAAAATCGATGTGATAGCCAATTTACCTCCTCCTTCAAATGTAAAAGGCATTAGAAGTTTTCTGGGACATACTGGGTTTCTATATGCGTTTTATTAAAGATTTTTCAAAGATAGCTATATCCTATGTGTTTTATTAGAAAAAGAAAAGAAGTTTGATTTCACTCATGATTGTTTGAAAGCTTTTGTGCAGCTTAAGGAAAAGCTTGTTTCAGCACCAATCATAATTCCATCAGACTGGAATACTGAGTTTGAAATAATGTGTGATGCATTTGATTTTGCTGTAGGTGCAGTGCTGAGACAGAGAAAAGAAAGGTTGTTCAGAGTCATTCACTATGCTAGTAAAACATTGGTGGAAGCCTAGAGATATACCACCACATAAAAAGAACTGCTAGCAATAGTCTTTGCATTGGATAAGTTTAGATCATACATTTTAGGGTCTAAAATTATCATTCATACTGATCATGCAGCATTGAGATACTTATTTGCTAAGAAAGAGTCTAAGCTAAGATTAATAAGATGGGTACTCTTGTTGTAGGAATTTGACATAGAAATCAAGGACAAAAAGGGCACTCAAAACGTAGTAGCTGATCACCTTTCAAGACTGAACATTAAGGATATGGAGGCTCATGTTGACATTAATGAGAAATTTCTAGATGAGCAACTATTCTTATGTGAGGTAACATTTTATCCATGGTATGCTGACTTTGCAAATTATTTGTCATGTAAAGTGTTACCTGAAGGTTTAAATAGTCATGAGAAGAAAATATTTCTTCATGAGGTTAAGAGGTACATATGGGATGAGCCTTATTTATTTACAAGATGTGCTGATCAAGTACTAAGACGTTGCATACCATATGAAGAAACATTGGACATCATTAAATACTGTCATTCTTCAGAATATGCAGGCCATTTTGCTGGTACAAGAACAGCAGCTAGAATTCGGGACTATGGTTTCTATTGGCCATCAATTTTTAAAGATGCACATGCTTTTGTAGCCAGTTGTGATAGATGCCAGAGAATGGGTAACATATCTAAAAGGCAAGAAATTACCCAAAATTATATCCTGGAGGTTGAGTTATTTGATGTTTGGGGTATTGATTTCATGGGACCATTTCCTCCATCGAACAAGTATGAGTATATGCTTGTAGCTGTTGACTATGTATCTAAATGGGTAAAAGCAGTTGCTTGTGTTACTAATGATGGAAAGGTAGTAGAGAAGTTTCTTCAAAAAAATATCTTCACTAGATTTGGGATACCAGGGTACTGATTAATGATGGAGGATCTCATTTCTGTAATAAGCTGTTGAAGAAGGTGCTTAAGAAGTATGAAGTGATCCACAAGATTACCACAGCTTATCATCCATAAGCAAACAGGCAAGTAAAAGTTTCAAATAGAGAGTTCAAAAAGAATTCTGCAAAAGACGGTCAATGAGTCCAAAAAATATTGGAGTTTCAAGTTAGATGACGCTCTTGGGGCTTACAGAACAACTTTTAAAACTCCTATTGGGATGTCACCATTTAGAATGGTGTATGGCAAAGGATGTCACTTACTAGTAAAGTTAGAGCATAAGTCATACTGGGCTGTAAAGCTTTTGAATATGGACTATGAAAAAACAGGTAAACAGAGACTTCTACAACAAAATGAAATGGATGAATGGTGCCTGGAGGCGTATGAAAAGCATGAGATTTACAAGCAGAAGATGAAGAATTACCATGATAAAAAGATTGTCAAGCGAGAGTTTAAACCTGGACAATATGTGCTGCTTTACAATACCAAACTTAGCTTATTTCAACTTCTCGTAAACCCTAAATTATGAAAATCTCAGTTCGTTCTTGCATTTCATTTGACTTTCATCACTGAATCAGAAAAGGTACGTGTCTTAATTTGATGCAAGATGTTCGTTATCTTTGGTTTACATTTGTTATTAATTGAACTGATAGGGTGTTAATAGAGCAAGTGTCTACTGGAATTAATGATCGATTTCTTTGTGGGTTTATTATAAACATGTATGATTTGAGGTGGTGTTCAATTTTTACGAATAAAATCGATTGTGTTGACAGTTATTGTTAGTCTTTAGCTATAAAATTTGGTTCAAAGCTTTGATTGTTAAATGTGCTTTATAAATGCTGAACCTATGTTGCGATATACTGTCAATTTGTTCAATATCGATAATGCTCCTGTTTTACTGATTTTTAGTTTTATCATATTGAAATTTGGTCATATTTGTTTGACATATTGTTTCAATTTGCAGATAAATGGCCAAAAGAAAGAGTGACAGTACTCCTAGCCCATCTAAGAAGCGCAAGAAGGCAAAGACTTCGGCTAGGCCGAAAATCTATGATGAGAAGAATTATAAAGTCAAAGTACTTCTTCCGTCTTCACCTAAGTCTCAAGATAAGACTTTGAAGACCCCTTTTACATCGGTTGTTACTGAGGGGAAAGTAGCCAAATAGTTATCTATGAAGTTTGCAAAGAGTCATAAGCAAAAAGGAGTACATATTAGCTCCAGCAAAAAGAAGAATGTTGAAACTACACCTACAACCCTTTCTACATCAAATGCTGACAAAGGGGAGGTTTCAATTAAGAAATCTGTTTTAGCCAGGCAGAAAGTAGCAGCCAGTTTTGGGGCTAGTAAACAAGGGGAGAAGGTGATTTCCTGTTCACCTAAGATGTCCAAGGATAAATCTAAGATCAAGAGCCCTTCTCAGAAGGACAACTTGCAGATTTTGCAAGAGAAGGGAATTTTGTTAGTAGAACTAGAAGATAAGAGATTTGGGAACTATCTGTGGAGTTGGTTCATGAAGAAGTTGGCGGCACAGCCCAAGAAGATAAATGCCACTCTAGTGGAGGAGTTCTATAAAAAAGCTTCTGAGGAGTTGGACACTCCTATTGAAATTCGAGGCTAACAAGTTTATATATCAGCTGAGTCCATTTGCAGTTATTATGAATTAATGGAGGCTAATCATCAAGGTGATAGAGGGATGGATGTTTAAGAACTTACTAATGAAGACTTTAGAAGTTTGAGGAGATTCCAGCATCAAACTCAAGGATCTGATGCAAACGTCTTAGCTAATGAATTGGATATTCACACAACAATATGTTTGACCTGGTTGAGGGACAACATTATGCCTAGGAACAAGGGAAGCAGGTTTACTACTAATGAGAAGAGGTTCCTTAGGGATTTTAATCAGGGCAAGTTCATTCATCTTGGTCAGCTGATTTTCTCATAGCTGCAAAGGAGAGTGTGTAGTTTAAGGAAGGAAAAGTCCAGACAGAGGACTTTGTATTTCCCGTCTCTCATCACAGGTCTACTAGAGAGATATGGAGTTCAAAGCAGGAGAAAAGATGTATGGCTGGCAGATTCTAAACCTCATACAGATGGATTAGAATTTAGACTTTGGGAAAGTATAGGCGGAAAAGAAACTACATGTACTGAAGCAATAGAAAAGATCATTGAACTGAAGGCTTTGAGAGAGACCAAGAAGTCGATTATTAAGAAAAAAAGGTTATCATCTCCTACTTCAGTGGCAAAACCAGTACAGGAGTCATTTTCAGCTCTTACTCATAGCACTAGAAAGGAAAATGAAAGGGTAGTTGAGCCCTTATCAAGAGAACAGTTAGATGCTATGATATCTGAAATAGTTAACAAGAAAGTCGAAGAGAAAATAGCTGAATTCTTTATCAACATCTCAGACGCACAACAATTTCTGAAAATGTGGGATGTACAAAGGGATAAGCAAAATGCTCCTCCTAAGGGATTTGCTAAATTTGCAAAAGGAATTAGTATACAGGAACCCACAGATCAAGTAAGAAAAGGGGAAGAATATCAAGTTCCTCATTTTGAACAAGAAGAGCTTATGAACAGTCAGTCTGAGTTGAATAATGCTATAGCTATTTCCATTTTTGAAAAAGACCACCTTTAGAGAAATTTGGGAGTTCAGTTTGATCTTGCAACTGAACTGGCTGCTAATAGGGTAGTAGAGGAGGATGAAAGAACAATGAACAAGAACAAAGCTGTAGAGATCGAACATGATTGTGATTCTAGCTCCTCATACTGTGAGGAAATTAACACAGCTGACCATGAAAGGCAAGGTTTTCTACTTGCATCTTTTGGTGAGGCAGCTGGTCAACCTGCATTCATTCAAGAGAAAGGTGACTGATCAAGCTATGTTCAAGAGGAAAGTGAAAAACAGTTGTTAGTTTTTGAGGTTTCTGTACAAAGAACCTCTAAATTGAATCGAGAGATCTTTTAACGGATCATTGATGACGATCTAGAAAGTGAATGTGAGATTAAGAGTCGAAACGTGCATGAGAAGTTAATTGATAACAGAATTTAGCAGATCAGCTTAGTCATCGTGGAGATCAATTGCAAAATGGAATGCTAATTCATGTTTTAATTCTAGACTATTATTGCTGAGACAGGGGCTTGGATGAAAAGCTTTGGAAAAGGAGCTAAATCTTGCAAAATTACAAGAAATGAGGCAAAATCAGAATTTCATCCAAAGTCATCACAATGGCGAAATGGTTATGCCAAGATCATTATCGCCTCGGAACATCGCCATTAACTAAAGGGAAAAGGCGATGAAGATGGCGAAAAAAGACAAATCTCGCCTTAAAGACTTGATCAAATGAGGCGGGTTAGACTCTTCTTGCCGCATATGTCGCCACTCTTGATAGAAGCTGTAGGCGATGAAGGTTGAATGTCGCCTAGTTGAGGCGATAATTGAAAGTAATAAGTCGCCTATCTAAGGGAAGATACAGGCGAACTAAGATGATATCGCCATGTTGTTTGTAAATGAATGGAGTGCTTTGGCGAAGGAAAGAATCACTCGCCAAGACTTAAGGCGATATATCTTGGCTACATAAAGAATATTTCGCCTAAAGAGAAGCTAGCTTGGCGATCAGGATAAGCAAGATTTGAAGAAGTCGTTTGGTTCAGGCGAAGGAATTGGCGACATAAAATGAAGAAAAATGTTACTTCGCCAATTTGTGTTTCTTTGTTGTTTTAACTTCAAAATTGCCACTGAGCTTAGACTCTATAAATAGGAGCTCAGCTGAGGCATTAGGACGATTGATTTCACTTTTGACATTCTATTATACTTTGAGAGAAATTCTAGATTCTTTTATATGCTTTATTCAACATCTTCAGAGAAGTTTCTTGAAGAAGTTTTGTACTCTGTTTTTGTTGATCATAAAGATTAGCTTGAAGATTGTGAAGTAACAACTGTGACAGAGTCTAGCTTCAGTCTTCCTCGGTAAGATTCAGATCTTACACATGTTGATGAAGAATTTGTATTGTAATTGCTTATGCTGAACTATACATGTTAGCTTAAGAGCTCTGTTGACTTGTTGAGTTTTGATGTTGATTATCACTTGAACTGCAATGTTTCTTGTTCAATTATAGCAAGATCTACTTGATTTTCATGAGCTGATTGAATTACAAGAATGAGAGTTACGTAATATTGTTAATCTATATTTTATTTAGACCAGAGATGGCGATTAGGTTTCAGATCTAAGAACAGAGGATCGTAGTGCTAGAGATAGACTATAGATCTGTTTTTCTATAGATTGTGCTTATCAGTTGTATAGATTGTGGTATAGAGATATATGCAACAATATAATTGAGATCTGTTAAATTTAATTGAGAGATCTTTTAACAGATCAGTGATGATGATCTAGAAGGTAAATCTGTGATTTAAGGTGAAACTTGCAAGAGAAGTTAATTGATAACAAATTTAGCAAATCAACTTATTCATTGTTAAGATCAATTGCAGAATCGAGTGCTGACTTGAGTTTTAATTGAATGAATGTCACTAGTATCTTTTACTTCACATCAATTCTATGATTCTTATGATTCAATTTGTATATAGGATTCTTTTAGTAATTCAGTTTAAATCTTAGTCTCAATCATGCTTCTTAGCTTACAATCCTTATGGAGACGATATCTAAAATACTACTTTACACATTGATAGGAATTCTGATTGATTACTGTGAATTCTAATATCAGTCGAGTTTTCATCCCATCAATTTCTTGGCACCGTCGCCTGGGACTTTTCTTTGAAGATTAAGATTTATTTTGAACTGCCCTAACTTGATTTATTGAATTCTTTTTTAGTTTTAAAATTGTTTGTTCAAGTGTGAAGTGTATGCAGACAAGATCTAAAGGTACTCAAGACTTGCAATTTGATCCTGAACCAGAAAGAATTGTTAGACAATCTAGATCACGAACAAGATCAGCAGCTAGAACTGAGTCAAGAGTAATAATGTTTGGAGAATGCTACAACAGAAATAATGACAATGATGTACGAGGAGATCATAAGAGGATGACTCTTCGTCAATATTCCATCCCACCAGTTGATGCCATGCCATAAGCCATCAACTTACCGCTAATAACAACTGATAATTTTGAGTTGTGATCTGGACTCATCCAGATGGTCCAACAAAATAAATTCGGAGGAGGAGCTACTGAGGATCCTAATCAGCATCTGAACACCTTTCTGCATCTGTGCAGTACATTTTGACACAATGGAGTCTCAGAGGATGCAGTTAAACTTTGTTTATTTCCCTTTTCACTGGGAAACAAATCTCACTCTTGGTTATACTCATTGCCACTAGGATGTATCAATAGCTGGGAAGATCTAGTTAGGAAGTTTTTAGCCCGCTACTTTCCTCCCACGAAGATGGTGAAACTGAGAAATATGATCTCTTCTTTTCAGTATATGGATGGAGAGTCATTATATGAAAGCTGGGAAAGGTTTAAGGAGCTGATAAGAAGATGTCCCCATAATGGCATAGCATCTTGGAGCATTGTGATGACATTTTATAGTGCCATGCCTCCTCAGATCAAAATGCACATTGATTCCTCAGCTGGAGGATCAATAATGGATAAGGAGCCACATGACGCTCATGACTTCATCGAATTGTTGGCAAATAATGATTTTGGATGGAATGAAAGGGAAAAGGCTGCAAACAAGTAGCAGTCTGGAGTTTATGAGTGGGAGTCTTTCAATGCATTATTTGCTCAGATAGCATTGTTGAATAAAAAGATGGACAATATGGCAGTCAATAAAGGCCATCCAAAGAAGACATCCGTTAATTCTGTTGAAAAACAGAAAACTACTCTGGCAGATTATGCACAGGAAGCAGCATTTGCTAATGATGAAGATGAGCTAAAGGAGTCAGAACAAGTAAATTATGTGAATAATAATTATGGGAACCAGCAGAGGCCATACTATCAACAAAGGAACCAACCCTATCAAAATCAGGGTTATTACGAAAGAAATCCTCAACCTGGTTACCAACAACAAGGACAGACTGAGTATCAGCCGATGGGACAGAAGAAGCCTAGTATAGAGGACCTTCTGATTCAATACATGGAGAAGACTGATGCTGTTCTTACCAACCATACCACTTCAATCAAAATTTTGGAAACTCAGATGAGGCATCTTATGCAAGTTTTGGATCAAAGACCCCAAGGAGCACTTCCAAGTGACAATGTGCCCAACCCAAGATGTTAAAGATAAATCCAAGGAGGAAGCACAAGTGCATGCTATTACACTGAGAAGTGAGAAACAACTGGAGAACTCTAAGGAAAAGAAAACTTATGAACCTCCTGTACAGAATAAGGAAAATGAAGAAATCAGCAAATCTGTTGCAAAAGAATAGGAGGCTGTGAAGATTGCCTTACCTTTTCCTAAAAGAGAGAATAGAAAGAAGCTGGATAAGCAGCTTGAGAAGTTTTTAGACATGATGAAGCAAATCCATGTCAACATCCCATTCATTGAAGCATTGAAATAGATACTTGTCTATGTTAAATTCATGAAGGAGCTGTTGTCAAATAGAAGGAATTTAGCTGATGTGGGATGCATTAATGTGAATGAGAGTGTGAGCCAGCTTATCAAGTATTAGATTCCTAGGAAAGAGAAGGATCCTGGCAAGCTCACCATACCTTTGACCATAGGCGACAGATTTAAAGGAAAAGCTCTCAGTGATTTGGGAGCCAGTATAAATTTGATGCCTCTGACTATCTATGAAAAGTTGGGAATAGGGCATTTCAGACCTGACAATGTCTTATTACAACTTGCTGACAGATCTTTCACTCATGCAAAGGGGGTGGTTGAAGATGTGATAGTCACAGTAAACAAATTCATGTTTACTGTAGACTTTGTAGTGCTTGATATGGAGGTAGATGAAGATGTACCTCTATTACTTGGGCGACCATTCCTGAGAACTGGGCGAGCAATGTTAGACGTGGCAAATGGTGAACTCACACTCTGAGTTAATGGAGAGGAAGCAAAATTTAGTCTTTTGGAGTCATTAAAATTCCCATACGATTTTAATGAAGTCAAAAGTGTGCAACTGGCAGCTGCTGAGGAACTGATGGAAAAAATTCTCACTCTAAGGAGTTCTGATCCACTGAACAATGTGTTAATCAATGAAGTGGATATGGATGTTCCAGAAGAGAGTGCTTATAGTGGAGGGCTGGAATGCATGACCTCTCATTTTGTCCTCAACGTTATTAATATTCAACCATCAGCTGAGCCATTGCTTCCCTCAACTGAAAAACTAGCACAGTTGGAACTGAAGGCTCTTCCAAGTCATCTTAGGTATGCATTCCTTAACCCTTAGGACTCTAGCTTACCTATTGTGGTTTCAAATGATTTAACAGATGAACAAGAAGAAAGTCTGCTCCAAATGGTGAGGAAACACAAGAAAGCCATTGCATGGACGATAGCAGATATCAAAGGAATCAACCCCACTTTCTGTACACACAAGATCATCTCGGAAGACAAACATACACCTAAGATACAACCTCAGAGAAGATTAAATCCAAATATGAAGGAGGTTGTGAATAAGGAAGTACTGAAACTCCTTGATACAGGTATTATCTTTCCAATTTCAGATAGTGAATGGGTTAGTCTAGTGCAGTGTGTGCCAAAGAAGGGAGGGATTACTGTGATTAAGAATGAAAAGAATGAATTGATCCCTACTAGAACTGTCACAGGGTGGTGAATGCGTATAGACTATAGAGCTTTAAATGATGCCACTAGGAAGGACCACTTTCCCCTTCCCTTCATAGATGAAATGTTAGATAGACTAGCACCTGAAGACCAACACAAAACAACTTTTACCTGTCCCTTTGGAACATTTGCTTATAATAGGATGCCATTTGGACTGTGTAATGCACCAGGAACATTTCAGAGGTTTATGTTAGCTATTTTTACTGATTTCATAGGCAAGTTTTTAGAGGTCTTCATGGATGATTTTTTCATTTTTGGAGACAGTTTTGACGATTGCTTGAATAATCTTGAAAAAGTGCTTGCAAGATGTAAGGAGACTAACTTAGTCCTCAATTGGAAAAAATGTCATTTTATGGTAAGAGAAGGTATGGTGTTAGGCCATAAGGTGTCTGCTAGAGGATTGGAAGTAGACAGGGCTAAAGTAGATGTTATTTCTAATTTACGTCCTCCTGCCAATGTAAAATGTATTAGAAGTTTCTTAGGACATGCTGGGTTCTATAGGCGTTTTATAAAGGATTTTTCAAAAATAGCTAGACCATTGTGTGTTATACTAGAAAAAGAAAAGAAATTTGATTTTACTGATGATTGTTTGAAAGCTTTTGTGCAGTTGAAAGACAAGCTAGTTTCACCACCAGTCATAATTCCACAAGGTTGGAATTTTGAATTTGAAATCATGTGTGATGCACCTGACTTTGCTGTAGGTGCAGTGCTAGGACAGAGAAAGGAGAGGTTATTCAAGGTCATTTATTATGCTAGTAAAACGTTGGTGGAGGCTCAGAGAAATTACGCCACCATTGAAAAAGAACTAATAGCAATAGTCTTTGCATTGCATAAGTTTAGATTGTACATATTAGGGTCTAAGATTATCATTCATACTGATCATGCAACATTGAGATACTTATTTGCTAAGAAAGAGTCTAAGCCTAGATTGATAAGATGGGTACTCTTGTTGCAGCAGTTCAATATTGAAGTCAAAGACAAAAAGGGCACTGAGAATGTAGTAGCTGACCACCTCTCAAGACTGCACATTAAGGATATGGGGGCTCAAGTTGATATCAATGAACAATTTCCAGATAAGCAACTTTTCCTTTGTGAGGTAACATTTTATCCATGGTATGTTGACTATGCAAACTATTTGTCATGTAAAGTGTTACCTGAAGATTTAAACAGTCATCAGAAGAAAAGGTTCCTTCATGAGGTTAAGAGGTACATATGGGATGAACCCTACCTATTTAGGAGATGTGCTGATCAAGTGTTAAGACGTTGCATCCCATATGAGGAAACATTGGATATTATCAAGCACTTTCATTCCTCAGAATATGCTGGTCATTTTGCTGGTACTAGAACAGCGTTCAGAATTCTGGAATCTAGTTTCTATTGGCCATCTATATTTAAGGATGCACATGCTTCTGTAGCCAACTTTGATAGATGCCAAAGAATGGGTAATATTTCTAAGAGGCAAGAAATGGCTCAGAATTATATCCTAGAGGTTGAGTTGTTTGATGTCTGGGGTATAGACTTCATGGGACCATTTCCTCCATCAAACAAGTATGAGTATATACTTGTAGCAGTTGATTACGTATCCAAGTGGGTAAAGGCTGTCACTTGTGTTACAAATGATGGAAAGGTAGTGGAGAAATTTCTTCAGAAGAATATCTTCACTAGATTTGGCATACTTAGGGTACTAATTAGTTATGGAAGGTCTCATTTTGTAACAAGTTGTTAGACAAGGTGCTCAAGAAGTATGGAGTAATCCATAAAGTTACAACAGTTTATCATCCACAAGCAAATGGGCAAGTGGAAGTTTCAAACAGAGAATTAAAGAGAATCCTGAAAATGACTGTAAATGAGTCTAGAAAATATTGGAGCTTCAAGCTAGATGATGCTCTGTGGGCTTACATAACAGCTTTTAAAACTCCCATTGGAATGTCACCATTTAGAATGGTATATGGTAAGGGATGCCATTTACCATTGGAGTTAGAGCATAAGTCATACTGGGCTTTTAAACTTCTGAATATGGAATATGAAAAAGCAGGAAAGCAGAGACTTCTACAACAAGATGAGATGGATGAATGGCGCCTTGAAGCTTATAAGAATCATGCAATATATAAGTAGAAGATGAAGAATTACCATGAAAAAAAGATTGTCAAGCAAAAGTTCTCACCTGGATAATATGTACTGCTTACAATACCAAATGGAGCATATTTCCAGGAAAACTGAATTCTAGATGGTCTGGACCATTTAGAGTTAAAAGTGTTTCCCTGGAGCTGTTGAATTAATTGATAATAAGTCTAATGATTCTTTGTTGTAAATGGACAGAGACTTAAACACTATTTAGGGGGGACATCTATAGGATGAGAGATATTCTTTATATTTCAGATCCTGTAGACATAATGGAAAATCAATGACAAGCTCGCCATGGTCGATGCTAAAGACCTTAAACAAAACATACTCCTAACACAATTTGATTTTGATTGGATCAGTGCGATAATTGCTTAAAATTGTGAAAGTTTTTGTTTAACCAAGTTCATGTTTTGCAAGGGAATTGCTATTTTTCAGATGAACTTGAGGTTTGAAGAATGAGGCGAGATGTCATCTTCATTGCCAATATCTCGCCAAAGCATTTTTTTCAGAAAATGAAGAAGAATTCCATTTCTCCTTGAGATTGTTTTGCCGATGGCGACATCCATAATCTCGCCATCATATTTCGCTTGGGTAAAGGCGAAATTGGGTACCTATGTTTTAGCATACTTTATAAGCTTGAATGTAATGGAATTGAGTTTAAATGATGATATATTAAATATATTTCTATTAATTCTAGGCTATTATTGTTGAGACAGGGACTTGGATGAAAAGTTGTGGAAAAGAAGCTAAAAAATGCAAATTCAGAAGAAAGATGGACCAAATAAGAATTTCATCCAAAGTCAGCAAACTGGCGAAATGATTTTGCTAAGGAACGAAGTCGCCTGAAGACATCGCCAAGATTTGGAGTAAAGGGCAATGCAGCAGACGATATAAAGAAGATTTCGCCTAATTCAATTATAGCCAGATCTACTTGATTTCATGAGCTAATTGAATTACTAGAACGAGAGTGACGTAATGTTGTTATTCAGAGATTTGATTTAGACCAGAGATGGCGATTAGGTTTCAGATCTAAGAACAGAGGATCGTAGTGCTAGAGATAGACTATAGATCTGTTTTTCTACAGATTGTGCTTATCAGTTGTATAGATTGTAGTATAGAGATATATGCAACTATATAATTGAGATCTGTTAAATTTAATTGAGAGATCTTTTATCAGATCAGTGATGATGATCTAGAAGGTAAATCTGTGATTTAAGATGAAACGTGCATGAGAAGTTAATCGATAACAGATTTAGCAAATCAGTTTATTCATTGTTAAGATCAATTGCAGAATAGAGTGCTGACTTGAGTTTTCATTGAATGAATGTCATTAGTAAATTTTACTTCACATCAACTCCATGATTCTTATGAAAGTGATACCTATTCTTGGTAGTTGGCATTAGTGCCTTATCTACAACCCGAACCCTCAAATCAAGTACCTCTGCAGGACGAAGAAGCTAGTGGATTTACTGGTGAAGAGGTAGCTTCTATGTTATGGGAATTCTTTAGTTTTTTCAGCAAGATGCCTTATTATGAATTTTTCAGTGGGATGGAATTCTCATCTACAAGCTTTTCTGATGATGAAATTGACAACTTAAAGGAAGCGCATGCTAGTTCTAAGGGTGAGCAAGCTAAACCAATAGAGGAGCAAACTGAAGATACAAAGGCCTTTGATAAGAAGAAAAAGCATGTGAAAATTGGAGCCCAAAAGAAGAAAAATGAAATGCAGAAGACCAGCCTAATTCCTTCTTCACCAATTGAAGCTGACAGAGAAATCAGAAGGTTGGTGGCAGAAGAGTTGAACCTTAGACCTTCCAGCGCAAAGCCAAAGAGAATGAGATTGAATAATAAATCTCCTCAGCAATCTCAGAATCCAAATCCTTCTCTGGAAGATTTTTAGTTATTTTGTCTACTTGAATTTTCTTATTTTGTAATTGTCAAAACATAAGATGTTATGTCTGTTTTCTTTGTCCATGAAAGAGTAATGTGATTACTTGAGTCTTTTGTTTTTAATTCTTTTTCATTTTGAATATAAGAGGAATGTGAATGAATTTGTATCTTTTGTTTTGTCTGTTAAAGAGTAATGTGATTGTTAGTTTTAATTGATACAGAGAGTTTTCAGGTTTTAAGTTAGGGGTTTTCTACTCCTAAAAAAATGAGTGTCTTTATATGGTGAATCACTAAGCTAAATATGTTTATCACTTTGGATTTTAAAGATTACTGATTTTCCTGCAGACAGTTTAGCGAAGAGGAACTCAAATCGTTAGCAATGTCGTCTCGACTTAGGCGAGGTCTTTGTTTTTTGCCTAATTGGTAAGTTCTTTAACATAGTACAGGCGAATGAGTAAGGCGATATTTCTATTACTTCGCCTATTTCTTATTTCTTTCATGGCGACACTCAGGTACTTTGCCTAACTCTCTGCTTTTTAATTTTTTGGAATCCCTTATCTCCTTTATCTTGTTTTGTTCTCTCACGCATAGAGGACACTACTTTCTTTTAAGTTGGGGGTGGGGTAGGAATCACATTGCTGATATTATTGCTTAGTTTTTAGGTCTATTTTGGGGATAGTTTGATTCTATAATTTTACTTGTAGTTTTTGTTTGAATTTATTAGTTTTTGTTTGAACTTCTTAGGATATTAGGTATGAGTTCATGATTGAGCTTACATTGCTCATAATTCAAAGTGATTCAGTTTTTCATAGAACGAGTTTTCAAACAGTAAAAGAAGTGTTCAAAAAAGGCTGTTTTGATGAGCAATTTTTGATAAATTTCTTTGAACACTGATGAAGATTTTGGTCAGATTTGAATTGTGAATAAGTTTATGGTTTTGATAAGGAAAGAGTGGAGAAAACTTTCGGTGGTATGTGAGGTTTTGAGCTTTATTTTGTGTCTTTTTCTTCATGAGAGGGGTTATTTTTATTCTCTTCCTTATTAAACACATTCATCTTACAAACTTTCTTCTATAGAAATCAGAACCTTCATAGGATTGCTTTGAATTTCTCATACATTTCTCAAGTGTACAGGGCATTGGTCGGGTAAAGTTCCGTCTTTGATCTGCCAAGGAAAATGATCTGATTTGAGAGAGTGAGTGAAACTACTAAATAGCTTTTGCCTTCTGGATATAACCAGACCTTGATATCTTGTGAGGTAAACCATTTTGTTCCATTCTCATTAAAACCTTTTCTTTGGTCCCTAATCAAGTCCAAACCATAAAGTTAAGAGATGTAATCTCAATCCTACCCTTTGGACTTACCATTAAATTTGGGATTGAAAAGATGGGAAGTGAGGATTAATTTAAAAAGTGTTTTTGAAGCTGCTAAAAGCAGATATATTGCTTTAAAAAAATCATAAAAGAAAAGAAAGGAAAAGAAAAATACAAAAAAATATAGATGAATAAGAAGAAGAGACAATTATAACTGAAAATGGACAGTGTTCATAAATAAAGCAGTTTGTGAATAAAGCATCATTGAGTGGGGAAACACTAAAGAGTGAAGAATTAAAGATTGAGAGGAATTTAGTGGTATGCCCAAACTTTGATTCCTTGAAGAAATTCCTTTCTTTCATAAGCTAACTTGACCCCATTTTCCCTATATATACAAATCAGAGATTCTAAGGTGATGGTTGATTTTCTACTAACAGTAATGTTCACAGCAGTCAGACTGAAATCCTATCAATGTCTAATGTAGTATTTTAGATATCATATCCACAAGGATTGTAAGCTAAGAATGTCACGTCCGTAATCTGGGGTTATTCGTATGCTTAATTTTAAATTTTATTTAATTTTTGGTCTACTTATCATTCAAGGGTAAAATGGGCATTTTTGGAAAATGTTGACTTTTCCAGTTTGACCAAATTATTTGACTTAGTTGACTTTTGGGTTGGTTTTGAAAACAATTTGATATTCGAGTTATATTTGTAATTATTTTACAAATGAGGTTATTTTTAATTAATTTAAAAACATATGGGTTGGTGGTGATATTTGCCACCCATATAAATTGATAAGTGAGGTTTCTAATTCATTTGTTGCAAAAACCTAGAAAAACTACTTTTATGCATTCTACAAATTCTCTCAAAACAAGAACACACACACCATTACGTATTTCTAAGTTCATTATTGTGGATTTCACTTGGTTTTATACTCACCTTCATTTCTCCACCATCTAAGTAACGATTTCTCTTCTCTTTTTACTTTAAACCAACTTTTATTGATTTGGGATTTTATCTATAATTAGGGTTTGATGATTATGGTGTTGATTTCTAGGAATCGATTTTGGGGGTTTTACTTTATATGGTTTAGGTTTTGAAACCCTTGGTTTAATTTCATGATTTGGGTTATTTTGGGTCTCAATTGATTTTATTTGTTCTTTAGATATAAACCCTAATAATTGTGAATTTGGGATTTATAATTTATTCTTGATTTGGTGTAGACCAAGTTGAGGATCGTCGACCGGAGTATACTCGGTTGATTTGGATTAGCGAATAAGGTTAGTAACTGTGTTTACGCCCCCACGTTGTATGTTTTTTGTTTGTTTGCTTGTATGTAAATTGATTAAATTTATACAAGATGAATTCTAATTTGGAATAGCTTAAATTGCTGCATTTGATATAAACTGTTTGGGTATTTTGCTGCCATCTTATCTGTACATATTCGGACATGTGAATTAGTGTCCATATCTGTCTGCTATCTGTCTGTAATCTGGAATATGAATTTTGTAATCTGTTAAAGTCCTGTCCTGAGTTTAATACGATAAGACCAGGATGCTGTTAGGGAAAACTAGATGTATACATCGATGCGCAAAGCGTATATGACCTTGATTGCCAACCACTTTCAGGATGCGACGACATCATTTCTGGAGCTTGGATCATTTCTGGATGCAACGGCATCATTTCAGGGATCTTTGATCAATCTCTGAGGGTTTAACCCTATCTGTCTGTTTCTATTCCCGATTTTGTTATTAGACTAAGGATATACCTGGTTAGTTAAATACCTATATAATTGGGTAATCTAAAACTCTGTGATAATGATATGTTTCTTCTTCTGGTTATATGTTTGATATGTTTTGGTTTGATTCTTGTTTATGCTAGTTGTTCTTTTGTGTTCTAGCTTTGGGTAGTGTTACTTGTGACTCCTAACTGGCTGTAAATGCTAGGAATATACCCAATTAGATAGCTAGACTTTGATTAGCGATCGACATAATTGGAATTAGGCTAAAATTGTGCCCATGGTCCGTAACCGGACTGTATGCCGGACTAGGTACCGGACTGTCACTTAAAAAAACTGGAAAACTGGACGTAGGATGGTCTCTAGCCGAACTCCTTACCGTGCTGGTTACCGAAATACAATTCGGTCAGCCTTGAGATAACTAGATTCACTCTCTGGACGAACTACTTACCGAATTAGAAACAAAATTGTAGTTCGGTATGAGCCTCTGAAGACTGTTCAACCTATCTGACCGAGCTCTTCACCGATTTAGGTATTGAATTACAATTCGGCATGTCTGAGAGACTTGAAACTCTCTGACCGAGCTTTATACCGGAATAAGAACTAATATCCTAAGAAAAAAAACTATCCCCAAAATAAGCTTAAAAAAAAAACTACGCAAAAATATAAGCAATGTGATTGCTACCCCACCCCTAACTTAAAAGAAAGTAGTGTCCTCAATGCTTAAGAGAACATAAAAGAATATAAGGAGAGAAAGGGATATATTTTTTTTTATTTAAAAAAATGAACTAGAGAGTTAGGCAGAATACCTGGATGTCGCCAATTAAAGTCAAGAAGAAAATCGGTTAGGCGAAATAAGAATAGGCGAGAAATAACATGATCGCTAACCTTAAGCGAAATACTGAGGCGAAATATAAAAATTGCCATCCTAGAGAGACATTGAGGTTATATGTCATGGCGAAATATAGATCCTACAAGCAAAATATTAGACAAAATAGAAATGTCGCCACAAAGGAAATCAAGAAGTAGGCGAAATAAAAGATGAATCGCCCTAATCATTCGCCTGTACCATATTAAAGAACTTACAAACCAGGCGAGAAATAAAGATCTCGCCTTAGTCAATGCGAAAATGCTGGCGATTTGGGTCCTTCCTCGCCCAAAACAATGTTTCATTGAAACCCTTGCAGAATGATCTGTAAACTTCAAAATTCAAGGTGAGAAATGATTACATAATTAATGATTCCTCTTGTAGACACAGCTCACATTGTTAGGGAAAAACAACCCCAACTCAAAACGTGCAAACTCTCTGTACAAATTTAAAACCAACAATCACATTACTCTTGAACCAATTAAGAAGAAAGACAACAGAATTCACATTACTCTTCATTAAAAAAAATGAAAAAGAATAAAAAGAAAAGACTCAAGTAATCACATTACTCTTGCAATGACAAAGAAGACAGACTTAACAAATGAAGTTTTGACAATTACAAAATAAGAAAATTCAAGTAGACAAAATAACTAAAAATATTCCAAAGAAGGATCAAGATTTAGATATTTCTGAGGAGATTTAGTGTTCAATCTCCTTCGCTTTGGCTTACGATGAGAAGACGTTGCTGGTCTAAAATTCAATACTCTAGCCACTATTCTTTTGATCTCCCTGTCTGCTTGAAATGGTGAAAGAGAACTTAAACTATGAGGCTTGACTTCCTTTTTCTTCTTCTTGGCCCCTAACTTATTGTTCTTTCTTTTCTTCTTTTTAGCCCTTGCTTCTCATGCCTCATCTCCACTGAGATGATGAATAGTGAAAGCCCTGTAAGGTGGGTAACGCGTTCGGTTAGCCAATTGCTTCAAGAAGTTGCTATACCTTCGGATCTGTCTTAAAATGACAGAATACTATCCATCTGAAACAGAAAAGGCAAAGGTTGGCTCCCAAGAACAAGGAGTCTTGTTGTGATCCAAAATAAGCATTCCTTCCAAATCTGCTGAAGTGACTGCAAGACCACTGGACACTTTCTTGCTGTCCTTGATTTGTTCTTCCACTGGTTTGGTTTGCTCACCCTTTTGACTAGCTTTTTCTTTGTTTAAATAGCCTTTTTCTCTACTTGAGCTGTCCACTTCATCTTCAGAAGAACTTTTAGAGGAAAATTCCATGCCATTGAAAAATTCATACGTGGGCATCCTATTGTAAGTACTAAAAAATTTTCCTAACATAGCAGCCACTTCTTCGTCATTAAAAATTCTAACTCCTTCTTCCACCAGAGGCACTTGACTACTGGGTTCAGGTTGAAGAAAAGGTACTATTGCCAAATTCTGAGAAGAATTATCACAGCCTATAGGAATAAGATCCTTAGTAGAAAACATTCCCATCCTTGCTTGATTAATTAGTCTCTGAATGTTTGGATGAACAATACTGAGCCGTGGAATGAATTCTTCTGTAGTAGGAGGTTGAGGCTTAAAGGTACACTTGACGAATCTGAAGCTTTCAGGAACTTGGCATGTGGCAATACATAGTAATTGAGTTGTCCTGTCCTCAGTTTGTTCTTCTTCAACAGGTAGGAT
Organism: Cardiospermum halicacabum; assembly: GCA_031304145.1. Taxonomy (NCBI): domain Eukaryota; kingdom Viridiplantae; phylum Streptophyta; class Magnoliopsida; order Sapindales; family Sapindaceae; genus Cardiospermum; species Cardiospermum halicacabum. The sequence goes on along the minus strand of CM062394.1, from coordinate 22,142,951 downwards.
TTCTACCTCTAACTGAGAATTAGATCCTGCACCTGCCTCCTGAATTGACGATGGTTTACCTGAATCTTCAGCATAAAAAGCAAGCAATTTACTTTGCTCTTCAATCTCTGCAAAGTCGATCTCTTCACAATCCGAGGAATCAACATCTTTAGCTTCAACAAGTGTAGCTTCTACCACCACTGCTTTGCCCTTCTCATTTAATTTTTAATCTGTGTCTATGATTTGACTTGCAACTTTTTCAGTAGCTGAATCGAATAGATCACCTAAATTCCTCTGTAGGTGATCCTTCTATAAAATTAGAGCTTCTGGTTGATTATTGAACTCAGGTTGACTATCCATCAACTTTTCTTGTTCAAATTGAGGAGGCTGGTGATCATCTTCTTCTCTTTCTTGCTTAACAGGTTCCCTAATGCTTACCCCCTCTGAAAACTTTACAACACCTACTAGAGATGCACCTTTCTTAGCTCTTTGTAGTTCCCATAACCTCAAAAATTCTTGTGGGTCTGAGATGTTGTTGAAGAATTCGGTTATTCTCTCTTCAACCTTTCTGTTAACCATCCCAGAAACTATAACCTCTAGTTGTTCCCTTGATAAGGGATCAACTACCCTTTCATTATCCATCCTTGAACTGTGAATAGGAGCTAGAGTAAACTCCTGTACTTATCTAGTAATTGGAACAGGTGAAGAAAATTTACTTTTTACTTGAGCTTTTGGCATTCCTTACTGCCTTCAACTTGAGAACTCCCTCAACTGCTTTAGTACAGGTGGTTTCCTTACCACCTCTGCTTTCCCATATTCGGAGTTCTAATCCACCAGTGTGAGGCTTAAAATCTGCTAGCCACACATCCTTCTTTTTGCTCTGAACTCCATATCTTTACAACAAACCCGTTATAAGAGACGGGAAATATAAAGTCCTTTGCCTGGACTTTTACTTCCTCAAACTACGCACCCTTTTCTGAAGCTCAGAAAATATCAGCTGTCCCAAATGGATAAACTCCCTTTTGTTTAAATCTCGCAAAAACATCTTCTCATCTGAAGTGAATCAACTGCCTTTGTTTTTAGGCATCACATTATCCCTCAGCCATGTTAAACATATGGCTATGTGAATGTCTAATTCACTAGCCAGGACATCTTCTTCAGAACCTTGAGTTGGATGCTGAAACCTTCTGAGACTCCTCAAGTCTTCAAAAATTAATTCTGCAGCATCCACTCCTCTATCACTTTGATGTTGAGCTTCCATTAGACCATAATAGCTGCAAATGGTCTCTGCAGATACATCCACTTGATGACCTCTAATGCTAAAAGGTGTATCTAATTCCATTGGAGCTTTATTGTAAAATTTCTCTACTAAGGTGGCATCAACCTTCTTAGGTTGTTCCACCAATTTCGTCATGAACCAGCTGTAGAGGTAATTCCGTAACCTTTTATCTTCCAACTCATCCATCAAAATCCCCTTCTCTTGCCAAAATTGCAGGTTTTCCTTTTTCAGCGGGCTCTTACCCTGAGATTTATCCTTGATAAACTTAGGTGAACTAAGCTTCACCTTTTTCCCTTTTTTACTAACCCTGAACTCTGCTGCAGCTTGTCTCTTAGCCAAAACTGATTTATCAACTGAAACACCCCCTTTTTCAGCATTTGGTGTAGAAGGGATTGTAGGTGTATTTTCTAAACTCTTCTTCTTGGTTGAGCCAGATGAGCCAATCCAAATTCCCTTTTGTTTACGACCCATAACCGATCCTGACCCAATAAACTTCCCAGATTTTTCTTTCGATGTCTTCATCTTAACAGCAGTTGAAGTAGAAAGGGTCTTGGGAGTCTTCTCCTTTGATTTTGGTGAAGAAGGAAGAATTACTCTGACCTGGTAATTCTTTTCATCATAGATCTTCGGCCTGGCCGAAGTCTTTTCCTTCTTGCCCTTCTTAGATGGGATATATGGATTGTGAAAGCATGTTGATTACCAATGGAGCTAGTGGCTCAATTGGTAATCAGCATGCTTTCACAATCCATATATCCTTGAGGTTGTGAGTTCGAGTGCTGGTGGAGGCGAAAGAAAGTGGGTGGGATCCACGATATCCGATTGTGTAACGATTGTATCGGTATTGATTGGTGTACGATTCAAGTTTAACCGGGTGTACACAGTGTACGATTCGGGTTTAACCGGGTGTACACAGTAACCAACTGGGCCCCAACCTAGAACGTTACATCGCCTGTTGCATCGCCCTCTACTCCAAATCATGGCGATGTCTTCAGGTGAATTCGTTTCTTAGCAAAATCATTTCGCCAGTTTGCTGACTTTGGATGAAATTCTGATTTGGTCATTCTTTCTTCTGAATTTGCATGTTTTACCTTCTTTTCCATAACTTTTCATCCAAGTCCCTGTCTCAACAATAATAGCCTAGAATTAATAGAAATGTATTCAATATCTCATCATTTAAACTCAATTTCATTACATTCAAGCTAATAAAGTATGCTTAAACATAGGTAAATTCTAGACTTATCATAAGGCAGACAAAAAGGCAATACTGAACTTAGGAACCTCTAAGTGCTGTACAGTGTATGAGTGAAGTTCAATGTTCGTGAGGTTCTTAAAATTTTCTTCATACGTGGTTGTGAAACACTAGAATCACATTTGCCTTGGTATGTAACTCTGATTCTTAAAAGTGACTAGTTGATGGAGGAAAATTTGAATGAGGAAATTATTGTTGAGCTAAGTATATGAAAACTCAACTGATATTAGAATTCACAGTAATCAATCAAAATTCCTATTAACGTCTAATGTAGTATATTAGATATCGTATCCACGGGGATTGTAAGTTAAGAAACATGATTGAGACTAAGATTTAAACAGAATTGCTAAAAGAATCTTTATACAAAATGAATCATAAGAATCATGGAATTTATGTGAAGTAAAAGTTACTAATGACATTCATTCAATGAAAACTCAAGTCAGCACTCTATTCTGCAATTGATCTTAACAATGAATAAACTGATTTGCTAATCTTTTATCAATTAACTTCTCATGCAAGTTTCATCGTAAATCAAAGATTTACCTTCTAGATCATTATTAGTGATCTGTTAAAAGATCTCTCAATTCAGTTTAACAGATCTCAATTATATAGTTGCATATATCTCTACATTACAACCTATACAATTGATAAGAGCAATCTTTAGAAAAAAATATCTGTAGTCTATCTCTAGCACTACGATCCTCTATTCTCAGATCTGATACCTAATCGCCATCTCTGGTCTAAATCAAATCTCAGATTAACAATATTACGTAACTCTCGTTCTTGTAATTCAATTAGCTCATGAAATCAAGTAGATCTGGCTATAATCGAACAAGAAACTTTGCTATTTAAATGATAATCAACATCAAGATTCAACAAATTAACAGAGCTTTTAGCAAGCACATCTACTTCAGCATATCCAATCAAGTACGGAAATCATCATCGACATGCTTAAGATCTAAATCTTACCAAGGAAGATTCAAGCTAGACTCTGTCGCAGTTGTTGCATCACAATCTTCAAGCTAATCTCTATGATCAATAGAAACAGAGTACAAAACTTCTTCAAGAAACTTCTATGAAGATATTGAATAAAGCGTATAGAAGAATCTAGAATTTCTCTTAAAGTATAACAGAATGTCAAGAGTGAAAATCAATCGTCTAAACTTTTTTTCTCTAAAAAGCTTCACACCTATTACTTCATCCGAGCTCCTATTTATAAAGTTTGGCTCAGTGGCAATTTTGAAATAAAATCGACAAAGAAACACAAATTGGCGAAGTAACATTTTTTTTTCCATTTATGTCGCCTGTTCCTTCGCCTGAACCAGACGACTTCTTCAAATCTCGCTTGTCCTGATCACCAAGCTATCAATATTTCTAGGCGAAATATCCTCAATGTTGCCACAGTACGTTGCTTGATGTTCAGGCGAGTGATAATCTTCGCCAAAACAATATTCTAGTTAAGATCTTCTAGGCGATGTCTCATCAAATAACGCCTGTTATAATCCTTATATTTGGCAACATTTCTCCTTTATCGCCTCAGCCATCGCCTCAAGACAGGCGAAGTTCAATCTTCATCTCCTAAATTTATGCCTTGATGGCGACATACAAAGGCGACGAATTTCTATTTCGTCATGCATGTTTTAATCTTTCAGGCGAAATCTTCTTTATATTGTCTGCTGCATCGCTCTCTACTCCAAATCTTGGCGATGTCTTCAGGCGACTTCGTCTCTTAGCAAAATCATTTTGCAAGTTTGCTGACTTTGGATGAAATTCTAATTAGGTCCTTCTTTCTTTTGAATTTGCATGTTTTAGCTTTTTTTCCACAACTTTTCATCTAAGTCCCTATCCCAACAATAATAGCCTAGAATTAATAGAAATATATTAAATATTTAATCATTTAAACTCAATTCCATTACATTCAAGCTCATAAATTATGCTAAAACATAGGTAAATTCTAGACTTATCAATTACCCCTAACTTAGCCTATTGCTTGTCCTCAAGCAAACTGACTAAAAATCTACTGAGACACCAATCAATGCAAACATTATAATAATTCAATGCAATCCATCTAATATGTTTTTGAAAAATTCCCAAACAGTGACAAGCTGATGGGACAAAACTCGACTGATATTAAAATTCACAGTACTCAATCGAAATTCCTATCAACGTCTAATGTAGTATTTTAGATATCGTCTCCACGGGGATTGTAAGCTAAGAAGCATGATTGAGACTAAGATTTAAACTGAATTGCTAAAAGAATGATAGAATCATAGAAGTGATGTGAAGTAAAAGTAACTCATAACATTCATTCAATGAAAACTCAAGTCAGCGCTCTATTATGCAATTGATCTTAACAATGAATAATCTGATTTGCTAGATCAGTTATCAATTAATTTCTCATGCAAGTTTCATCTTAAATCAAAGATTTACCTTCTAGATCATCATCAGTGATCTGTTAAAAGATCTCTCAATTCAATTTAACAGATCTCAATTATATAGTTGCATATATCTCTATACTACAACCTATATAATTGATAAGTACAATCTGTAGTCTATCTCTAGTACTACGATCCTCTGTTCTCAGATTTGAGACCTAATCACCATCTCTGGTCTAAATCAAATCTCAGATTAACAATATTACTTAACTCTCGTTCTTGTAATTTTATTAGCTTATGAAATCCAGTAGATCTGACTATAATTAAACTAGAAACTTTGCAATTGAAATGATAATCAACATCGAGATTCAACAAATCAACAGAGCTTTTAGCTAGCACATCTACTTCAGCATATTCAATCAAGTACAGAAAATCATCTTTGACATGCTCAAGATTTAAATCTTACCGAGGAATATTAAAGTTAGACTCTGTCACAGTTGTTGCTTCACAATCTTCAAGCTAAATCTCAATGATCAACATAAATAGAGCCCAAACCTTCTTCAAGAAACTTCTCTGAAGATGTTGAATAAAGCGTATGGAAGAATCTAGAATTTCTCTTAAAGTATAATAGAATGTCAAGAGTGAAAATGAAACGTCTAAACTGTTTTATTTTAAAAAAAAAACTTCACTCAAATAACTTCATCTAAGCTCCTATTTATAACATTTGACTCAGTGGCAATTTCGAAATAAAATCAACAAAGAAATACAAATTGGCGAAGTAACATTTTTTCTCCATTTATGTCGCCTATTCCTTCGCCTGAATCAAACGACTTCTTCACATCTCGCTTGTCTTGATCACTAAGCTATAAATCTTTCTAGGCAAAATATCCTCAATGTTGCCACAGTACGTCGCTTGATGTTTAGGCGAGTTAACATCTTTTCGCCAAAACACTCTTCCAGTTAAGATCTTATAGGTGATGTCTCATCAAATGTCGCCTGTTATAATCCTTAGATCTGGTGACATTTCTCCTTTATCGCCTCAAACATCGCCTAAAAGTAGGCGAAATTCAATCTTCATCGCCTAAATTTATGTCAAAATGGCGATATATGAAGGCGAGGAATTCCTGATTCGCCTTCCATGTTTAACTCTTCGAGGCGAAATCTTCTTTATGCCGCCTGTTGTATCGCCCTTCACTTCAAATCATGGCGACGTCTTCAGGCAAATTCTTTTCTTAGTAAAATTATTTCGCCAATTTACTGACTTTAGATGAAATTCTGATTTGGTCCTTCTTTCTTCTGATATTGCAGGTTTTAGCTCATTTTCCACAACTTTTCATCCAAGTCCCTGTCTCAGCAATAATAGTGTAGATTTACTGGGAATGCATTCAATATCTCATCTTTTAGGCTTAATTTCATTATATTTATACTCATAAAAGATGCTAAAACATAGGTAAATTCTAGACTTATCAATTACTCCCAACTTAGCATTTGGCTTATCCTCAAGCAAACCAACTAAAAATCTACTGAGACAGCAATCAGTGCAAACTTGCAATCATAACCCAAAGCAATTCATTAAGTATAGTATTGAAAAATTTCCAAACAGTGACCAGCTCTTCTTTCAAAATTTCTAATCAACTAATTCAAAACTGGTCATTTTCTTCATGTGGCAAAGTATCTAAGAAGATCCAAGTAATTGAGTATTGAAACTACTTCCTTATTATAGTCTCTCATAAATGTTTGATCCTCAGAATCCTAGAGGTTACTCACTCAATACACTAGTCATTTTAAGAATCAGAGTTACATACCAAGGCAAATGTGATTCTAGTGTTTCAAAAGCATGTATGAAGAAAATTTTAAGAACCTCAAGAACATTGAACTTTACTCATACACTGTACAACTCTTAGAGGTTACTAGGTTCAGTACTGCCCTGTTTGTCTGCCTTAGAATCTCTGATTTGTATATATAGGGAAAATGGGGTCAAGTTAGCTTATGAAAGCAAGGAATTTCTTCAAGGAATCAATGTTTGGACATACCACTAAATTCCTCTCAATCCCTCAATTCTTCACTCTTTAATGTTTCCCTACTCCATGATACTTTATTCACATACTACTTGTTTACGAACACTATTTATTTTCACTTGATTTTGTCTGTTCTTTTCTTTTCTTTTCATTCATTCATTTATTATTATTAGGGAGATTTCCAAAAACCAACCGCAGGTTTGAAAAATTAGCCAAAAACCTACATATTTTTCATTTTTGGCCAAAAACCAACATTCTGACAGATTCCATCCATTTTAGTGTTCATCCGTCAGTCGATGAACAGTAACCAGGGGTATTTTTGTAATTTCTGATTTTTAAAAACTATTTTTTTTATTTTCTTTTGCTTTATAGTTAATTTTTATTTTAAAAAAAATTAAAATTACCAAAATACCCCGGGTTACTGTTCATCAACTAACCAATTCTTCTGCAAAACATGAACTTGGTTAGTTAAAAACTTACACAATTAATTGATCATAGCATAATTTTCCAAAAAGAATAATTGTGTAAGGAGTATGCTTTGTTTAAGGTCATTAGCATCGACCAAGGCAAGTTTGATATTGATTTTCCATTATTTCTATAGGATTTGAGATATAAAGGATATCTCTTGTCCTGTAGATGTCTCCCCCCAAATAATGCTTGAGTCTCTTTCCATTCACAACAAAAGAGTCAGTAGACTTGTTATCAAAAAATTCAATAGCTCTATATGGGGAAACACTCTTTATTCTAAATGGTCCACACCATCTAGACTTTAGTTTTCCTGGAAATAAGCTAAGCTTGGTATTGTAGAGCAATACATATTGTCCAGGTGTGAACTCTCACTTGACAATCTTCTTATCATGGTAATTTTTCACCTTCTGCTTGTACATCTCATGATTTTCATAGTCTATATTCAACAGTTTTACAGCCCAATACGACCTGTGTTCCAACTCCACTAGCAAATGACATGACTTGCCATACACCATTCTAAATGGTGACATTCCAATAGAAGTTTTAAAAGCTGTTCAATAAGCCCACAGAGCATCATCTAACTTAAAGCTCCTGTCTTTTCAGGACTCATTCTTAGTCTTTTGCAGGATTCTCTTTAACTCTCTGTTTGAAACTTCCACTTGACCATTTGCTTGTGGATGATAAGCTGTGGTAACTTTATGGATTACTCCATACTTCTTCAGAACCTTCTCCAACAGCTTATTGCAGAAGTGAGACCCTCCATCACCAATTAATACCCTGGGTATGCCAAATCTAGTAAAGATATTCTTTTGAAGAAATTTCTCCACTACCTTTCCATCATTTGAAACACAAGCAACAGCCTCTACCCACTTGGATACATAGTCAACTGCTACAAGTATATACTCATACTTGTTTGATGGAGGAAATGGTCCCATGAAATCAATACCTCAGACATCAAATAACTCCACCTCTAGGATATAATTTTAGGCCATTTATTGCCTCTTGGAAATATAACCCATTCTCTAGCATCTATCACAGCTGGCCACAAAAGCATGTGCATCTTTGAATATTGATGGCCAATAGAAACCACATTCCAGAATTCTAGCTGCTGTTCTTGTTCCAGCAAAATGACCAGCATATTCTGATGAATTACAGTGCTTGATGATGTCTAATGTTTATTCATATGGGATGCAACGTCTTAACACTTGATCAACACATCTCCTAAATAGGTAGGGTTCATCCCATATGTACCTCTTAACCTCATGAAGGAACCTTTTCTTCTGATGACTATTTAAATCTTCAGGTAACACTTTACATGACAAATAGTTTGCATAGTCAGCATACCAGGGATAAAATGTTACCTCACAAAGGAATAGTTGCTCATCTGGAAATTGTTCATTGATATCAACTTGAGCCTCCATATCTTTAATGTGCAGCCTTGAGAGGTGATCAGCTACTACATTTTCAGTGCCCTTTTTGTCTTTGATTTCTATGTCAAACTCCTACAGCAAGAGCACCCATCTTTTCAACCTAGGCTTAGATTCTTTCTTAGCAAATAGATATCTCAATGCTGCATTATCAGTATGAATGATAAATTTAGACCATAAAATTTATGATCTAAACTTATCCAATGCAAAGACTATTGCTAGTAATTATTTCTCAGTGGTGGTGTAATTTCTTTGAGCTTCCACCAATGATTTACTAGCATAATAAATGACTCTGAATAGCCTCTCCCTTCTCTATCTCAACACTGCACCTACAGCAAAATCAGATGCATCACACATGATTTCAAATTCAGAATTCCAATCTGGTGGAATTATAACTGGTGCTGAGATAAGCTTTTCTTAAAGTTGCACAAAAGCTTTCAAACATTCACCAGTAAAATCAAATTTCTTTTCCTTTTCTAGAAAAACACACAGGGGTCTAGCTATCTTTGAAAAATCCTTAATAAAATGCCTGTAGAACCCTGCATGTCCTTAGAAACTTCTAATGCCTTTTACATTGGCAGGAGGAGGTAAATTGCTTATCACATCAATTTTCGCTTTGTTTACTTCTAATCGCTTAACAGACACCTTATGACCTAAAACAATACCCTCTCTTACCATAAAATGGCATTTTTCCCAATTAAGGACTAGGTTAGTTTCCTCATATCTTTTAAGCACTTTTTTCAAGATTATTAAAGCAATCATTAAAACTGTCTTCTATAATGGAAAAATCATCCATGAAGACCTCTAGAAACTTACCTATGAAATTAGTAAAGCTGGCTAGCATACACCTTTGAAATGTTCTTGGTGCATTACATAGTCCAAATGGCGTCCTATTATAAGCAAAGATTCCAAAAACACAAGTAAAAGTTATTTTATGCTAATCACGAGAAGCAATGGGGATTTGGTTATATCCAGAATAACCATCCAGAAAGCAAAAATAAGGGTGTCCTGCAATCCTATCTAACATCTCATCTATGAACGGAAGGGGAAAATGATCCTTTCTAGTGGCATCATTTAAAACTCTATAATCTATGCACATACGCCAGCCTGTAACAGTTCTAGTAGGGATCAATTCATTCTTTTCATTCTTTATCACAATAATCCCTCCCTTATTTGGCACACACTGCACTGGACTAACCCATTCACTATCTGAAATTGGAAAAATAATATCTGCATCAAGGAGTTTCAGTACTTCCTTCTTCACAACCTCCTTCATGGTTTGATTAAATCTTCTTTCAAGTTGGATCTCAGGTGTATGTTTGTCCTCCAAGATGATCTTGTGCGTACAGAAAGTGGGGTTGATTCCTTTAATATCTGCTATCCTACGTGTAATGGCTTTCTTGTGTTTCCTCACCACTTGGAGGAGGCTTTCCTTTTATTCATCTGTTAAGTCATTGGAAACCACAATAGGTAAGCTATAATACATAGAGTTAAGGAATGCATACCTTAGATTACTTGAAAGTGTCTTTAGTTCCAACTGTGGTGGTTTTTTCATTTTAGGGAAGCATTGGCTCGGCAGATGGTTGTATATCACTAACGTTGAGAACAAAATGAGAAGTCATGCATTCCTGCTCACCACTGTAAGCACTCTCTTCTGGAATGTCCATATCCACATCATTGATCAATATATTGTTCAATGGATTGGAACTTCCCAATGTGAGAATTTTATCCATCAACTCTGCATCAGCTGCCAATTGTATACTCTTAACTTCATCAAATTTGTATGGAAATTTCAATGACTCCAAAAGACTAAATTTTGCTTCCTCTCCATTAACTTTGAGTGTGAGTTCACCATTTGTCACGTCTATCAATGCTCTTCCACTTCTAAAAAATGGTCGACCAAGTAGCAAAGGTACGTTTTCGTCTACCTCCATGTCAAGCACTGCAAAATCCACTGTAAATATGAATTTGTTTACTGTGACTATCACATCTTCCACAACTCCCTTTGCATGAGTGAAAGATCTATCAGTAAGTTGCAACAAGACATTATTAGGTCTAAAATGCCCTATTCCTAACCTTTCATAGATGGCCAAAGGAATCAAGTTTATGCTGGCTCCTAAGTCACAGAGAGCTCTCCCTTTGAATCTTTCGCCTATGGTCAAAGGTATGGTGAACTTGCCAGGATCCTTCTCTTTCCTAGGAATCTGGTACTTGACAAGTTTACTCACACTCTCATTCAAATTGATACATCCCACATCAGCTAAATTCCTTCTATTTGATAACAGCTCCTTGATGAATTTAGCATAAACAGGCATCTATTTCAATGCTTCAACAAATGGGATATTGACATGGATTTGCAAAAGTTTTGCTGATTTCTTCATTTTCCTTATTATGTACAGGAGGTTCATAACTTTTCTTTTCCTTAGAGTTCTCTAGTTGTTTCCCACTTCTCAGTGTAATAGCATGCACTTGTGCTTCCTCCTTGGATTTATCTTTAACCTTTGGGTTGGGCACAGTGTCACTTGGAGTGCTCCTTGGGGTCTTTGGTTCAGAACTTGCATAAGCTGCCCTATTTGAGTTTCCAAGTTCTTAATTGAAGTTGTATGGTTGGTAAGAATAACATCAGTCTTATCTATGTATTTAATCAGAAGATCCTCCATACTAGGCTTCTTCTGTCCCATCTGATATTGAGTATGTCCTTGCTGTTGGTAACCAGGTTGAGGATTTCTTTGGTAATAACCCTGATTTTATAGGGTTGATTCCTCTGTTAATAGTATGGCCTCTGCTGGTTTCCATAATTATTATTCACATAATTTACTTGTTCTGACTCCGCTGGCTCATCTTCATCATCAGCAAGTGCTGCTTCCTAAGCATATTCTGCCAGAGTAGTCTTCTGTTTATCAACATAATTAACTGAAGTCTTCTTTGGATGGCCTTTATTAACTGCCATATTGTCCATCTTCTTATTCAACAATGTTATCTGAGCAGATAATGCATTGAAAGACTCCAGCTCATAAACTCCATACTGCTTCTTGTTTGCAGCCTTTGCCCTTTCATTCAATCCAAAATCATTGTTTGCCAGCAATTCGATGAAGTCATGAGCATCATCAGGTTCCTTATCCATTATTGATCCTCCTGTTGAGGAATCGATGTGCATTTTGATCAGAGGAGGCATGGCACTATAAAATGCCATCACAATACTCCAAGATGCTATGCCATGGTGTGGGCATCTCCTAATCAGCTCTTTAAACCTCTCCCAGCTCTAATAGAGTGACTCTCCATCCATATACTGGAAAGAAGAAATCATATTTCTCAATTTCACCATCTTCATGGGAGGAAAGTAGCGGGCTAAAAACTTCCTAACTAGATCTTCCCAGCTATTGATACATCCTGGTGGCAATGAGTATAACCAGGAGTGAGCTTTCTTACTTTGTGAAAAGGGAAATAAGCCAAGTTTTACTGCATCCTCTGAGACTCCATTGTGTCGAAATGTACTGCACAGATGCAGAAATGTGTTCAGGTGCTGATTAGGATCCTCAGTAGCTCCTCCTCCAAACTTGTTCTGTTGAACCATTTGGATGAGTCCAGATCTCAACTCAAAGTTCTCAGTTGTTATTGCTGGTAAGTTGATGGCCTGCGGCATGCCATCAACAGGTGGGATGGAATAATGACGAAGTGTCATCCTCTCAGGATTCACTCGTCCTTCATTATCATTATTATTTCAGTTGTTGCGATCTCCAGACATTGTGTTTCTTGACTCAGTTCTCGCTGCTGATCTTATTCGTGATCTGGATTTTCTAACAATTCTTTCAGGTTCAGGATCAAACTGCAAGTCTTGAGTACCTTTAGATCTTGTCTGCATACACTACACACTTGAACAAACAAATTTAAATCTGAAAAAGAATTTAAAAAATCATGTTAGCGCAGTTCAAAATAAATCTTAATCTTCAAAGAAACAATCCCCGGCAACGACGCCAAGAAATTGATGGGACGAAACTCGACAAATATTAAAATTCACAGTACTCGATCAAAATTCCTATCAACGTCTGATGTAGTATTTTAGATATCGTCTCCACAGGGATTGTAAGCTAAGAAGCATGATTGAAACTAAGATTTAAACTGAATTGCTAAAAGAATCAATATACAAAATAAATCATAGAATCATAGAATCATAGAGTTGATGTGAAGTAAAAGTAACTCATGACATTCATTCAATGAAAACTCAAGTCAGCGCTCTATTCTGCAATTGATCTTAAAAATGAATAAACCAATTTGGTAGATCTGTTGTCAATTAACTTCTCATGCAAGTTTCATCATAAATCACCGATTTACCTTCTAGATCATCATCAGTGATCTGTTTAAAGATCTCTCAATTCAATTTAACAGATCTCAATTATATACTTGCATATATCTCTATAATACAACCTATACAATTGTAAGCACAATCTGTAGAAAAACAAATCTATAGTCTATCTCTAGTACTACGATCCTCTATTCTCAGATCTGAGACCTAATCGCCATCTCTGGTCTAAATCAAAGCTCAGATTAACAATATTACGTAACTCTCGTTCTTGTTATTCAATTAGCTCATGAAATCAAGTAGATCTGGCATAATCGAACAAGAAACTTTACAATTGAAATGATAATCAACATCAAGATTTATCAAATCAACGGAGCTTTTAGCAAGCACATCTACTTCAATATATCCAATCAAGTACAAAAAATCATCATCGACATGCTCAAGATCTAAATCTTACCAAGGAAGATTGAAGCTAGACTCTGTCATAGTTGTTGCTTCATAGTCTTCAAGCTAAATCTCAATGATCAACAGAAACATAGCACAAAATTTCTTCAAGAAACTTCTCTGAAGATGTTGAATAAAGCGTGTAGAAGAATCTAGAATTTCTCTTAAACTATAACAGAATGTCAAGAGTGAAAATCAAACGTCTAAACTGTTTTTTTTCTAAAAAAATAAACTTCACTCAAATTACTTCATCTGAGCTCCTATTTATAGAGTTTGGCTCAGTGGCAATTTCGAAATAAAATCAATAAAGAAACACAAATTGGCGAATTTACATTTTTTCTCCATTTATGTCGCCTGTTCCTTCGCCTGAATAAAACGACTTCTTCACATCTCGCTTGTCTTGATTGCCAAGCTATAAATCTTTCTAGGCGAAATATCCTCAATGTTGCCACAGTATGTCGCCTGATATTTAGGCGAGTTAACATCTTTTCGCCAAAACACTCTTCCAGTTAAGATCTTTTAGGCGATGTCTCATCAAATGTCGCCTGTTATAATCCTTAGATCTAGCGACATTTCTCATTTATCGCCTCAAACATTGCGTTAAAGTAGGCGAAATTCAATCTTCATCGCCTAAATTTCTGTCAAAATGGTGATATATGAAGGCGAGGAATTCCTGATTCGCCTTCAATGTTTAACTCTTCGAGGCGAAATCTTCTTTATGTCGCCTGCTGTATCGCCCTTCACTTTAAATCATGGTGACGTCTTCGGGCAAATTCTTTTCTTAGTAAAATTATTTCGCCAATTTGCTGACTTTGGGTGAAATTCTGATTTGGTCCTTCTTTCTTGTGATATTGCAGGTTTTAGCTCATTTTGCACAACTTTTCATCCAAGTCCTTGTCTCAGTAATAACAATCTAGATTTACTGGGAATGCATTCAATATCTCATCTTTTAGGCTTAATTTCATTATATTTATACTCATAAAAGATGCTAAAACATAGGTAAATTCTAGACTTATCACCAGCTCTTCTTTCAAAATTTCTAATCAACTAATTCAAAACTGGTCATTTTCTTCATGTGGCAAAGTATCTGAGAAGATCCAAGTAATTGAGTATTGAAACTACTTCCTCACTGTATTCTCTCATAAATGTTTGATCTCTCAGAATCCTAGAGGTTACTCACTCAATACACTAGTCACTTTAAGAATCAGAGTTGCGTACCAAGGCAAATGTGATTCTAGTGTTTCACAAGCACGTATGAAGAAAATTTTAAGAACCTCACAAACATTGAACTTCACTCATACACTGTACAGCACTTAGAGGTTCCTAAGTTCAGTACTGCCTTTTTGTCTGCCTTAGAATCTCTAATTTGTATATATAGGGAAAATGAGGTAAAGTTAGCTTATAAAAAAAAAGGAATTTCTTCAAGGAATCGAAGTTTGGATATACCACTAAATTCCTCTCAATCCGTCAATTCTTCACTCTTTAGTGTTTCCCCACTATATGATGCTTTATTCACATACTACTTTATTTATGAACACTGTTCATTTTCACTTGATTGTGTATGTTATTCTTAAGGATTTTTTTAATTGATATTCTTCTTTTAGAAGCTTCAGAAACACTTTTTAAAGACAATCCTCACTTCCCATCTTTTAAATTTCAAATTTAATAGTAAGTCCAAAGGGTATCATAGAGATTATATCTCTATCTTTATGGTTAGGATTGGATTAGGGACCAAAGAAAAGGTTTTAATGAGAATGGAAACAAAATGGTTTACCTCACAGGATATCTAGGTCTGGTTATATCAAGTAGGCAAAGCTATTTAGTAGTTTCACTCACTCTCTCAAATCAGATCACTTTCCTTGGCAGATTAAAGACAGACTTTACCCGACCAATGCCTTGTACACTTGAGGAATGTATGAGAAATTCAAAGCAAACCTATGAAGGTTCTGATTTCTATAGAAGAAAATGTTTCAGATAAATGTGTTTAATAAGGAAGCGAATATAAATAACCCCTCTCATAAAGAAAAAGGCACAAAATTAAGCTCAAAACCTCACATTCCACCCAAGGTTTTCTCCACTCTTTCCTTATCAAAACTCATCAACTTATTCACAATTCAAAACTAACTAGAATCTTCATCAGTGTTCAAAGAAATTTGTCAAAAATTGCTCATCAAAACTGCTTGTTTTGAACACTAATTTTACTGTTCGAAAACTCATTTTATGAAAAACTAAGTCACTTTGAATTATATGCAATGAAAGCTCAATCATGCACTCAGACCTAATATCCTAAGAAAATACTTAACAAAATCTACAAATAAAATCAAACTATAAAACTAACCACAAAGAACAGCAACGTGATTGCTAACCCACCCCCTACTTAAAAGAAAGCATTGTCCTCAACGCATAGGAGAACAGAAATGAATAGAAGGAGAGAAGGGAATGTATAAAACAATGAACCAGAGAGTGAGGCAAAATACCTGAATGTCGCCATTATCAGAGGATAAGTCGCCCCAATTAAGGTCAAGAAGAAAATTGGTTAGGAGAAATAAGACTAGGTGAGAAAGAAAATGATCGCTAACCTTAGGCGAAATACCCAGGCGAAATATAAGAATTGCCACCTTAGAGTGACATAGAGGAATAATGTCATGGCGAAATACAGATCTTGCAGGCAATATTAGACAAATTAGAAATGTCGCCAAAGAGGGAAATCATGAAATAGGTGAAATAAAAGATATATCGCCCCAATCATTCACCTGTATCATATGAAAGAACTTACCAACCAGGCGAGAAATAGAGATCTCCCTTAGTCAAGGCGAAAATGCAGGGGATTTGAGTTTTACCTCGCCTCAACACAATGTTGCATTAAAATCCTTGTATAGTGATCTGTAAACTTCAAAAGTCAACATGATAAATGATTACACAATCAATTATTCCTCCTGTAGACACAACTCACATTGTTAGGGAAAAAGAACCCCAAACATAAAATTTGAAAAACTCTCTGTAACAATTAAAACCAACAATCACGTTACTCTTGTATTGACACAAAAAACAATCACATTACTCTTTACTGAAAATTAAAAAGAATTTAAAAACAAAAACAACAAAGTTCACATTACTCTTTTCTGACAAAAACATACAAAACTAAAATAAGGTTCGAATATAACAAAATAATAAAAACTTAATAACTAAAATAACTAAAAATATCCAGAGAAGGATCTGGAGAGTTCTTTTTCTTGGGAGATTTAAAGTCGAATCTCCTTCTCTTTGGCTTTGGGTTGGAAACTCTAAGGTTTAACTGTTCTACCACCAAACTTCTGATTTCTCTATTAGCTTCAGTTGGAGAATGAGGAACTGAACTATAAGGCTTGACGTCCTACTTCTTCTTCTGGGCTCCTACCTTACTATGCTTCATTTTCTTCTCATCACCCTTTACTCCTTCAGCCTCATCTTCACTGAGAGGATGAATTGTGAAGGCTCTGTAGGGTGGATAACGCGTTGGATTAGCCAATTGCCTCAAGAAATTGCTATACCGTCGGATTTGTCTGAATATGATAGAATAATATCCATCAAGAACGGACAAAGCAGAGGTTGGCTTCCAAGAGTAAGTAGTCCTGTTATGATCCAAAATAAGCATCTGATCCAAATTTGCTGAAGTCACTGCAGATCACTAAACACTTCCTTGCTTTCTTTGGCTTGTGCATCCTTCTGACTAGTTTTCTCTTCATTCCAACAATCCATTTCAGCATCAGAAGAGCTATTAGATGAGAACTCCATCCCTCAAAAAATTCATCGGAAGGCATCCTATTGTAAGTTTGGAAAAATTGCCTTAATATAGCAGCCACTTCTTCCTCATTAAAGGTCCTAACTTCTTCTTCAACCAAAGGTACTTGGTTAAAAGGTTCAGGTTGAAGAATAGGTACTATTGCCAGATTTGAAGAAGAGCTATCTCTGTCTATAGGAACAGGTTCCTGGATGGATGATATTGAGCCTGGGAATATAATGGTCTGTAGTAGAGGGCTCAGGCTGAGTAGAGCACTTGATAGGTTTAAAATGAGGAGGAACCTAACAAGTATAAATGAGGGTCTCTTGGACAATTGGCTTTGCAGAATGCTTTTCACTTTCCTCAGGTTGAGCTGAACCCGACCCTTCACCTCTTTCTTGAACTGATGATGGTTTACCTGCAGCTTCAGCATAAAAAGCCATCAATTTACTTTGCTCTTCAATCTCTGCAGTGTCAGTCTCTTTACAATCCGAGGAATTAACATCTTCAGCTTCAACATGTGTAGCTACTAACACCACTGCTTTGCCCTTCACATTTAATCTCTCATCTGTATCCATGATTTGACAGGCAGCTTTTTTAGTGGTCAAATCAAATTGATAACCTAAATTCCTCTGTAGGTGATCCTCATGTAAAATTAGAGCTTTTGGTTTATCATTGAACTCAGGTGGCTATTCATAAACTCTTCTTGCTCAAATCGAGGAGGCTGGTGATCATCTTCTTCTCTCTCTTGCTTAATAG
The DNA here is from genome assembly GCA_031304145.1 of Cardiospermum halicacabum. Taxonomy (NCBI): domain Eukaryota; kingdom Viridiplantae; phylum Streptophyta; class Magnoliopsida; order Sapindales; family Sapindaceae; genus Cardiospermum; species Cardiospermum halicacabum. The sequence goes on along the minus strand of CM062394.1, from coordinate 22,124,893 downwards.
GTTCCATGATGGTTATCCCTGTGGCAAATTTTGCAAAACCCACTGGAGGTGCACTTTGCTCGTCCCTTTATAATGCCCATAATTTCAAGAATTCTTGAGGATCAGAGATGTTGTTGAAGAATGCGGCTATTCTTTCTTCAACCTTTCTATCCACAAATTTACTAACCATATCCTCCAATCTCTTCTTTATTAGCTCAGCCACCCTTTCATTTTCTTTGTTGCAAGCTGAAGTTGTCTCAGGAGCTGGTTTTATGACTGGAGAAGGTGAAGAAAACTTGTTCTTCTTAGCACCTGATTTTTTGGCCTCTCTCAAGGGCTTCAACTCTAGCACCTTCTCTACTACTTCAGTACATGTAGTTTCTTTCCACCTCTACTTTCCCAGATCCTTAACTCCAGTTCTTCAGTGTGTGGCTTAGAATCAGCCAGCTACACATCCTTCTTCTTGCTTTTTACTCCATATCTCTCTGGTAGACCTATGATGAGAGATGGGAAATACAGAGTCCTCTGCCTGGAATTCTCCTTCCTCAAACTACAAACTCTCCTTTACAGCTCTGAGAAAATCAGCTGACAAAGATGAATGAACTTGCCCTAATTGAAATCTCTGAGGAACTTCTTCTCATCAGTAGTAAACCGGCTTACCTTGTTCCTGGGCATGATGTTGTCCCTCAACCAAGTCAAACATATGGCTGTGTGAATATCCAATTCACTAGCCAAGACATCCTTTTCAGATCCTTGAGTTAGATGCTGAAATCTCCTCAAACTTCTCAAGTCTTCCTCAGTCAGCTTGATGATTAACTTCCATTAGTTCATAATAGCTGCAGATAGACTCAGCTGATATATCCACTTGTTGGCCTCTGATTTCAAAAGGAGTGTCCAACTCCTCAGGAGCTTTGTCATAGAACTCTCCACTAGAGTGGCATTCACCTTCTTGGGTTATGCCACCAACTTCTTCATGAACCAACTCCAAAGATAATTTCCAAATCTCTTATCTTCTAGTTCTTTTACCAAAATTCCCTTATCTTGCCAAAACTGCAAGTTGTCCTTTTGAGAAGGGCCCTTGATCTTGGATTTATCTTTGGAAACCTTAGGTGAACTGGATGTCACATTATTCTCTTTAGTAATGGCTCCAAACTCTGCTGCAGCTTGCATTTTAGCCAAAACTAACTTATCAACTGAAACACTCCCCTTAACAGCGGTTGAAGTAGAAGGGGTCTTGGGAGTAGTTTCAACATTCTTCTTTTTGCTTGAGCCATTCTGTATCCCTTTTTTTTGTGACTCTTTACATACTTCACAGATAACTCTTTGGACACTTTCCCCTCAACAATAGCTGAAGTAGTAGGGGTCTTCAGAGTCTTATCTTGAGACTTATGTGAGGATGGAAGAATTACTCTGACTTGATAATTCTTCTCATCATAGATTTTGGGCCTGGCCGAAGTCTTTGCTTTCTTGCCCTTCTTAGATGGGCTAGGAGTACTCTCACTCTTTCTTTTGGCCATTATCTGCAATTTGAAACCATATGTCAAACAAATATGACCAAATTTCAAACTGGCAAAACTTAAACTCAGTAGAACAACAGCATTATTAATATTGAATAGTCTGACAGTATATTGCAACATAGGTTCAGCATTTATAAAGCACATTGAACAATCAAAGCTTTAAACCACGTTTTACAGCTAAAACACTAACAACTACTGTCAATCATCGCAACCAATTATATTCAAAAATGAACACCCAACTAAAATCATTCATGTTCATTGTAAAACCCACAGAGTTTTGAACATTATTACCATTAAACAATGCTATATTAATACCCTAACAATCTTGATAGACATATCACCATAGATAAACAAAAGACAACTAACAACTTGCAACAAACTGAGAGAGAAGAAAAAGGAACATACCTTGTTTGTTTACTATGATGAAAGTCGATCGAAATACAGAAACGAACTGAGAGATTCGCGATTTAGGGTTTTTAAACAATTGAAAATTCAGAGAGCAAAGTAATGGCAACAGTAAAATCGAATTGGGTTTATAAAGATATCAGAAAATAGGCGCAATGATGAAAGAACTTGGCAGAAGGCGTAAAGTTCTTGCCTCGCCCCGTGTCATACAACGGTAATAATTGTGTGCACTTATGTATCGCCTAATTATTTCGCCACCATATGAAGTGCAAGTGATATAAGTGGCGAAATATTTTATGTTACCCACAGTATAGGTGTGATAAAATTCAAAACTAGGCGAGAAAGAATACACTCGCCTTAATATACCTAACTGGCGATATAAAGTAGCGACATATCTATTACTTCGCCTTCGAAAAGACTTTCTGGCGATTGAATGAGGTGGAAAGAGACTACCTCGCCAAAAACATATTTTCAAAAGAGGCGATTTTCCAGACGAACAAATCACACTTCACCAAATTAAACTTGTTTCCAGGCGAAGAAATTTAGCACAATTAAAACTTAGCGCCAGAAAACATACCTGATTGGCGAGATAAAATGACAATGTGTTGAATTCTCGCCTCACTCTACTTATCACGAGGCAATATAACAAGACGAGATTCGTCCTTTCTCGCCTTTGCCAAAGTAAGATAGGCGAAGTTTTTGGCATGACTATTCTTTCTCGTCTTCACCCAGACGACCATGCATGGCGACCTCCCATAATTCACCATCTTCAAAATATTCATACAGGCGAAATTAAATTATTCCTCGCCAATTGATAAACAGCTTTGGCGAGTATTTTGGCAATAAGAATGACATCTCGCCTTCTTCTTTAAACAATAAGTTCATCTGGAAACAACAATTTTTTTGCAAAACATGAACTTGGTTAGTTAAAATTTACAAAAATAATTGATCATAACATAATTCTAAAAAAATAATTGTGTAAGAAGTATGCTTTATTTAAGGTCGTTAGCATCGACCAAGACAAGTTTGATATTGATTTTCCATTATTTCTACAGGATCTGAGATATAAAGGATATCTCTTGTCCCGTAGATGTCTCCCCCAAAATAATGCTTGAGTCTCTGTCCATTCACAACTAAAGAGTCAGTAGACTTGTTATCAAACAATTCAATAGCTCCATATGGGGAAACACTCTTTATTCTAAATGGTCTTGACCATTTAGACATTAGTTTTCTTGGAAATAAGCTAAGTTTGGTATTGTAGAGCAATACATATTGTCCAGATTTGAACTCTCGCTTGACAATCTTCTTATCATTGTAAATTTTCACCTTCTGCTTGTACATCTCATGATTTTCATAAGCTTCAAGGTGCCATTCATCCATCTCATCTAATTGTAGAAGCCTCTGCTTTCCCACTTTTTCATAGTCCATATTCAGAAGTTTTACAGCCCAATACGACCTGTGTTCCAACTCCACTGGTAAATGACATGCTTTGCCATACACCATTCTAAATGGTGACATTCCAATGAGAGTTTTAAAAGTTGTTCTGTAAGCCCACAGAGCATCATCTAGCTTGAAGCTCTAGTCTTTTCTGGACTCATTTACAGTCTTTTGCAGGATTCTCTTTAACTCTCTATTTGAAACTTCCACTTGTCCATTCGCTTGTGGATGATAAGCTGTGGTAACTTTATGGATTACTCCATACTTCTTAAGAACCTTCTCTAACAGCTTATTGCAGAAGTGAGACCCTCCATCACTAATTAGTACCCTGGGTATGCCAAATCTAGTGAAGATATTCTTCAGAAGAAATTTCACCACCACCTTTCCATCATTTGTAACACAAGCAACAGCCTCTACCCACTTGGATACGTAATCAGTTGCTACAAGCATATACTCATACTTGTTAGATAGAGGAAATGGTCCCATCAAATCAATACCCCTGACATCAAATAGCTCCACCTCCAGGATATAATTTTGGGCCATTTCTTGCCTCTTTGAAATATTACCCATTCTCTTGCATCTATCACAGCTGACCACATAAGCATGTGCATCTTAGAATATTCATGGCAAATAGAGACCACATTCTAGAATTCTAGCTCCTGTTCTTGTTCCAGCAAAATGGCCAGCATATTCTGATGAATGACAGTGCTTGATGATGTCCAATGTTTGTTCATATGGGATGCAACGTCTTAACATTTGATCAGCACATCTCCTAAATACGAAGGGTTCATCCCATATGTACCTCTTAACCTCATGAAGGAACCTTTTCTTCTGATGACTATTTAAATCTTCAGGTAACACTTTACATGACAAATAGTTTTCATAGTCAGCATACCAGGGATAAAATGTTACCTCACAAAGGAACAGTTGCTCATCTGGAAATTGTTCATTGATGTCAACTTGAGTTTCCATATCTTTAATGTGCAATCTTGAGAGGTGATCAGCTACTACATTTTCAGTGCCCTTTTTGTCTTTGATTTCTATGTCAAACTCCTACAGCAAGAGCACCTATCTTATCAACCTAAGCTTAGACTCTTTCTTAGCAAATAAGTATCTCAATGTTGCATGATCAGTATGGATGATAATTTTAGACCCTAATATATATGATCTAAACTTATCCAATGCAAAGTCTATTGCTAGTAATTCTTTCTCAGTGGTGGTGTAATATCTCTGAGCTTCCACCAATGATTTACTAGCATAGTAAATGACCCTGAATGGCCTCTCCTTTATCTGTCCCAGCATTGCACCTACAACAAAGTCAGATGCATCACACATGATTTCAAATTCAGAATTCCAATCTGGTGGAATTATGATTTGTTCTGAGATAAGCTTTTCTTTAAGCTGCACAAAAACTTTCAAACATTCATCGGTAAAATCAAACTTCTATTTTTTAAAAATCCTTAATAAAACGTCTGTAAAACCCAACATGTCCTAAGAAACTTCTAATGCCTTTTACATTGGTAAGCGGAGGTAAATTGCTTATCACATCAATTTTTGCTCTGTCCACTTCCAATCCCTTAGCAGACATCGTATGACCTAAAACAATACCCTCTCTTACCATAAAATGGCATTTTTCCCAGTTGAGGACTAGGTTAGTTTCCTCACATCTTTTAAGCACTTTCTCTACATTATTCAAGCAATCGTTAAAACTTTCTCCTATAATGGAAAAATCATCCATGAAGACCTCTAGAAACTTACCTATGAAATCAGTAAAGATGGCTAGCATACACCTTTGAAACGTTCCTGGTGCATTACATAGTCCTAATGGCATCCTGTTATAAGCGAAGGTTCCAAAAGGACAAGTAAATTTTTTTTTATGCTGATCACCAGGAGCAATGGGAATTTGGTTATATCCAGAATAACCATCCAGAAAGCAAAAATAAGGGTGTCCTGCTAGCCTATCTAACATCTCATCTATGAAGGGAAGGGGGAAATGATCCTTTCTAGTGGCATCGTTTAAAACTCTATAATCTATATACATACGCCAACCTATAACAGTTCTAGTAGGGATAAATTCATTCTTTTCATTCTTAATCACAGTAATCCCTCCCTTCTTTGGCACACACTGCACTGGACTAATCCATTCACTATCTGAAATTGGAAAAATAATACCTGCATCAAGGAGTTTCAGTACTTCCTTATTCACAACCTCCTTCATAGTTGGATTCAATCTTCTCTGAGGTTGGATCTTTGGTGTGTATCTGTCCTCCAAGATGATCTTGTGTGTACAAAAAGTAGGGTTGATTCCTTTAATATCTGCTATTCCCTATGCAATGGCTTTCTTGTGTTTTCTCCCCACTTGGTGGAGGATTTCCTCTTGTTCATCTGTTAAGTCATTCGAAACCAAGATACGTAAGCTAGAATCCTTAAAGTTAAGGAATGCATACCTGAGATGACTTGGAAGTGCCTTCAGTTCCAACTATGGTGGTTTTTCAGTTAAGGGAAGCATTGGCTCAGCAGATGGTTGTATATCACTAATGTTGAGGACAAAATGATAAGTCATGCATTCTAGCTCAACACTATAAGCACTCTCCTCTGGAATATCCATATCCACATCATTGATAAATACATTGTTCAATGGATCAGATGTCACATCCATAAATGGGGCCAAATTAAAACTTATTTTGTTATTTGACTGATTTTAAAAATACTTTTGACATGGCGAAATTTTTGAATTAAAAGAACTCTGGTAGGCTTGTTTACAATTTATCTATGCTTAGGTGAAAACCTAGGTTACCCCACCAGCAATCATTCAGCCGCTGGACCCCTTTTCTTCTCTTTTCTCTCAACTTTGAAAAACTCAAACAGAAACTCTCTTTAACTGTTACATAGGTTCTTCCTATCAATCTAAAAGTTTCACTTGAACCTATTCTTCGAGCGTGAAGGTAAGTTCATATGTTCATGATTGTTTTGGGTCTATTCTTCAATGTCAATTCTGTTCTCAAATTGTAAACCCTATCCTTAAAACTTCTAGTGTGGTTTGAGTCTGTTATTGAATTTGTTATGTCCGTTGTATAGGAGATAGAGTAGGAGAACATCAGTCGGAGTAGTTCTACTGTTGGATTAGCGTACTCGGTTAGTAGCCATGTTTAAGCCCCCACTTATGTCTGTTACTGTCTGTTCAGTGCTGCATTAATATGGACTAAACTTAATGTATACTGAAATTTGAATTTGGGCTCTGTGATATGCTCTGATACTATTGTTCATCTTACTAATAAATGGTTATTATGTGAACTGCTGAAATATCTGTTGAATGTTGAAAGCTATACTCTTTTATAATCTGAAACTAAGGCCTATCTAAAGTAATCTAGCCGTGATGCACGAGGGCCAATATTCAAATGAAAGCAAGGGGCTAATTGCCCTAGCGATAAGACTGGCATGCCGTAGGGATATTAGATGTATACATCGATACGTGAAAGTGTACAGGCCTTGAATGCCTTCGGGATGTGACGACATCAGGCCTTGTTGCCTTCTGGATGTGATGACATCAACTTTTTCTGGAGCTTTGCTCAACCTTTTTGGGATCCTTGATCAATTTGTCTCGAGCTTTGCTCATAGATAAAAGGTCTATGACCTATTTTCTGTTCCTGATTTTGTTATCAAACTAAAGACAGGTAATTAATCTGTAAATCTGATGTTTTCTGTGTTTAATAAGAACTTGCTAAGAAAATCTGAAGTCTAATGCATATTGAATGCAAAATCTGGCATCATCTGTTAAATTCTGTAACCTGCATGATAAGCTGATATACCCTAGTATATGTTCTGTCATTCTTTGAAAAATCTGATGTCTGATATTTAAACTGGTATATGATATGCAAATCTGAATTTTAAGTGTACTGTGAACTGTTATGATTGCCTTGATGATTTCTGAATTGAGCTACTTGCTAATATAGGGTTAACATGCTGCCTTTAGACTGACTATTGCCTAAGTGGATAATTTGAAGAAGATTTAAAAGTTGAAATTAAAACGAGTTAGACTTAGGCGAAATTTCACTTCTCAGCCTATACCATCACCAAGTTAGGCGAAACTCATTTTTTGGACCTAACATTACCGCCTAAGTTCATCGCCAAGACTAAGTATAGAGTTGGCAAAGTCTTATTTATGTCGCCAAGGTATATCGCTAAGCTAAGTAATAAGTTGGCAACATCCTGTGTCCATCGCCAATTAATTTCAGCAAAACTTAGAGGATACCTATTTTTTAAAGTTAAAAATCTCGCCAAGTTACTTCGCTAGTATTCAGACGAAAATTCTTTAGATTTTAATACTTCGCCAATATTTAAATGAAACAGTGTATTAGTCCTTGATATTCGCCAAATACCTTGCCAAAATTTCTAGACGAGACTTTTCTTTCTTAAAAATTATCGCCAAAATCCTCGTCTGAAAAGTGAGGCAAAATATTTTTATCTTGCCAAATAAGTCACCTAAATTGAGGCAAAATATTTTTATCTTGCCAAATAAGTCGCCTAAAAATTAGGCAACATGTTTTTATGTTGCCAAACTCCTCGCCTAGAAATTGAGGCTACATGTTTCTATTTCACCATGTATAAGTCTCCAGGAGAAAGCACAGTATTCTACCATCGCCAAACATATCGCCAGCATGAGGCAACATGATGCAATCTCGCCTAAAGGTGTTGCCTGGTGTTCAGGCGAAATACATATATGTCGCCTCAACATTTCGCCATGTCCCTTTTCTTCGCCTGACTTCTTCCCGACTTCTTCCTCTTGATTTTCCCTTTCCGAAAATTTATTATAAGCCTTATTCGGACTTCAAACGAATAAGTTATGACTGTTTTAAGTTTAGAACATTTACAGGGCATAATTAATCTGTTTAATCACTGTTAATGGTATCAGATTCATTTGTTACTCCTTAAGGAACCTATTAAGCTTTAGAACCTTTCCGAGTTGTTTGAAATCTTCTGTACTCTTCTGTTTTCTCCTGTTTTAAGCCTCTGGTTGGCCAGGTAAGCTGCATATGTTGTGCGTTTATGCTTAATTGTTAATTTAAGAAGCAGTGTATATGTGTGGATGTTGGGCATTGGCTTATTAACCAGACATTCTATAGTCTGACCCTGTTGTTTCTTTATTTTTGTTTTGTATGTTAATTTTCCTGATCGGGATGGAAAATGCTGAGTTCAGACAGTCAGGTGGAATAGCAAGGCACACATTTATCTCTTTATGCACTAGTTCTAACATTGGTTTTCAGATTAGCTTCCGCATATATTACGTATTGAACTTTTAAATTTTATTAAACTATTTCGGTTGTAACCAGATTTTGAAACATTATATTTTTCGATTTCTAATGATTTCGTATTCAGATGGTTTTAAGTTCAATATTTGATTAAGTTTCCAGTTTATCATTTCATTCTCAGATTTTACTATTACAGTATTATAAGTTATATTTGGATATTTGATAGTTGTTCAGTATAAGTATAATATGTATGTTCTGTGTCGTGACGTCCATCTCCCTGCATGTGTCCGTAAGGCGGGGGTTTGGGTGTTACATCATAACTTCTCAATGCGAGAATTTTATCCATCAACTCTGTATCAGCTGCCAACTGTATACTCTCGACTTCATGAAAATCGTATGGAAATTTTAATGATTCCAAAAGACAAAATTTTGCTTCATCTCCATTAACTCTGAGTGTGAGTTCACCATTTGCCATGTCTATCAATGCTTTTCAAGTTCTCAAAAATGGTCGACCAAGTAGCAAAGGTACGTCTTCATCTACCTCCATGTCAAGCACTACAAAATCCACTATAAACATGAATTTGTTTACTGTGACTATCACATCCTCCAGAACTCCCTTAGCATGAGTGAAAGATCTATCAGCAAGTTGCAACAAGACATTATCAGGTCTGAAATGCCCTACTCCCAACCTTTCATAGATGGTCAAAGGCATCAAGTTTATGCTGGCTCCCAAGTCACAGAGAGCTCTCCCATTGAAGCTATCGCCTATGGACAAAGGTATGGTGAACTTGCCAGGATCTTTCTCTTTCCTACGAATCTGGTACTTGACAAGTTGGCTCACACCCTCATTCACAATAATGCATCCCACATCAGCTAAATTCCTTCTATTTGATAACAGCTACTTCATGAATTTAGCATAGACAGGCATTTGTTTCAATGCTTTAATGAATGGGATGTTGACATGGATTTGCTTCATCATGTCTAAAAACATCTCAAGCTGCTTATCCAGCTTCTTTCTATTTTCTATTTGAGGAAAAGGTAAGGCAATCTTCACAGCCTCCTGTTCTTTTGCAAAAGGTTTGCTAATTTCTTCATTTTCCTTATTCTGTGCAGGAGGTTCATAGCTTTTCTTTTCCTTAAAGTTCTCTAGTTGTTCCCCACTTCTCAGTGTAATAGCATGCACTTGTGCTTCCTCCTTGGATTTATCTTTAACCTTTGGGTTGGGCACAGTGTCACTTGGAAGTGCTTCTTGGGGTCTTTGGTTGAAAACTTGCATAAGCTGCCCCATCTGAGTTTCCAAGTCCTTAATTGAAGTGGTATGGTTGGTAAGAACATCATCAGTCTTTTCCATGTATTTAATTAGAAGGTCCTCCATACTAGGCTTCTTCTGTCCCATCTGATACTTAGTCTGTCCTTGCTGTTGGTAACCAGGTTGAGGATTTCTTTGGTAATAACCCTGATTTTGATAGGGTTGGTTCCTCTGTTGATAGTATGGCCTCTGCTGGTTCCTATAATTATTATTCACATAATTTACTTGTTGTGACTCTTCTGGTTCATCTTCATCATCAACAAGTGCTGCTTCCTGAGCATATTCTGCCAGAGTAGTCTTCAGTTTTTCAATAGAATTAACTGAAGTCTTATTTGGATGGGCCTTATGGACTGTCATATTCTCCTGCTAATCTTGTTCGTGATCTGGATTGTCTAACAATTCTTTCTGGTTCAGGATTAAACTGCAAGTCTTGAGTACCTTTAGATCTTGTCTGCATACACTACACACTTAAACTAAAAAATTTAAAAGTGAAAAAGAATTTAATAAATCAAGTTAGCACAGTTTAAAATAAATCTTAATCTTCAAAGAAACAATTCCCGGCAACGGCGCTAAGAAATTGATGGAGGAAAATTTAAATGAGGAAATTTTTGTTGTGCTGAGTATATGAAAACTCAACTGATATTAGAATTCACAGTAATCAATCAAAATTCCTATCAACGTCTAATGTAGTATTTTAGATATCATCTTCATAGGGATTGTAAGCTAAGAAGCATAATTGAGACTAAGATTTAAACTAAATTGGTAATAGAATCTTTATACAAAATAAATCAAAGGAATCATGGAATTGATGTGAAGTAAATGTTAATAGTGACATTCATTCAATAAAAACTCAAGTCAGCACTCTATTCTGCAATTGATCTTAACAATGAATAAACTGATTTGCTAATCAGTTATTAATTAAGTTCTCATCCAAGTTTCATCTTAAATCACAGATTTACCTTCTAAATCATTATCAGTGATCTGTTCAAAGATCTCTCAATTCAATTTAACAGATCTCAATTATATAGTTACATATATCTCTATACTACAACCTATACAATTGATAAGCACAATCTGCAGAAAAACAGATATGTAGTCTATCTCTAGCACTACGATACTCTATTCTCAAATCTGAAACCTAATCGCCATCTCTCGTCTGAATCAAATCTCAGATTAACAATATTACGTAACTCTCGTTCTTGTAATTCAATAAGCTCATGAAATCAAGTAGATCTGGCTATAATCGAACAAGAAAATTTGCAATTGAAATCATTATCAACATCAAGATTCAATTAATCAACAGAGCTTTTAGCTAGCACATCTCCTTCAGCATATCCAATCAAGTACAGAAATCATCATCGACATGCTTAAGATCTAAATCTTACCAAGGAAGATTGAAGCTAGACTCTGTCACAGTTGTTGCTTCACAATCTTCAAGCGAATCTCTTTGATCTGCAAAAACAGAGTACAAAACTTCTTCAAGAAACTTCTCTGAAGATATTGAATAAAGCGTATAGAAGAATCTAAAATTTCTCTTAAAGTATATCAGAATGTCAAGAGTGAAAAACAATCGTATAAACTTTTTTTCTCTAAAACACTTCACACACTATTACTTCATCTGAGCTCCTATTTATAAAGTTTGGCTCAGTGGCAATTTTGAAATAAAATCGACAAAGAAACACAAATTGGCGAAGTAGCATTTCTCTCCATTTATGTCGCCTGTTCGTTCGCCTGAACCAAACAACTTCTTTAAATATCTCTTGTCCTGATCGCTATGCTATCAATCTTTCTAGGCGAAATATCCTCAATGTTGCCACATTACGTCGCCTGATGTTCAGGCGAGTTGATAATCTTCGCCAAAACACTCTTCCAGTTAAGATCTTCTAGGCGATGTCTCATCAAATGTCGCCTGTTTTAATCCATAGATTTGGCGACATTTCTCCTTTATCGCCTCAGCCATCGCCTCAAGACAGACGAAGTTCAATCTTCATCGCCTAAATTTCTGCCAGGATGGCGACATATGAAGGCGAGAAATTTCTGTTTCGTCATGCATGTTTTAATCTTTGAGGCGAAATCTTCTTTATATCGTCTGCTACTTCGCCCTCTACTCTAAATCTTGGCGATGTCTTCAGGCGACTTCGTTCCTTAGCAAAATCATTTCGCCAGTTTGCTGACTTTGGATGAAATTCTTATTTGGTCCTTCTTTCTTCTGAATTTGCATGTTTTAACTTCTTTTCCACAACTTTTCATCCAAGTCCCTGTCTCAACAATAATAGCCTAGAATTAATAGAAATATATTAAATATTTCATCATTTAAACTCAATTCCATTACATTCAAGCTCATAAAGTATTCTAAAACATAGGTAAATTCTAGACTTATCACTAGTGTATTGTCAGAGTAACCATTAGGATTCTGAGTGATCAAATACTTATGAGAGACTACTATGAGGAAGTAGTTTCAAAACTCTAATACCTGGATCTTCTTAGATACTTTGCAACATGAAGAAAATGACCAGTCTTGAGTTAGTTGATTTGAAATTTTGAAAGAAGAGCTGGTCACTGTTTGGAAATTTTCAAAATATACCTGATAAGTTTCTTTGAATTATGATATAAGTTTGCACTAATTGCTGTCTCAGTAGATTTTTGGTCAGTTTGCTTGAGGACAAGCAAAAGGCTAAGTTTGGGGTAATCTATAAGTCTAGAATTTACCTATATTTTAGCATACTTTATGAGTTTTAACATAACAAAATCGAGCTTAAAAGGTGAGATATTGAATGCATTTCTAGTAACTCTAGACTATTATTGCTGAGATAGGGACTTGGATGAAAAGCTTTGGAAAAAGAGCTAAATCTTGCAAAATTAGAAGAAAGGAGGACCAAATCAAAATTTCATCCAAAGTCATCACGATGGCGAAATGGTTATGCCAAGATGATTATCGTCTGGGAACATCGCCATTAACTAAAGGGAAAAGGCGATGAAGATGGCAAAATATGACAAATCTCGCCTCAAAGACTTGAGCACATGAGGCGAGTTAGACTCTCCTTGCCGCATATGTCGCCACTCTTGACAGAAGCTGTAGGCGATAAAGGTTGAATGTTGCCTAGTTGAGGCGATAATTAAATGTAATAAGTCGCCTAGCTAAGGGAAGATACAGGCGAACTAAGATGATATCGCCATGTTGTTTGTAAATGAACGGAGTGCTTTGGTGAAGGAAAGAATCACTCGCCTAAACTCTAGGCGATATATCTTAACTACATAAAGAACATTTCGCCTAAAGAGAAGCTAGCTTGGCGATCAGGACAAGCGAGATTTGAAGAAGTCGTTAGGTTCAGGCGAAGGAACTGGCGACATAAAATGAAGAAAAATGTTACTTCGCCAATTTGTGTTTCTTTGTTATTTTAACTTCAAAATTGCCACTGAGCTTATACTCTATAAATAAGAGCTCAGCTAAGGCATCAGGAAGATTGATTTCACTTTTGACATTCTGTTATACTTTGAGAGAAATTCTAGATTCTTCTATACGTTTTATTCAACATCTTCAGAGAAGTTTCTTGAAGAAGTTTTGTACTCTGTTTCTGTTGATCATAGAGATTAGCTTGAAGATTGTGAAGCAACAACTCTGATAGAGTCTAGCTTCAGTCTTCCTCGATAAGATTCAGATCTTACACATGTTGATGAATAATTTGTACTGTAATTGCTTATGCTGAACTATACATGTTAGCTTAAGAGCTCTGTTGACTAGTTGAGTTTTGATGTTGATTATCTCTTTAACTGCAATGTTTTTTATTCAATTATAGCCAGATCTACTAGATTTTCATTAGCTGATTCAATTACAAGAACGAGAGTTACGTAATATTGTTAATCTGAGATTTGATTTAGACTAGAGATGGCGATTAGGTTTCATATCTAAGAACAGAGGATCGTAGTGCTAGAAATAGACTATAGATTTGTTTTTCTACAGATTGTGCTTATCAGTTGTATAGATTGTAGCATAGAGATATATGCAACTATATAATTGAGATCTGTTAAATTGAATTGAGAGATCTTTTAACAGATCACTGATGATGATTTAGAAGGTAAATCTGTGATTTAAGGTGAAACTTGCATGAGAAGTTAATTGATAACAGATTTAGCAAATCAACTTATTCATTGTTAAGATCAATTGCAGAATAGAGTGCTGACTTGAGTTTTAATTGAATGAATGTCACTAGTATCTTTTACTTTACATCAATTATATGATTCTTATGATTCAATTTGTATATAGGATTCTTTTAGCAATTCAGTTTAAATCTTAGTCTCAATCATGCTTCTTAGCTTACAATCCCTATGGAGACGATATCTAAAATACTACATTTGACATTGTTAGGAATTCTGATTGATTACTGTGAAATCTAATATCAGTCGAGTTTTCATCCCATCAATACAATATCTTAAATACTACACTAGACATTTATGGGATTCTTGTATGAAATTAAGAAAGTGATAATTTCAGTCTAGTTTTCAAACCACCAGAAGGATACGATCGATAATTAATCGCAATATTACGTTAAGATAAAGTAATAAATTATTGATTTGGTTATTGAATATTAATTCTTGTTTACACGTTTACAGTGATAGATATGTATAAAGGGTGCGATCGACAATTTATCGCAACATTATATTAAGTTAAAGTAATGAAATATTGAATTGGTCATTGGAGATTAATTGTTGTTTTCACATTTACAGTGATAGATATGTCTAAAGGGTGCGATCGACAACTTATCGCAACATTACGTTAAGTTAAAGTAATGAATTATTGAATTCGTTATTAAAGATTAATTGTTGTTTACTCATTTACAGTGAATTATATGTATAAAGGGTGCGATCGACAATTTATCGCAACATAACGTTAAGTTAAAGTAATGAATTATTGAATTTGTTATTGAAGATTAATTATTGTTTACTCATTTACAGTGATTGATATGTCTAAAGGGTGCGATCGACAATTTATCGCAACATTACTTTAAGTAAAAGTAATGAATTATTGAATTGGTTATTGAAGATTACTTATTGTTTACTCATTTACAGTGATTGACATGTCTAAAGGGTGCGATCGACAATTTATTACAACATTAGTTTAAGTTAAAGTAATGAATTATTAAATTGGTCATTGAAGATTAATTATTGTTTACACATTTACAGTGATATATATGTCTAAATGGTGCGATCAACAATTAATCGCAACATTATGTTAAGTTAAAGTGATGAATTATCAATTTGGTTATTGAATATTAATTGTTGTTTACACATTTATAGTTATGGATATGTCTAAAGGGTGCGATCGACAATTGATCGGAACTTTATATTAAGTTAAAGTATTGAAATATTAATATGGTAATTTTAGATTAATTGTTGTTAACACATTTACAGTGATTGATATGTCTAAAGGGTCCTATCGATAATTGATCGCAACATTATATTAAGTTAAAGTAATGATTTCTTGATATGGTAATTGAAGATTAATTATTTTTTACACATTTACAATGATAGTTAAGTCTAAAGGGTGCGATCGACAATTGATAGCAATATTATATTAAGTTAAAGTAATGAAATATTCAATTCGTCATTGAAGATTAATTGTTGTTTAGACATTTATAGTGATAGATATGTCTAAAGGGTACAATTGTCAATTGATCGCAACATTACGTTAAGTTAAAGAAATGAATTATTGAATTGGTTATTGAAGATTAATTATTGTTTACTCATTTACAGTGATTGATATGTCTAAAGGCTACGATCGACAATTTATCGCAACATAACGTTAAGTTAAAGTAACGAATTATTGAATTGGTTATTGAAGATTAATTATTGTTTGCTCATTTACAGTGATTGATATATCTAAAGGGTGCGATCGACAATTTATCGCAACATAACATTAAGTTAAAGTAATGATTTATTGAATTGGTTATTGAAGATTACTTATTGTTTACTTATTTATAGTGATTGACATGTCTAAAGGGTGCGATCGGCAATTTATCACATCATTACGTTAAGTTAAAGTAATAAATTATTGAATTGGTTATTTAAGATAAATAATTATTTACTCATTTACAATGATTGATATGTCTAAAGGGTGAGATTGAATATTGATCGCAACATTATATTAAGTTAATGTAATTAAATATTGAATTGGTCATGGATGATTAATTGTTGCTTTCACATTTACAGTGATAGATATATCTAAAGGATGTGATCGATAAATTATCGCAACATTATATTAAGTTCATGTAATGAATTATTGAATTCGTCATTGAAGATTAATTGTTGTTTACACATTTACAGAGATAGATATGTCTAAATGGTGCGATCAACAATTGATCGCAATATTAAGTTAAGTTAAAGTGATGAATTATCGAATTTGTTAATGAAAATTAATTGTTGTTTACACATTTATAGTTATAGATATGTCTAAAGGGTCCGATCGACAGATGATCGCAACTTTATATTAAGTTAAAGTGTTGAAATATTAAAATGGTAATTCAAGATTAATTGTTGTTAACATATTTACAGTGATTGATATGTCTAAAGGGTCCTATACGTAATTGATCTTAATATTATATTAACTTAAAGTAATGATTTCTTGATATGTTAATTGAAGATTATTTGTTTTTTACACATTTACAATTATAGATATGTCTAAAGGGCGCGATCGACAATTGTTAGCAACATTATATTAAGTTAAAGTAATGAAATATTCAATTGGTCATTGAAGATTAATTGTTGTTTAGACATTTATAGTGATAGATATGTCTAAAGGGTATGATCGACAATTGATCGTAACATTACTGATGGAGGAAAATTTGAATGAGGAAATTTTTGTTGTGCTGAGTATATGAGAACTCAACTGATATTAGAATTCACAGTAATGATTCAAAATTTCTATCAACGTCTAGTGTAGTATTTTAGATATCGTCTCCATAGGGATTGTAAGCTAAGAAGCGTGATTGAGACTAAGATTTAAACTGAATTGCTAAAAGAATCTTTATACAAAATGAATCATAAGAATCATGGAATTGATGTGAAGTAAAAGTTACTAATGACATTCATTCAATGAAAACTCAAGTCAGCACTCTATTCTGCAATTGATCTTAACAATGAATAAACTGATTTGCTAAATCTGTTATCGATTAACTTCTCATGCAAGTTTCATCTTAAATCACAGATTTACCTTCTAGATCATTATCAGTGAACTGTTAAAAGATCTCTCAATTCAATTTAACAGATCTCAATTATATAGTTGCATATATCTCTACACTACAACTTATACAATTGATAAGCACAATCTGTAGAAAAACAATTGTTTAGTCTATCTCTAGCACTACGATCCTCTATTCTCAGATCTAAACCTAATCGCCATCTCTGGTCTAAATCAAATCTCAGATTAACAATATTACGTAACTCTCGTTCTTGTAATTCAATTAGCTCATGAAATCAAGTAGATCTGGCTATAATCGAACAAGAAACTTTGCAATTGAAATGATAATTAACATCAAGATTCAACAAATCAACTGAGCTTTTAGCTAGCACATCTACTTCAGCATATCCAATCAAGTACAGAAATCATCATCGACATGCTTATGTCGCCAGCCTTTTCGCCAACCACCGAAATCGAGTTTTTAAAACCTATTTTGACTGACTCTTTTCATTCTCGCTCATTCTCTCAAATTCTCTCATCTCGCAAGCGTTTGTTCTCTCAACTTCGTCGCTTTCTCTCCGTTTGGGTATCTCGGGTATGTCTCTTATCAACCCTTATCTCCTCCTTTTTGATTTCAAGCATGAATATCGATCGAATTGGAGATGATTGTTGATGGTTAAGGGTTGATTAGTGAATTTCTTAGGGTTTTGTTGGAAACCCTAGGATTTGGGGAAAGTGGAATTGAATGATTGACTATGTAATCAGATTAAGTTTCGAGTAGGAATCGTTCGTTTGATCGCTTAATAGTCGTTAGATTATTGTCTTTCACGATTAGACTAAAGTTCATTTTTAACGCGTCACATATTCAACCTATTGTCTAAACCAATATTGTTCATTCTTGTTGTTACGCGAAGCGGACGGTGTCGAGGATCGTGTCGGCGACGCTTAACTTAGCTTATCGTCGGAAGAAAGGTTAGCAACGTCGTTCTAAACTCTATATTTGGTTGTTGTATGTTTTATGAATGTGCATTAATATGGTTAAATAAGATAACAACATGAATTGTAAATTAATAGGAATAAATAGTCAATGATAAATCGATAATGATTGATTTGCGATTGTTCTTATATTGCTGAATAGAGGTATTGATAAGTTTATTGCATGTTAGACTTAGGCTTTGGTTAGCTAGAGCTGGAGATAATTGGATAAGGCACTAGTAAAGTACCTGTTATATATTGCTTGAAAGCCAGTGAATTGCTATAACGAAATGATTGATTGTTTAATAGAAACTTGTGTGTTTGATCACTTAACTCATTGATAAGATTGCCCTAGTCATGATTGAAGGTAGTGATGGAATGACATGTCATTAGGGGTACCCGAGATATCTCAACCTATTGACCAAAATAGGCCCTTTTAGTTTAGCTAACCACATTGCAAAATTGGGTGACGACTCCTATTGGGTGTGACAGCACCACCGCCTGCGGGCATATTGTTGGTGGTCTTCGAATCTAATTAATGGGATTCTAAGATAGTAGTCCGTCCCGAGGGGGAATAAACGGCTCTACAGATCTCGATCTTCAGACATATTGGTGGCTTCGGCCTAATTGGTGGCTTCAGCCTAATTGGCCCCGTTTCATTATAGATCCTAGATTAGTGGCAGTCAAATAAAATTGGAAATATTAATTGATTGATATTATGGGAGAGCACTTTTTGGTTTTTTGAAACCGAATCGATAACCGAAAAAAAGTTTCAGTTCGGTTAACCGAAAATGTCTACATTTTCGGTTTTCGGTTAGTTCGGTTCGATTAACCGAAAATTTCGGTTCGGTTTTCGGTTTCACTATTGGAAATTTCGGTTAACCGAAAACCGATTTTTTAACCGAAAATTCTAGTTTTAAGGATTTTATCTCAAAATTTATTTAAAAAATTAAATATTTTTAAGAAATACGTAGATATATTGTTAATATATTTGGTTTTCAGTTAATTTATTGAAAAAATGGGTATTTTATTTTAAAATTTATTTTAAAAAGTAATTATTTTAAAAATATATATAATTTTTCGGTTAATTATTCGGTTTTCAGTTAATATTTCGGTTAACCGCAAAAGTTCGATTTCGGTTTTTGGTTAACCGCTTTAATTTCGGTTCGGTATTCGGTTACCAAAATTTAAAGTTCGGTTAACCAAAAACCGAATTTTCGGTTCGGTTTCAGTTTCGGTTAACCGAATTCTCACCCCTAATTGATATTGCGTGATGATTGGTAGTGATTAGTCGATTGCTTTGGGGGATTCCTAAACGAAATTGAGATCATAATTGAATAATTGATAATATTGAACACACCTAATGAACATAATTAGTTCTAGTGAAATATCTCATTTTATTGAACCGTAATGGCTTAGACTTGGGTGGGATTGTATTCTCTTCCCTTGATTGTTAGATTTAGGTGCATTTGCATGCCTCATCATCATTGCATGTTTAAATAGAAGCATTGCGTGTCTTTGTTAAAGTATGACTTGTTAACCAGACATCGATAGTTCGACGTTATTTGTCTTCCATTTTTATTGTCTATCTATTGAAATGTGAAACAGGTGATCGAGCAGCTTAAAGATTCGAACATTTCCATCGAAGCATGTTGATTGTCCTTACATTTAGAACTTTAACAAATAATCCCGGATGTTCTTTATAAATTTGATGTTTACGAATGATTGTAGTTCATTTACTTAGACATTTTTGAGCTTTTGAGGGTTTAATCAGTTTAATCGAGATTTTTCTACTTTTATTGGATATTCTGTTATGATTTCAAGACAGGTTTATTATTTGTATTTATCAAATGAATTATTCGAGGATATATATATACATGTATTTCAAATGAATGTTTATTGTGTTATATGTGTTATTGTGTTATTGTGTTTTTGTTACAAGTTATATTTACTTTTTTGTATTGATTGTTAATGTGGCGTTCCGGCTTCCGTTCGCAGCTCCGCTGTAGCTAGGGGTTGGGCGTTACAATTTGTCTAGAGGGTGCGATCGACAATTGATCGCAACATTTTATTAAGTTAAAGTAATAAAATATTGATTTGGTCATTGAAGATTAATTTTTGTTCACACATTTACAGTGATAGATATGTCTAAAGGGTGCGATCGACAATTGATCGCAATATTATATTAAGTTAAAGTATTGATTTATTGAATTAGTCATTGAAAATTAATTGTTGTTTTCACATTTATAGTGATAGATATGTCTAAAGGGTACGATCGGTAATTGATCGCAACATTACGTTATGTCAAAGTAATGAATTATTGAATTGGTTATTGAAGATTAATTGTTGTTTACACATTTACATTTATAGATATGTCTAAAGGGTACGATCAAGAATTGATCGCAACATTATATTAAGTTAAAGTAATGAAATATTGAATTGGACATTGAAGATTAATTGTTGTTTACACATTTACATTGATAGGTATGTCTAAAAGGTGTGATCAACAATTGATCGCAATATTATATTAAGTTAAATTATTGTAATATTGAATTGGTCATTAAAGATTAATTGTTGTTTACACATTTACATGTATAGATATGTCTAAAGGGTGTAATCGACAATTGATCGCAACAATATATTAAGTTAAAGAAATAACATATTGAATTGGTTATTGAAGATTAATTGTTATTTATACATTTACTATGATAGATATGTCTAAAGTGTGTGATCGACACTTGATCGCAACATTATATTAAGTTAAATTAATGTAATATTGAATTGGTCATTAAAGATTAATTGTTGTTTACACATTCACATGTGTAGATATGTGTAATGGGTGCGATAAACAATTGATGGCAACATTATATTAAGTTAAAGTAATGAAATATTGAATTGGTTATTAAAGATTAACTGTTATTTTCACATTTACAATGAAAGATATGTCTAAAAGGTGCGATCGAATATTGATAGCAACATCATATTAAGTTAAAGTAATGAAATATTGAATTGGTCATTGAAGATTAATTTTTGTTTACACATTTACAGAGATAGATATGTCTAAATGTTGCGATTAACAATTGATCGCAACATTATATTAAGTTAAAGTAATGAAATATTCAAATGGTAATTGAAGTTTAATTGTTGTTTACACATTTACAGTGATACATATGTCTAAAGAGTGCGATCGCCAATTGATCGCAACATTATATTAAGTTAAAGTAATGAAATATTTAATTGGTAATTGAAGATTAATTTTTGTTTACACATTTAAAGTGTAACGTCCGAAAATCGGGTTTATAATTTATTAAGGATTTTTATAAAGTAACTTTTGTATAGTTAGATTTTAATATTTCTTATTTTAATTTAAGTAATTTATTTTAATTCTTTTTGTAAAAAAAAAAAATTATTGCTTTAAAAATAATTTTCTTTAGGGAATTGGAAGTATCAATTGGGCAATAATCTTTAATAGGGGAAGAATAAAACTATCGAAAGTTAGGATTTGAATATTTGGTTTTTTAAAATTTCGGTATTTTTACTATTTAGCATCTTTAAGGTTGAAAATAATTGTTGTCCTAAAAATGAATATTTATTTTTGATAGCTTTTTGAATTTGAAACAATTTAGTTAAATAACAGTTTTATTTCTTTTTGGGGTTACTTGGCCTAGTTATAGATTAGGGCCTTGAAAGGGGCCTAGTTCAAAGACATAGAGCCCAAACCATATCTTATCCTCACGTATTTCCACGCTATTTCTCTCTTTTTCTTACTATAGAGATTTCTACTAAGCAAAATAAACATTTCAAACTCCATTCTCTCTCTACGATACATGCAGAAACTTGGAAACTCTATTTTTCAACTTGATTTCATCTGGATTTCACTCACATCTCTGATTCCTAGCTTAGTCAATGAAGTGGGGATTTCATAGTCTTTAAATTCTTCATCTTTAAGAGTAGTGAGGTAAGAGCTCTTTTTCAATCTTTGTGAATTACGAATTTTTAACCCAACCACAATTAATGTTTTGATTCCTCTCTAAATTGTTCTTTAGGGTTTGTGCTGATGTCCGACCCTAATTTTAACCAAGTCATTTTCGTGTGTTGGATCAACTAATTTTCAAGGTAATTTCAAAACTTTATTTGCTATTTGTGATTAGTGAGTTAGATTGTGTTTATGGAACTTCTAAGTTGTGGTACGGACATATGTTAGATGAGGATGATTGTGTTAATTTACATGTGACGTCGGACCCTTACCCGATTATTAACCCGATAAGAGACCAACGTCACCTCATAAAATTATATTTACCAATTAATTATCCATTTACTAATGTCATATATTAATAATCTGTTATTCGAATCATACATCAAAACATTAATTATATGTACATACTAGTAACATTCTTTATAAAATACAAGTATTTAATTTACATATCAAGTATCCATATAACAAGTTACACTTTAGCCCGTAGGCCAATTCTTCATCAGTTCATCAAACTTTTCTTTATTATACAAGTACGCATTCAGATTATACATATAACTGTACATAACACCATGCATTTTACTTATCATCATTCCTTCTCTTAACAATTTCATTTGCTTCACATGGTAACCTGCCCTAGTCTTTTCCTGAAACCATGTCTTCATACATAGAGTGGTCCTTGATGTTTTCCCCCGATTGCCTTTCCTGAATTGTTATTAAATAAAGGAAAAAGAAAACATAGAAAATAAAACGTCAGGCAATAATGCCTGGTTTGTACTCCGTGCTCGGGACATGCAACACAAATGCTTACCTTTATTTTCAATACAAATCAATAATTCAAACAAGTACACCCAAGATCAATCAATCCATAAAATGTTTCCAAACATCATTACAAAGGCAAATTCATTAAAGTTTCCAAGAATCCAAATAATGAAAATTTTCATGTTAGTTTAACTTACATGTGGTTAGTAAGTCATATAGGAGTCCATTTATTTCCATATATTCTATTTTTCAATAAGATTTCATTTAGCCTTATACTTTTAATCATTTGAGATTTAAACACAACTTATGTTAGTTATTCATTTTCTTATTATTGATAGCCCTCTTAGAATAACCTATGGAGGAAACTGAACTGTTTTGGCCCGAGAGCCGCCGATAGACCCGAAGGCCGCTAATAGACCCGAAGGCCGCCGATAGACCCGAAGGCCGCTAATAGACCCGAAGGCCGCCGATAGACCCGAAGGCCGAATCATCTTCATCATCGTCTCATTTCATTCAACTTTCAGGGTGAAGTGCACTTCTAGTTCCAAAGGCATGCCTTTCATCCTCTAACGGTATTCTACAAATGCTATCGCTTCAATTCATCTTTCATATGTTTATACTATTAAATCATTCTTTTATTAAGTACTAACGATACCATCATCATTCGATTCGATGCTAATAATCACATTACTTCTATTTCCAATAGGATGCATAAGCATCCAATATCATCCATAAATTAAATATTTCTTTCAAATATTCTTTTACAAGATCTCTATTTATGTCATCTTTACATTTATATATAAATTATCTCACATTATACAAGTATGCTATGCTAAACATCAAGTAAAAGTGTTGTTATAAAAGTTTATTATCTAGTGGTAACAATTCCAGTTTTCAAACAAACTGAGTAGTTCGAATTCGATTTGGCATAATTTATTCTATAGGTATTTAATTAACTTCAAACCACTTCTATCATTTCCGTAACTCATTCTTATATGTTATGATGACTTCACTTGTCATTAGTTCAAGGTCAAAACATTTTTAATCATCTCATTTTCACCATTCCAGATTCACTGGAATCTGGGACAGTGTTACAGGGCTGATTTCACTCTACTTAAAACCTTATCAAATCAATTCAAATTATCATAATTTTTGGTGTGAGTCTTATTTAAGGTCTTAAATTTCTACTGTTTAAATTTCAGTACATTTTGAGTCTTTTAACTTAGGTTTTGGTATGCCATAAAACTAGGTTACCAAACTGCCCTGTTAGGGACAGTTTGTATATATTGAACTCTTATCATTAAAAGGCTTGTCAAATGAACTTATTTCACTTTAAAATTTTCCAATCTACTAATACACATGTAAACCAACATTTTTCACTTACACAACTTTTTCCAAATAGGCCTCTAACTATTTTTCACGTTTGTATCACGTTTTAGACATGCCCTGTTTCAGGACAGTCTGCATGTATGGCCGTCTTGACATCAATTAGGGTATTAAATGGAATTATCTCAACACCAAATTTTACTCGTTCACACTAGACTTATAACGGAACATTTCATTCTCTTATGGCTAGGTCTAATTATATTTTTAACTATTTCTAAAAATTCAACCAAATTAGAGGACAGTTTCAGTATTTTCTGGAGTAGGCTGGAATTGTTTTCAAAACCATATCATTTTATTCAAACAAACATCAACCATCACAAATCTATTATTTCTTAGAGCCAAATACTTCAAATAAGTCTCTACTAACTTTATAGCATATGTCCATAAAAACCAACAAACATGAAACCAACAACAAAACCTTTAGGGCTTAGGGTACAAACCTTATTTGAGAGCCTTCTCCTACACTTGGTCTTGCTTCTTAGGGTCCTCTTTTGGTTCTACTAATCACAAAAACAAGAGTTTAGCATAAAAATATTGATCAAATTTTTTAAACCAACAAACAATTATATACATCACCATAAAAACCATTTTAGCATGCAAATCATATCAAACATGAAACCAACAACATAACCTTTAGGGCTTAGGGTACAAACCTTATTTGAGAGCCTTCTCCTACACTTGGTCTTGCTCCTTAGGGTCCTCTTTTGGTTCTACTAATCACAAAAACAAGAGTTTAGCATTCCTTTTTACAAGTTTCTACCATAAACATCACTAACAACAACCTCATGCTAACTTGGGTACTTTTCTAACTAATACCATAACTTTCAATTTCAGAACATAACCAAGGGCATTATAACCATTCTAATAACATTCTTAACATCTAGAAACCATTTCTATACTAAACTAGGATCAAATCACTCATATGTGAAAGTTCGGGTTTGAAATCCTTACCTTGTTTCTTGATGATTCTTGATGTAATTGATGTTATAAGCTTGTTCTTCTTGGTTTGATGGTGTTTCTATGATGTAGCAAGAGTATGGAAGAGGTTTTGAGAGTTAGATGGACGAAAAAGAAGAAGAAAAATAGAGATGGAGGATCTTAAGGGGTGGTTGGCCAAAGAAAACATGGAGAGAAATGGAGAGAGCTTGAGAGAGTTTTAGAATGGTATAGAATTCTCTAGGTAACTCCCCCTCCCCCCTTAAATACTAACCTCCTCATGGACAAGTTCAATTTAGTCCCTCACCTTCCTAATAATTTCACTTCACTAGGAGGACAATTACCAATAACCACCACAACTTCAATCTATTTGCACTTAGGTGAAAACTTTTCATTTTAATGCATCTATACCCTTGGACCAACTTTGACTTGCCCTAAATTAATTAAGAATTAACTATTAACCCAAATTAAACTTGGAAATTAAAGAACATAGCCAAAATTTTCTATAACACCTTTAATGCATTTTACCACATCCTATGTGTAAAATGACTGAAATGCCCTTGGACTTTCCTAATATTTACTATAATGCCACTAGTACCCAAGTTGCACGTCTTATGGTTCTAAATTATCTCTAATAATCTATTTACTATTCTAATAAAGGAATAAAAATTTTATCGAAAAATTCTAGCCTATAATTGCGGACCTTACAACCCTACCCCCCTTAAAAGTTTCATCCTCGAAACTTTACCTATATCGAATAAGTAGGGATATTGTCTTCTCATGTGCTCTTCCGTTTCCCATGTAGCTTCCTCTACCGCGTGATTTCTCCATAACACTTTAACTAGAGGGACAGACTTGTTTCTCAACTGCTTTACTTCTTTAGCCAATATCTTCACTGGCTCTTCCTCATAAGATAAGTCCGGTTGAACCTCTATTTCCTCTTTCCTTAATACATGTGAAGGGTCTGAGCGGTATCTCCTAAGCATCGACACATGGAATACGTTATGAATCTTTTCCAGTTCCGGCGGTAATGCAAGCCTATAGGCTACTGGGCCTACTCGTTCTATAACCTTGTACGGCCCAATAAACCTAGGAGTTAGCTTTCCCTTTCGCCCAAATCGTAATGCTTTCTTCCGTGGCGGTACTTTAAGGAAGACTTTATCTCCGACTTCAAATTCAATGTCCTTCCTTTTCAAATCAGCATATGACTTTTGACGATCCGAGGCCTCCTTTAGTTTGTCTCGAATAAGCTTTACCTTTTCTTCTGTCTCTCGAATCATCTCTGGTCCTACCACTTTAGGTTCGGACAATTCAGTGCAGCAGAAAGGTGTTCTGCATTTCTTCCATATAATGCTTCGTAATGAGCCATTTGTATACTTGCTTGGTAGCTATTATTGTAAGAAAATTCCACTAGTGGCAAGTATCTTTCCCAACTACCTCCGAAATCAAGTATACAACACCGAAGCATATCTTCTAATATCTGAATTACCCTCTCCGACTGGCCATCCGTTTGAGGGTGGAAGGCCGTACTGAAATGTAATCGGGTTCCCATAGTATCTTGAAGCTTCTTCCAAAATCTGGAAGTGAATCTGGGATCCCTATCCGATATAATCGTTGAAGGAACACCATGTATCCTTATTATCTCTTCTATATACAATTCTGCCAATCTTTCCAAAGAGTAATCCATTCGGACTGGCAGAAAGTGTGCAGACTTGGTTAATCGATCAACTATAACCCATATAACATCATGCTTCTCTCTGGTCATAGGTAATCCTACCACGAAATCCATGGTTACCCTATCCCATTTCCACTCCGGTACGCTTATGGGATGCAATAGTCCAGAAGGCACTTGGTGTTCTGCCTTCACTTGTTGACATATTAAACATCTTCCCACAAATTCGACTATACTCATTTTCATACCTGGCCACCAGAACATTGCTTTTAACTCTTGAAACATCTTGGTGGCACCTGGGTGGACAGCAAAGGCCTGATGGTGAGCTTCTTTTAGGATCATTTCTCGTACACCCAATTTTGTTTGTACATATAGTCGATCTTTGTAGTACAGTCCACCATTTGCTTTCAGTTGAAATTCGGTAGGCTTCCCATCTGATATCTTCCTTATCCATTCTCCTACTTTTGGATCCGACTTTTGAGCTTTCAGTATTTGTGGTATCAAATCAGGTTTCGCCCGTAGTTCAGCCACAAGAACATTATCTTTCAAGCTCAGATTAGCCATTAACATTGCCAATGTATACGCAGACTTCCTACTCAGAGCATCTGCTGCTTTGTTCGCCTTTCCTGGATGGTAATCAATTACACAATCATAGTCCTTTAGGAATTCCATCCATCGGCGCTGTCTCAAGTTCAACTCCTTCTGAGTAGAAAGATATTGGAGGCTCTTATGATCTGTATAGATATAACACTTCTCGTCATACAAGTAGTGCCTCCATATCTTTAAGGCAAAAACAATGGCTGCTAACTCCAGGTCATGTCTGGGGTAATTACGTTCATGTGGCTTGAGTTGCCTAGAGGCATAAGCTATCACTTTTCCATCTTGCATTAGCACACACTCCAATCCTTGTAAGGAAGCATCACTGTAGATAACATATTCTTTCCCTTCCTCCGGTTGTACTAAGATAGGAGCTTCAGTTAATATTTTCTTCAGACGCTCAAATCTTTCTTGGAATCTACTCGTCCATTCAAACTTCACTCCTTTATGCAATAATCGAGTCAATGGATTAGCTATAGAAGAAAATCCCTTCACAAATCGACGATAATATCCAGCTAACCCAAGGAAGCTCCTTAACTCCGCTACATTCCTTGGGGGTTCCCATGCAATTATGGCTTCTATCTTCTTCGGATCCACACTAATCCCTTCCTTCGATACCACATGTCCCAAGAAAGTTACTTGTTCCATCCAAAAATCACACTTACTCAGCTTAGCATACAATTTCTTTTCCCTTAAGGTTTGTAGCACTATCCTCAAATGCTTATCATGCTCCTCTGGAGTCTTCGAATACACTAGGATATCATCAATAAATACCACCACGAACTTGTCCAGATATGGTTTGAATATTCTATTCATTAGATCCATGAAAAATGCCGGTACGTTGGTGAGACCAAATGGCATTACAATTAACTCATAATGTCCATATCTGGTTCTGAAAGCAGTTTTAGGAATATCCTCCTCCTTAATCCTTAATTGATGATATCCAGATCTTAGATCAATCTTTGAAAAAACTCCAGCTCCCCTTAACTGATCAAATAGATCATCTATGCGTGGAAGCGAATACTTATTCTTCACTGTAAGCTTATTCAGTCGTCGATAGTCGATACACAACCTTAAGGATCCGTCCTTCTTGCGAACAAATAAGATTGGCGCACCCCATGGAGATACACTCGGTCTAATAAATCCCTTATCTAAGAGCTCGTGCAATTGAGTCTTCAACTCCTTTAACTCCGCAGGAGCCATCCTATACGGTGCCGTAGACACTGGAGAAGCTCCTGAAATAAGTTCAATACTGAACTCTACTTCTCTTTCTGGAGGCAGTCCAGGTAGCTCTTCTGGAAGCACATCCAAGAATTCTGACACCGTAGGGATAAATTTCCTTTCCATACTTGGTTTATTCAGCTCCATTAAGTGAACAAGGTAACCCTTACATCTCTTCTTAAGCATTCTTTCAGCCTTAATGGCTGAAATTACATTGTCAAGGCAGTTCCTTCTATCACCAGTAATAGTTATTTCCTTATCAAAATTTCTAAGGGTTACCTTCTTGTTTCGACAGTCCAGCTGAGCGTTATATTTTGATAACCAATTCATCCCAAGTATAACGTCAAACTCACCACTCTTCAATTATAACAGGTTACTATTAAAAATTTCTCCTCCTACTTCTAGTGGTACATTCCTATAAACTCGGTCAACAATCATTTCCTGTCCCAGTGGGTTGGAGACTATTATACTATAATCGGTTTTCACCGATTCCCATCCTTGGTCCGAAAGAATTTTATTACAAATATATGACAATGTGGATCCGGGATCAATCAATATAACGACAGGTGTATTAAAAATATGGAAAGTACCTGTCACCACATCGGGAGTGTCTATCTCTTCTCGCCCCCGCATGGCATATGTACGTGCTGGCGCCTTTCCCTCTGCTCGGCTACCAGCACCAGAGACTGCTCCCTTTCGATCGCCACCTTGAGCAGGCTTAACATTCCTGGGAGCTGTAGAGGCTCCTTTTGCCGATGGCCTAGGCTTGTTCCGATCATTAGGACAATTACGAGCCAGGTGCTCTTGAGAACCACATATGTAATAGGCACCTGTAAGCTTTCTGCATTAACCCCAATGTTCCTTACCACAAATTTGGCATTTAGTCTTTTCTGATCTTGTTCTAGCAACTGAGGGAGTACTAGCAACTGACTGGGCTGGCTGATTACCCCTGCCTCCTTGACTTCTAGGTGTTGTTCTTGTTGCCTCCATATTGGTCCTCTTACTTGGATTACCACCGCTGGTGGCCCCACTTTTCGAACCAAACTTTCTTTTACCTTTACTTTTATAAATATTACGTAATCTTTCTGCTTCTATGGCCCTCTCCACTAACTTATTGAAATCATCAGTCTCAAGGGCCAGTAGGGTCTTTCTAATCTCCAAATATAACCCCTCTCTAAACTTCCTGCACTTCTCTCTGTTGTTGGGAATTAACTCGGGGCCATACTTGCTCAGTCTTACAATTTCAATCTTGTATTCCATTACTGATTTGTCTTTCTGCTTCAAATGTAGGAAATCCATTCTCTTCTCATCTAGGAATACCTGGCCCACATAGTTCTTTCTGAACTTTTCATGGAAAAATTCCCAATTAACCACTTCTTGACGGACAGTACTAACCAGTGAGGTCCACCATCTGTATGCGTCTCCTATACTATACATTATAGTTTCTCCTCTTCGTTGCAATGAATTTCCTCCAGTACCCTGCTCATATCCTCCAACCAGTCTTCAGCTTTGGAGGGATCCTCATCTTTAGAACCAGTGAAATTGCGGGTTTTCCTCTTCGAAAGTCTTTCTAAAGCTGGTTTCTCTGCCCTAGCAGGTCTAGCCAATCCTCATTGTACTATATGCCCTAAGAGGTCCGCAATTTGAGCAAACGCCCTCGCTTGCTCAGCCATAGGGTCAGGAGGGATGTTGACAGATTCATGCCCCTCTGAGGGCTGCCTAGGAGGACTTGGATTTCTATTAAGATCTCTAATGCTCTCAACACTTCTACTTGTACCCTCCTCCGCGTGTACGGAGGTAGCCCTTTGTCAACTCATGTCTTGTAACCTACATATCCAGGAAGCAATCGGGTTGGGACCAAGGACACAATTATATTTATGCAATGCAATTATTCCTTATGTATCTCTAATGCACAAACAAGGCAAACGATTGCAAACAATTACAAACAAGCACAAACAAAAGTTTCCTAGACCCTGCTATGATACCAAAACAAACATGTGACGTCGGACCCTTACCCGATTATTAACCCGATAAGAGACCAACATCACCTCATCAAATTATATTTACCAATTAATTATCCATTTACTAATGTCATATATTAATAATCTGTTATTCGAATCATACATCAAAACATTAATTATATGTACATACTAGTAACATTCTTTATACAATACAAGTATTTAATTTACATATCAAGTATCCATATAACAAGTTACACTTTAGCCCGTAGGCCAATTCTTCATCAGTTCATCAAACTTTTCTTTATTATACAAGTACGCATTCAGATTATACATATAACTATACATAACACCATGCATTTTACTTATCATCATTCCTTCTCTTAACAATTTCATTTGCTTCACATGGTAACCTGCCCTAGTCTTTTCCTGAAACCATGTCTTCATACATAGAGTGGTCCTTGATGTTTTCCCCCGATTGCCTTTCCTGGATTGTTATTAAATAAAGGAAAAAGAAAACATAGAAAATAAAACATCAGGCAACAATGCCTGGTTTGTACCCCGTGCCCTGGGCATGCAACACAAATGCTTACCTTTATTTTCAATACAAATCAATAATTCAAACAAGTACACCCAAGATCAATCAATCCGTAAAATGTTTCCACACATCATTACAAAGGCAAATTCATTAAAGTTTCCAAGAATCCAAATAATGAAAATTTTCATGTTAGTTTAACTTACATGCGGTTAGTAAGTCATATAGGAGTCCATTTATTTCCATATATTCTATTTTTCAATAAGATTTCATTTAGCCTTATACTTTTAATCATTTGAGATTTAAACACAACTTATGTTAGTTATTCATTTTCTTATTATTAATAGCCCTCTTAGAATAACCTATGGAGGAAACGAAACTGTTTTGGCCCGAGAGCCGCCGATAGACCCGAAAGCCGCTAATAGACCCGAAGGCCGCCGATAGACCCGAGGGCCACCGATAGACCCAAAGGCCGAATCATCATCATCATCGTCTCATTTCATTCAACTTTCAGGGTGAAGTGCACTTCTTGTTCCTAAGGCATGCCTTTCATCCTCTAACGGTATTC
The DNA here is from genome assembly GCA_031304145.1 of Cardiospermum halicacabum. NCBI lineage: Eukaryota > Viridiplantae > Streptophyta > Magnoliopsida > Sapindales > Sapindaceae > Cardiospermum > Cardiospermum halicacabum. The sequence goes on along the minus strand of CM062394.1, from coordinate 22,093,240 downwards.
TACAAAGGCTATCGCTTCAATTCATCTTTCATATGTTTATACTATTAAATCATTATTTTATTAAGTACTAACGATACCATCATCATTCGATTCGATGCTAATAATCACATTACTTCTATTTCCAATAGGATGCATAAGCATCCAATATCATCCATAAATTAAATATTTCTTTCAAATATTCTTTTACAAGATCTCTATTTATGTCATCTTTACATTTATGTATAAATTATCTCACATTATACAAGTATGCTATGCTAAACATCAAGTAAAAGTGTTGTTATAAAAGTTTATTATCTAGTGGTAACAATTCCAGTTTTCAAACAAACTTAGTAGTTCGAATTCGATTTGGCATAATTTATTCTATAGGTATTTAATTAACTTCAAACCACTTTTACCATTTCCGTAACTCATTTTATATGTTATGATGGCTTCACTTGTCTTTAATTCAAGGTCAAAATATTTTTAATCATCTCATTTTCACCATTCCAGATTCCCTGGAATCTGGGACAGTGTTACAGGGCTGATTTCACTTTACTTAAAACCTTATCAAATCAATTCAAATTATCATGATTTTTGGTGTGAGTCTTATTTAAGGTCTTAAATTTCTACTGTTTAAATTTCAGTACATTTTGAGTCTTTTAGCTTAGGTTTTGGTATGCCACAAAATTAGGATACCAAACTGCCCTGTTAGGGACAGTTTGTATGTATTGAACTCTTATCATTAAAAGGCTTGTCAAATGAACTTATTTCACTTTCAAATTTTCCAGTCTACTAATACACATGTAAACCAATATTTTTCACTTACAAAACTTTTTCCAAATAGGCCTCTAACTATTTTTGACGTTTGTGTCACGTTTTAGACATTCCCTGTTTCAGGACAGTCTGCATGTATGTCCGTCTGGACATCAATTAGGGTATTAAATGGAATTATCTCAGCACCAAATTTTACTCGTTCACACTAGACTTATAAAGGAACATTTCATTCTCGTAGAGCTTGGTCTAATTATATTTTTAACTATTTCTAAAAATTCAACCAAATTAGAGGACAGTTTCAGTATTTTCTGGAGTAGGCTGGAATTGTTTTCAAAACCATATCATTTTATTCAAACAAACATCAACCATCACAAATCTATTATTTCTTAGAGCCAAATACTTCAAATAAGTCTCTACTAACTTTATAGCATATGTCCATAAAAACCAACAAACATGAAACCAACAACAAAACCTTTAGGGCTTAGGGTACAAACCTTATTTGAGAGCCTTCTCCTACACTTGGTCTTGCTCCTTAGGGTCCTCTTTTGGTTCTACTAATCACAAAAACAAGAGTTTAGCATAAAAATATTGATCAAATTTTTTAAACCAACAAACAATTATATACATCACCATAAAAACCATTTTAGCATGCAAATCATATCAAACATGAAACCAACAACAAAACCTTTAGGGCTTAGGGTACAAACCTTATTTGAGAGCCTTCTCCTACACTTGGTCTTGCTCCTTAGGGTCCTCTTTTGGTTCTACTAATCACAAAAACAAGAGTTTAGCATTCCTTTTTACAAGTTTTTACCATAAACAACACTAACAACAACCTCATGCTAACTTGGGTACTTTTCTAACTAATACCATAACTTTCAATTTAAGAACATAACCAAGGGCATTATAAACATTCTAATAACATTCTTAACATCTAGAAACCATTTCTATACTAAACTAGGATCAAATCACTCATATGTGAAAGTTAGGGTTTGAAATCCTTACCTTGTTTCTTGATGATTCTTGATGTAATTGATGTTATAAGCTTGTTCTTCTTGGTTTGATGGTGTTTCTATGATGTAGCAAGAGTATGGAAGATGTTTTGAGAGTTAGATGGAGGAAGAAGAAGAAGAAAAATGGAGATGGAGGATCTTAAGGGGTGGTTGGCCAAAGAAAACATGGAGAGAAATGGAGAGAGCTTGAGAGAGTTTTGGAATGGTATAGAATTCTCTAGGTAACTCCCCCTCCCCCCTTAAATACTAACCTCCTCATGGACAAGTTCAATTTAGTCCCTCACCTTTCTAATAATTTCATTTCACTAGGAGGACAATTACCAATAACCACCATAACTTCAATCTATTTGCACTTAGGTGAAAACTTTTCATTTTAATGCATCTATACCCTTGGACCAACTTTGACTTGCCCTAAATTAATTAAGAATTAACTTTTAACCCAAATTAAACTTGGAAATTAAAGATCATAGCCAAAATTTTCTATAACACCTTTAATGCATTTTACCACATCCTATGTGTAAAATGACTGAAATGCCCTTGGACTTTCCTAATATTTACTATAATGCCACTAGTACTCAAGTTGCACGTCTTATGATTCTAAATTATCTCTAATAACCTATTTACTATTCTAATAAAGGAATAAAAATTTTATCGAAAAATTCTAGCCTATAATTGCGGACCTTACGTTACACTTATGAATTAATGTTGGCAAATTATGCCTTAAGTGTGTATTTGATTGATTTTAGCAGTCGCCGGAATCGGTTTCCGAGTAGGCAGTCATGTAATGTTGTGAGACTCTATTAAGTTGTGCTCGGATAGTTGGGATTGTGTTATGGTCATGTTTAATTTCATAATTATATTGTTAAAATAGAAAAGAAATTGTTATGGTCAATTGATAGAGTAACATTGGTATGTCGCTACAAATCTGTGTTAATATGTTGAAATGTTGATTGATCTTTGTGGCATTTTGTGCAGTTCTAAAAACTTGATAAATAAAATTACTTCCATTTGTTTATGACTTGTTATTATTGTATAAAATCCCATGTATATAGATGATTAATAGATGAACTTAAAATGTTATCCATGTTTATTTTGAGAACTTGTAAATATGGCTTGAAGTCAATAACTGGACTGATGTGTTGTTATGTCGAAAAACTGGTTTTATAGGCATTTTGTAAGATTTTTAAAGATGGTATAGTTAAGTATTTGGCTAGAGGTTAGTACTTGTAACTATAAACTAATATCTTATGTTGGTAAAAAAAATATTTCCATCAAGTTATGACTTCTGGATAGTTTGATTTGAACTCGAAAATATGACTTATTGACATGTTTGAACTACCTAAAATCTGTCAAAATAGGCTGATTTTATTGGGTCATTGTTCAGTATTGATTTCATGTATCATGGAGTCGGTATCATATGATTAATATTTATAGTTGTTGTTTAATATCTTGTGATCATGAATATATATTTATAATGATTTTTGTGCAGACCAAATAATTAAATTAAAATATGGAAATTAGCTAAAAAGTTACAGTTGATTCTGCTGCAGCTGAAAGTTGATTTTATTAAGTGCTTGTGTAGTTTTAAAATCATATGAAATGGAATATTTGCCTCATGTCTTTTGCTGATGATTAATATTTAACAACTTAGGATGGAGAATGAGTGATTGAATTGAATCATATGCTTGTGAGTCGACGGTTTTGAGCTAGATAAGTTAGCTTGTTGTCATGTTGTGGTACGTTGTATTAAGTCTGAAAATATAAAAATAAATACATTATCATGCTTAGGCAAGAACTAGAAGTTCATTTATCATAAAATTGTATTCTAATATTAATATATTTATTTATTTATATTTTTCGATTCTTCAATATTGTATTTTGACCATAATGCCCCTACCAAAACTCCTAGTGACTATACCGAGCATAACTTGTTGTGACCCAACTTATGGGAAAAATTGAATGATGTTACTTGAGAAATAAGTAACCCATGTATGTGCATTTATCATACGACTTAATTATACTAAACAACGAAATGAACCTATTGCATATTTTATCGAAGCTATTAGGTGTGCATTGATCAATGTTTGACTAAGGGTGTATGGTCGATGCTTTCTATGGGATTAGGAAGCCTTAGCGATGCTTCTTAGTTGCATATGTGTGCTCATTTAATAGTTTGATCGAATAGGGCATTTTGCGTGTTATTTTTTTGGGATATGGATTACCAACTAAGCTTTGTAGCTAACACTTTTATTTTCTTTTCTTGTGTTTTTCCTTTTCTTTAAATGATTTGTATCAACTGATCGAGCAAGTTGTAGTCGGGCTTCGGTATAGCCTATCATGAAGCATTCATCTGCATTTTGGGTCACTACTTTCATGCATTTTTTTTGTTAAAGATCTTTATGTAGATGTTAGTGTTTAATGATGATATACTTTGGTCAAATCTTCAAAGGTAAATTTTTAGGTTATAAGTGATTTTCTATTCTATGAATTGTAACTTTAAAACTTATTTGTTTCATAGTTTCCCACCATATTTCGAATGTGTTAGTATCTACATACTTCCACCTACGAGTGAAATTTTGAGTTGTAAATGAAAGTTGTCAATGTTAGTTTTTGATAAATTTGTGTACCTCTATTTTTGAGATATTGAAACTGAACAGGTTATATATATTGTAAAAGTTTATTTTGACTTCATATTAATGTATTGAGTTGTTAGTTGTGTTGTGACTCCCCGCTGACAGTTCAGTTTCGGCCGGGCCGGGGGTTGGGCGTTACATAAAGTGATAGATATGTCTAACAGGTGCGATCGACAATTGATCGCGACATTATATTAAGTTAAAGTAATGAAATATTGAACTGGTCATTGAAGATTAATTTTTGTTTACAGATTTACAGTTATAGATATGTCTAAAGGGCACGATCAAATATTGATTGCAACATTATATTAAGTAAAAGTAATGAATTATTGAATTGGTAATTGAAGATTAATAGTTGTTTACACATTTACAGTTCTGTAATATGTCTAAAGGGTGCGATCGACAATTGATTGCAACATTATATTAAGTTAAAGTAATGAAATATTGAATTGGTCATTAAGAATTAATTGTTGTTTCCATATATGATTCGGCAACAACTCAAGAACTAAGCATGAATCACCTCCGAATCAATAGATGTTCCCAAACCTAAATTCAATCAATCTACAAGAACACTTCACCCCCAAAACAGCAAGGAATTGGTAACAAAGAGTATAGGATGTGAAAGAATTGAATTAACGCCACAAGTCAATACTTACTTGATAAGTTGAATCAATCCTTAAAGTAAAATAGTTTGGAATCAAACCTTTCTACTCTCAAAAATATTTTCTTATCAAGTCTGCCGCCAACGCACATAAAGAAGGGTTTAAATACCCTTCACAAATCAAACCCTAAAAACAATCTAAAAATCTTAAAGGCTGGGCTATTAATCAAAGGCCCAAAACTAATTAATTCATGCACATGACTTTTAAGTGAGGCACATGCATATTAAATACAGATCAGAATATTTTAAAGCCCAACATAATAAAATAAAAGAAGCCCAGATAAAGATAGCTAAGCCTAAGCCCATTTGGTTAGACTTAGGCTTTAGATATTTGGCCAAGTGTTTTAGCCTTCTGGACTTGGTTCCTCTAATGTGCATAAACACCTCGGCATCTCTTGAAGTTCTTCCCCTAGCTTGATCATCATATCCTCTTGAAGTTCTTGTGAAATCAATGCTTGTACATAAATCTGAAGTCGTGCTTTGAGTTTAGTAGAGCGTGATCTTGTAATTGGACCTGCTGGCATCATCAAGACTTCATCATTGCTTTGGTAAGTTGCATCATTCCCTCCCTCTTCAAAAGGATTCGACCTCGAATCAGAACCTACATTGATGAAAGGATCCAAATCATAAACATTAAAAGTAGCACTAACAACATACTCACCTGGTAAATCCACCCTATAGGCATTATCGTTGATGCGTTCAAGTACTTGGAAAGGACCATCGCCTCTAGGATCGAGCTTCGACTTTCTTTGCTTAGGAAATCTTTCCTTCCTGAAATGTACCCAAACTCAATCTCCAGGTTCAAACTTCATCACCCTACGCCCTTGGTTGGCCTTTTCAGCATACTTCTTGTTCTTGTCCTCAATGTGCTGCCTAGCTTTCTCATGTATTGTTTTAACCACTTCTGCTCTTTGCTGCCCATCTATATTAACAATCTCATTCAAGGGCAAAGGAAACAAATCCAATGGAGTTAATGGGTTAAAACCATAAACAATCTCAAATGGAGAATAACCTGTAGAAGAATGTATGCTCCTATTGTAAGCAATCTCTATCAGAGGTAAACAATCTTCCCAAGTTTTAAAATTTTTACCTTCAACAGCACGCAATAAAGATCCTAAAGTTCGTTTAACCACTTCAGTTTGGCCATCAGTTTGAGGATGACAAGTAGTAGAAAATAACAACTTAGTCCTCAATTTACCCGATAAAACACGCCAAAAGTGGCTTAAGAATTTAGAATCTCTGTCAGAAACAATTATTTTAGGAATGCCATGCAATCTAACCACATCCCTAAAGAACAAATCAGCAATATGTGTAGCATCATCAGATTTATGACATGCAATAAAATGAGTCATTTTGCTAAATCTATCCACTACAACAAAGATGCTATCACAACCTTTCCTGGTCCTAGGTAATCCTAACACAAAATCCATAGAGATATCAACCCAAGGACTATTAGGAACAGGTAGAGGGCTGTACAACCCGTGAGGCTGCACCTTAGACTTGGCTTGCCTACATGCTATACAACTAGAGCAAACTCTCTCAACATCCTTTTTCATGTTAGGCCAATAAAAATGCTCTTGTAATATATCAAGTGTTTTAGCAATACCAAAATGTCCCATCAAACACCATTATGAGACTCCTTAACAAGCAATTCACGCATAGAACATGTAGGAATACAAAGCTTGTTATCTCTAAATAAATACCCATCAATCCTATAAAACTTCTTAAGGGCAACTTATTCGCATGCATCATACACATTGGCAAAATCAGAATCTGATTTATACAATTCTTTTATATACTCAAATCCAATCAGCTTAGAACTAAGAGAAGAGATCAAAGCATACCTTCTAGATAATGCATCAGCAATCACATTTTCTTTACCTTGTTTGTATTGCACAACATATGAGAAAGTCTCTATGAACTCCAGCCACTTAGCATGCCTTTTATTCAACTTACCTTGGCTTTTAAGGTGCTTCAAACTTTCATGGTCAGTGTGAATCATGAATTCCTTAGGCCATAGATAATGCTGCCAGGTTTGTAGAGCTCTCACCAATGCATACAACTCCTTATCGTAAGTTGAATAATTCAACTGAGCACCATTCAACTTCTCACTAAAGTAAGCAATAGGTCGCTTTCCCTGCAACAAAACAGCACCAATACCTATCCCAGAGGCATCACACTCTATTTCAAAAGAAGAAGAAAAATTAGGTAAACTCAAAACAGGAGCAGAATAAAGTTTATCTTTCAAAGTATTGAAAGCATGTTCCTGCGCCTCACCCCAAATAAAACCTACCTCCTTTTTAACAATCTCTGTTAATGGGGTTGCTATAGAGCTAAAATCCTTGACAAATCTCCTGTAAAAACTAGCAAGTCCATGAAAAGATCTTACCTGAGAAATACTTGTAGGTCGTGGCCACTCCTTGATTGCCTTGACCTTCTCTTGGTCCACCTCAACCCCATTAGAAGAAACAACATAACCAAGGAATGTAACACGATCCATGCAAAATGTACACTTTTTCAACTTCGCATACAACTTTTCTGCCCTAAGTGCATCTAACATAGACTTAAGATGCTCAATATGCTCATCAATGCTTTTGCTATAAATCACTATGTCATCAAAATATACCACAACAAATCTACCAATAAAAGATATCAACACATGATTCATCAATCTCATGAAAGTGCTAGGGGCATTAGTTAACCCAAAAGGCATCACCATCCACTCATATAAACCATGTTTTGTTTTAAAAGCAGTTTTCCACTCATCACCAATTTCATTCTAATATAATGGTAACCACTCATTAAATAAATCTTGGTAAATACACAAGCACCATGCAATTCATCAAGCATATCTTCTAACCTAGGTATAGGATGACGATACTTTACCGTTATCTTATTAACAGCTCTGCAATGACACATGCGCCAACTCCCATCCTTCTTAGGTACTAGAATAACCGGTACAGCACAAGGACTCAAACTTTCTCTTATATGTCCCTTTTGCAGCAACTCTTCAACCTGGTTTTGGATTTCCTTAGTTTCTTCTGGGTTAGCTCTATAAGCTGGTCTGTTTGGAATTTGTGCTCCGGAAATGAAATCAATTTGATGCTCTATTCCCCTCATAGGTGGCAACTCCTTGGGCAGGTCCTCAGGAAAAAGGTCTCCATATTCCTACAACAAAGAAACAACACAACTAGGCAAACTTGGGTCAAGGTCAGATTCATTAAAGTAAGCTTCCTTGTACAAGAGTACAAACAAGCATCGACTTTCCTTATAAGCAACCCTTACATCTCTCATTTTTGCATAGAAGTTTTGTTTTTTTCTACCTTCTCTCTCATTTGGGCCTTTTAATTGAATTTCTTTTGAGGCCTCTTTCCCATCTTTTCTTCTCTCATTCCCTGCCTCATTGTCTCTCTTTTCTTTTATTTTCAATTTCTGTTCTCCTTTTGCAAGGCTCTCAGTCTTCCCCTTAATTTTCGTCAAATCTTGATTTTCTTGAGTCTTTTCAACCTTCCTTTGCTGCATTGCTTCCATACTTCTTTTCAATTGCATTTGGTCTTCATAGACCTCTTTTGGTAGCAATGGAGCAAGAATAAACTTCTGATCCCCCATGGAAAATGAGTACCTATTCTTAAATCCATCATGTAACACTCTCCTATCATATTGCCAAGGTCTACCAAGCAATAAATGACTTGCATGCATAGGTACAACATCACAAAGAACTTGATCAGAATACTTACCAATGGAGAAATTCACAAGAACTTGTTTATTCACCTTGACTTCTCCCATGTCATTCAACCATTGCAGCCTATACGGTCTTGGATGCCTCAAACAATCCAACCCCAGTTTTTCTACCATCATTGTGCTAGCTACATTAGTGCAACTTTCCCCATCAATTATCAGGCTACAAATCTTTTCATTCACTAGGCACCTAGAGTGAAAAATATTTTCTCTTTGCTCAAGTCCATCTTCCGTTGCTTAAGCATTCAAAACACGCCTAGTAACAAGTAATTCACCCCTGGGTGTATCCTCAACTTCCACATCTAAATAATCCTCCATTTCAGGCATTGAATCAGAATCATTTTCATCACTACCCTCATCTTCAGAAATAACTTCTCCACTTCTTACAATCATTGTTTTCTTATTCGGACATTGAGAAGCAATATGACCAACACCAAGACATTTAAAGCATTTAATAGATCTATGTTTTTCAGAATTAGAATGAGAAGAACTAGAAGTTTTTAAAGTACCTTTCAGATCTGTCTTGTTCTTCTCTTCTTTTGACTTATCCTTGTACTTCTCATCTTTCTTGGACCATTTGGAGTTCCAACTTGCTGTAGAGCTCGAATAAGAAGTCTTGCTGGTCCCTTTGTACTTGAGCTGCATCTCTATCTTCATAGCCATGTTCATTATCTCCTCTAACTCAACGTAATGGTGCAGCTCAATGACGTTTGCTATGTCTTTATTTAAACAAGTCAAGAAACGTGCCATGGTAGCCTCTCTATCTTCTTCTACATTCGCCCTAATCATGGCTATCTCCATCTCCTTATGGTATTCTTCAACACTTCTACTGCCTTGTCTCAAAGTTTGGAGCTTTTGATGTAGCTCCCTATAAAAGAAGCTAGGTACAAATCTTTTCTTCATTACCCTCTTCATCTCAGCCCAAGTGTCAATTGGATCCTCTCTATTCCTTCTTCTGTTCAAAACAAGCTGATCCCACCAAACAAGTGCATAGTCATGGAATTCCACAGCAGCCAGCTTCACCTTTTTTTCTTTTGAGAAGTTATGACATTCAAAAATCATTTCTACCATTCTCTCCCATTTCAAATAAGTTTCTGGATCATTTTTGCCTTGGAAAGAGGGTATTTTCATCTTGATACTACCCAAGTTTCTATCAACATGTTCAACTGTATCTTCTCTCCTTCCATTAATTCGGCCCCTATAACCTCTTCCTCTTCCTCTATCATTTCTTGCTCTCGTTCTGTCAAATCTAGCCCTATTCCATTCTTCTTCATCCCTTCTATCTTCATATTCATCCTCATAGTCTGAAGGCACTGGAGTTACTTCCCGTTCATTTCGCCTTCTTACTACACCATTAGTTGGAGTCTCTTGAAGCAACTCTCTAATGGCCTGATCTTGCCTATCAAATTTATCACTAACATCTCTGAACATGTTCTCAATCCTTTGGAATTGTTGTTGCATTGCCTGCAATGTAAATAATGTGGTTTGCTCAGCCTCACTATTCTTTTCCTCCTTGTCACTACTTTTAACTTCATTTGAAGTACTCATGATGTAAAACCTGCAGGAAAAAAAATTAGAATAGTTCCTCACACACTCCCTCACGTGTTTCACTCCAAGTCAGAATGGATACCCTCGTGTTTCACTCAAAAATATGGCTTTTACCTTCAATGAGCACACCTACTCTTGCCTTTTCCCACTCTAGATTCAAGCACAGTTTTACTTGTCCAGATTGATTACTACTAACCAATAAGCATAACAGCAACACAATCCAATAAAAGAAAACAAAGAATACCTAATAAAATGAAGAAAGCACAGAACTAGATGCAATTTACTATTAAGATGAAAAAGGAAATAAAAAAAACAGACAAAATATTAGTCACATACGAGATGAAGAAAATGTATGTGGACGTTCTTTTTTTAAAAAAAAAAGGAAGTTGAGCCTGGAAAGAAATAATTCTATTAGAGAATAAGAACAAACAAGAAGAAAGAGATTATGAATGGTTTAAACAACGTGAGATTCTCTTCTGGTCTTCTTTTTTTTCTTTCACGTTTTTTTTTTCAGATTTATTTTTCACAATTTTTTTTCAGATTTTTTTTCACGAATTTTTTTCAGATTTTTTTTCCACGTTTTTTTTTCAGAGTTCCACAATTTTTTTCCCCTGATTTTTTTTTCCACGATTTTTTTTAAAATAAACAACTTAAATAACAATACCAGAAAATAACTGACAGAAAATTAAAGAAAAAAAATTGAATTTAACCTAGGCTCTGATACCAAAAATGATACGGCAACAACTCAAGAACTAAGCATGAATCACCTCCGAATCAATAGATGTTCCCAAACCTAAATTCAATCAATCTACAAGAACCCTTCACCCCCAAAACAACAAGGAATTGGTAACAAAGAGTATATGATGTGAAAGAATTGAATTAACGCCACAAGTCAATACTTACTTGATAAGTTGAATCAATCCTTAGAGTAAAATAGTTTGGAATCAAACCTTTCTACTCTCAAAAATATTTTCTAAAATAGTCCGCCGCCAACGCACATAAAGAAGGGTTTAAATACCCTTTACAAATCAAACCCTAAAAAAAAACCTAAAAATCTTAAAGGCTGGGCTATTAATTACAGGCCCAAAACTAATTAATTCATGCACATGACTTTTAAGTGAGGCACATGCATATTAAATACAGATCAGAATATTTTAAAGCCCAACATAATAAAATAAAAGAAGCCCAGATAAAGATAGCTAAGCCTAAGCCCATTTGGTTAGACTGGTGCTTTAGATATTTGGCCAAGTGTTTTAGCCTTCTGGACTTGGTTCCTCTAATGTGCATAAACACCTCGGCATCTCTTGAAGTTCTTCCCCAAGCTTGATCATCATATCCTCTTGAAGTTCTTGTGAAATCAATGCTTGTACATAAATCTGAAGTCGTGCTTAGAGTTTAGAAGAGCGTGATCTTATAATTGGACCTGCTAGCATCATCACGACTTCATCATTGCTTTGGTGAGTTGCATCAATATACACATGTATAGATATGTCTAAAGGGTGCGATCAACAATTGATCGCAACATTATATTAAGTTAAAGTAATGAAATATTGAATTGGTTATTAAAGATTAATTGTTGTTTTCACATTTACAGTGATAGATATGTCTAAAAGGTGCGATCGAATATTGATAGCAATATTATATCAAGTTAAAGTAATGAGATATTGAATTGGTCATTGAAGATTAATTATTGTTTACACATTTATAGTTATAGATATGTCTAAAGGGTGCGATCGACAATTGATCGCAACATTTTATTAAGTTAAAGTAATAAAAGATTGAATTGGTCATTAAAGATTAATTTTTGTTTATACATTTACAGTTATAGATATGTCTAAAGGGTACAATCGAATATTGATTGCAACATTATATTAAGTTAAAGTAATGAATTATTAAATTGGTAATTGAAGATTAATAGTTGTTTACACATTTACAGTTATAGATATGTCTAAAAGATGCGATCGACAATTGATCACAACATTATATTAAGTTAAAGTAATGAAATATTGAATTAATCATTGAAGATGAATTAATGTTTATACATTTACATTGGATATGTCAAAAGGGTGCGATCGACTATTGATCGCAACATTATATTAACTTAAAATAATAAAATTTTGAATTGGTCATTGAAGATTAATTTTTGTTTACAGATTTACAGTTATAGATATGTCTAAAGGGTACGGACAAATATTGATTGCAACATTATATTAAGTTAAAGTAATGAATTATTAAATTTGTAATTGAAAATTAATAGTTATTTACACATTTACAGTTATAGATATGTCTAAAGGGTGCGATCGTCAATTGATCGCAACATTATATTAAGTTAAAGTAATGAAATATTGAACTTTTCATTAAAGATTAATTGTTGTTTCGATATTCACATGTATAGATATGTCTAAAGGGTGCAATTGATCGCAACATTATATTAAGTTTAAATAATGAAATATTGAATTGGTTATTAAAGATTAACTATTGTTTTCACATTTACAGTGATAGATATGTCTAAAAGGTGCGATCGAATATTGATAGCAACATTATATCAAGTTAAAGTAATGAGATATTAAATTGTCATTGAAGATTAATTGGTGTTTACACATTTACAGTTATAGATATGTCTAAAGGGTGCGATCGACAATGGATCGCAACATTTTATTAAGTTAAAGTAATAAAATATTGAATTGGTCATTGAAGATTAATTTTTGTTTACACATTTAGAGTTATAGATATGTCTAAAGGGTACAATCGAATATTGATTGCAACATTATATTAAGTTAAAGTAATGAATTATTGAATGGGTATTTGAAGATTAATAGTTGTTTACACATTTACAATTATAGATATGTCTAAAGGGTGCGATCGACAATTGATCGCAACATTATATTAAGTTAAAGTAATGAAATATTTAAATGGTCATTGAAGATGAATTAATGTTTACACATTTACATTGGATATGTCAAAATGGTGCGATCGACAATTGATCGCAACATTATATTAAGTTAAATTAATGTAATATTTAATTGGTCATTAAATATTAATTGTTGATTACACATTTACATGTATAGATATGTCTAAAGCGTTTGATCGACAATTGATCGCCATATTATATTTAGTTAAAGTAATGAAATATTGAATTGGTCATTAAAGATTAGTTGTTATTTACACATTTACAGTGATAGATATGTCTAAAGGGTACGATTGAATATTGATCGCAACATTATATTAAGTTAAAGTAATGAAATTTTGAATTGGTCATTGAAAATAAATTGTTGTTTACACATTTACAGAGATACATATGTCTAAAGTAAGTGATTGACAATTGATCGCAACATTATATTAAGTTAAAGTAATGAAATATTGGATTGGTCATTAAAGATTAATTGTTTTTTACACAATTAGATTGATAGATATGTCTAAAGGGTAAGATCGACAATTGATCGCCACATTACGTTAAGTTAATGTAATAAATTATTGAATTGGTTATTGAAAATTAATTATTGTTTACACATTTACATTGATAGATATGTCTAAAGGGTGCGATCGACAATTGATCGCAACATTATATTAAGTTAAATTAATGTAATTTTGAATTGGCCATTAAACATTACTTGTTGTCTAAACGTTTACTTTGATAGATATGTCAAAAGTGTGCGATCAACAATTGATCGCAGTGTTATATTAAGTTAAAGTAATGAAATATTGAATTGGTCATTGAAGATTTATTTATTTTTTACACATTTAGATTGATAGATATGTTTAAAGGGTGCGATCGACAATTGATCGCAACATTATATTAAGTGAAATTAATGTAATACTGAATTGGTCATTGAAGATTACTTGTTGTCTAAATATTTACATTGATAGATATGTCTTAAGGGTGCGATCGACAATTGATCACAACATTATATTACGTTAAAGTAATGAAATATTGAATTGGTCATTGAAGATTAATTGTTCTTTACACATTTAGATTGATAGATATGTCTAGAGGGTTCGATCGACAATTGATCGCAACATTATATTAAGTTAAAGTAATGAAATAGTGAATTGGTCATTGAAGATTAATTTTTGTTTACACATTTAGATTGATAAAAATGTCTAATGGGTACAATCGACAATTTTTCGCAATTGATCGCAACATAATATTAAGTTATAGTAATAAAATATTGAATTGGTCATTGAAGATTAATTTTTATTTACACATTTACATTGATAGATATGTCTAAAGGGTGCGATCGATTATTGATTGCAACATTATATTAAGATAAATTAATGTAATATTGAATTGGTCATTCAAGATTAATTGTTGTTTACAATTTACATGTATAGATATGTCTAAAAGGTAAGATCGACAATTGATTGCAACATTACATTAAGTGAAATTAGTGTAATATTGAATTGGTCATTGAAGATTACTTGTCTAAACATTTACATTGATAGATGTCTAAAGGGTGCGATCCACATTTGATCGCAACATTATATTAAGTTAAAGTAATGAAATTTTGAATTGGTCTTTCAAGATTAATTGTTGTTTACACATTTTTATTGATAGATAAGTCTAAAGGGTGCGATCGACAATTGATCGCAACATTATATAAAGTTAAAGTAATGAAATATTAGATTGCTCATTGAAGATTAATTGTTGTTTACACATTTAGATTGATAGATATGTCTAAAGGGTTCGATCGACAATTGATCGCAACATTGTATTAAGTTAAAGTAATGAAATTTTGAGTTGGTCATTGAAGATGAGTTGTTGTTTACACATTTAGATTGATAGATATGTGTAAAGTGTACGATCAACAATTGATCGCAATTGATCACAACATAATATTAAGTTAAAGTAATGAAATA
The DNA here is from genome assembly GCA_031304145.1 of Cardiospermum halicacabum. Classification (NCBI taxonomy): domain Eukaryota; kingdom Viridiplantae; phylum Streptophyta; class Magnoliopsida; order Sapindales; family Sapindaceae; genus Cardiospermum; species Cardiospermum halicacabum. Next base: position 22,078,037 of record CM062394.1, on the reverse strand, counting down.
TTGAATTGGTCATTGAAGATTAATTTTTGTGTACACATTTGCATTGATAGATATGTCTAAAGGGTGCGATCAGCAATTGATCGCAACATTATATTAAGTTAAATTAACATAATATTGAATTGGTCATTCAAGATTAATTGTTGTTTACACATTTACATGTATAGATATGTCTACAGTGTGTGATCCACAATTGATCGCAACATTATATTAAGTTAAAGTAATGACATATTGAATTTGTCATTGAAGATTACTTGTTGTCTGAACGTTTACATTGATAGGTATGTCTAAAGGGTAGGATTGACAATTAATCGCAACATTATATTAATTTAAAGTAATGAAATATTAAATTGGTCATTGAAAATTAATTGTTGTTTACACATTTAGATTGATTGGTATGTCTAAACAGTGCGATCGACAATTGATCGCAACATTATGTTAAGTTAAAGTAATGAAATAGTGAATTGGTCATTAAAGTTGTTTACGCATTTAGATTGATAGATATGTCTAAAGGGTACAATCGACAATTGTTCGCAAATGATCGCAACAGAATATTAAGTTATAGTTATGAAATATTGAATTGGTCATTGAAGATTAATTTTTGTTTACACATTTACATTGATAGATATGTTTAAAGGGTGTGATCTTCAATTGATAGCAACATTATATTAAGTTAAATTAATGTAATATTGAATTGGTCATTCAAGATTAATTGTTGTTTACATATTTACATGTAAAGATATGTCTAAAGGGTAAGATCGACAATTGATCGCAACCTTACATTAAGTGAAATTAGTGTAATATTGAATTTTTCATTGAAGATTACTTGTCTAAACATTTACAATGATAGATATGTCTAAAGGGTGCAATCCACATTTGATCGCAACATTATATTAAGTTAAAGTAATGAAATTTTGAATTCGTCATTGAAGATTAATTTTTGTTTACCACTTTGATTGATAGATATGTCTAAAGGGTGCGATCGACAATTGATCGCAACATTATATTAAGTTAAAGTAATGAAATATTGGTTTGCTCATTGAAGATTATTTGTTGTTTACACATTTAGACTGATAGATATGTCTAAAAGGTGCGATCGACAATTGATCGCAACATTATATTAATTTAAAGTAATAAAATATTGAATTTGTCATTGAATATTATTTGTTGTTTACACATTTAGATTGATAGATATGTCTAAAGGGTATGACCGACAATTGATGTCAATTGATCACAACATAATATTAAGTTAAAGTAATAAAATATTTAATTGGTCATTGCAGATTAGTTTATGTTTACACATTTACATTGATAGATATGTTTAAAGGGTGAAATCGACAATTGATAGCAACATTATATTAAGTTAAATTAATGTCATATTGAATTGGTCATTCAAGATTAATTGTTGTTTACAAATTTACATGTATAGATATGTCTAAAGGGTGTGATCGGCAATTGATCGCAACATTGTATTAAGTTAAAGTAATGACATATTGAATTGGTCATTGAAAATTACTTGCTGTGTAAACGTTTACATTGATAGATATGTCTAAAGGGTATGATCGACAATTGATCGCAACATTATCTTAAGTTAAAGTAATGAAATGTTGAATTGGTCATTGAAGATTAATTGTTGTTTACACATTTAGATTGATTGATATGTCTAAACATTGCGATCGACAATTGAATTGGTCATTGAAGATTAATTGTTGTCTACAAATTTAGATTGATAGATATGTTTAAAGGGTGCGATTGACAATTGATCGCAACATTATATTAAGTTAATGTAATGAAATATTGAATTGGTCATTGAATATAAATTGTTGTTTAAACATTTACATTGCTAGATATTTCTCAAAGGTGCGAACGACAATTGTTCGCAATATTGTATTAAGTTAATGTAATTAAATATTGAATTGGTCATTGAAGATTAATTGTTGTTTACAAATTTAGATTGATAGATTGTCTATAGGGTGCGATTGACAATTGATCGCAACATTATATTAAGGTAAAGTAATGAAATATTGAATTGGTCATTGAAGATTAATAGTTGTTTACACATTTAGATTGATAGATATGTCTAAACATTTAGATTGATCGCAACATTTTATTAAGTTAAAGCAATGACATATTGAATTGGTCATTGAAAATTACTTGCTGTCTAAACGTTTACATTGATAGATATGTCTAAAGGGTGCGATCGACAATTGATCGCAACATTATCTTAAGTTAAAGTAATTAAATGTTGAATTTGTCATTGAAGATAAATTGTTGTTTACACATTTAGAATTATTGATATGTCTAAACATTGCGATCGACAATTGAATTGGTCAATGAAGATTAATTGTTGTCTACAAATTTAGATTGATAGATATGTTTAAATGGTGCGATTGACAATTGATCGCAACATTATATTAAGTTAAAGTAATGAAATATTGAATTGGTCATTGAAGATTAGTTTTTGTTTACACATTTAAAGTGATAGACATATCTAAAGGGTGCGATTGACAAATGATTGCAACATTATATTAAGTTAAATTAACATAATATTGAACTGGTCATTGAAGATTAATTGTTCTCTGCACATTTACATGTATAGATATGTCTAAAGGGTGGGATCGACAATTGATCGCAACATTATATTAAGTTAAAGTAATGATATATTGAATTTGTCAAAGAGGATTAATTATTGTTTAAACATTTACATTGATAAATATGTCTAGAGTGTGCGATCGACAATTGATCGCAAGGTTATATGAAGTTAAAGTAATGAAATATTGAATTAATAATTGACAATTAATTGTTGTTTACATAATTACAACGATAGATATTTCTAAAAGGTGTGATCGACAACTGATTGCAACATTATATTAAGTTAAAGAAATGAACTATTGAATTGGTAATTGAAGTTTAATTGTTGTTATCACATTAACAGTGATACATATGTGTAAAGGGTACGATAGACAATTGATCGCAACATTAAGTTAAGTTAAAATAATGAATTATTGAATTCGTTATTGAAGATTAATTAATGTTTACACATTAACATTAATAGATATGTCTAAAGGGTGCGATCGACAATTGATCGCAACATTATATTAAGTGAAACTAATGTAATATTGAATTGGTCATTAAAGATTACTTGTTGTCTAAATGTTTACATTGATAAATATGTCTAAAGGGTGCGATCAACAATTGAACGTAACATTATATTAAGTTAAATTAATGAAATATTGAATGGGTCTTTGAAGATTAATTGTTGTTTACAAATTTAGATTGATAGATATGTCTAAAGGGTACGATCGACAATTGATCTCAATTGATCACAACATAATATTAAGTTAATGTTATAAAATATTTAATTGGTCATTGATGATTAATTTTTGTTTACACATTTACATTGATAGATATGTTTAAAGGGTGCGATCGACAATTGATAGCAACATTATATTAAGTTAAATTAATGTCATATGGAATTGGTCATTCAAAATTAATTGTTGTTTACACATTTACATGTATAGATATGTCTAAAGGGTGTGATCGACAATTGATCGCAACATTATATTAAGTTAAAGTAATGGCATATTGAATTGGTCATTGAAGATTACTTGTTGTCTAAACGTTTACATTGATAGATTTGTCTTAAGGGTGCGATCAACAATTGATCGCAACATTATATTAAGTTAAAGTAATGAAATGTTGAATTGATGATTGAAGATTAATTGTTGTTTTTACATTTAGATTGATTGATATGTCTATACAGTACGATCAACAATTGATTGCAACAATATATTAAGTTAATGTTATGAAATATTGAATTGGTGATTGAATATTAATTGTTCTTTACAAATTTAGATTGATAGATATGTTTAAAGGGTACGATTGACAATTGATCGCAACATTATATTTAGTTAAAGTAATGCAATATTGAATTGGTCATTGAAGATTAATTTTTGTTTACACATTTGAAGTGATACATAAGTCTAAAATGTGCAATCGACAATTGATCGCAACATTATATTAAGTTAAAGAAATGATATTGAATTGGTCATTGAAGATTAATATTTGTTTACACTTTTATTTTGATAGATATATCTAAAGGGTGCGATCGACAATTGATCGCAACATTATATTAAGTTAAATTAATGAAATATTGAATGGGTCAATATAGATTAATTGTTGTTTACACATTTAGACTGATAGATATGTCTAAAGGGTGCGATCAACAATTGATCGCAACATTATATTAATTTAAAGTAATAATATATTGAATTTGTCATTGAAGATTAATTGTTGTTTACACATTTAGATTGATAGATATGTCTAAAGGGTACGACCGATAATTGATCGCAATTGATCACAACATAATATTAAATTAAAGTAATAAAATATTTAATTGGTCATTGAAGATTAATTTTTGTTTACATTTACATTGATAGATATGTTTAAAGGGTGCGATCGACAATTGATAGCAATATTATATAAAGTTAATTTAATGTCATATTGGATTGGTCATTCAAGATTAATTGTTGTTTACACATTTACATGTATAGATATGTCTAAAGGGTGTGATCGGCAATTAATCGCAATATTGTATTAAGTTAAAGTAATGAAATATTGAATTGGTCATTGAAGATTAATAGTTGTTTACACATTTAGATTGATAGATATGTCTAAAGCGTACGATCGACAAATGATCGGAACATTACGATAAGTTAATGTAATGAATTATTGAATTGGTTATTGAAGATTTATAGTTGTTTACACATTTACATTGATAAATATGTCTAAAGCTTTTGATTGACAATTGATCGCAACATTATATTAAGTTAAAGTAATAAAATATTGAATCGGTCATTGAAGATTAATTATTGATTACACATTTACATTGATAGATATGTCTAAAGGGTGCGATTGACAATTGATCGCAACATTAAGTTAAGTTAAAGTAATGAATTATTGAATTCGTTATTGAAGATTAATTAATGTTTACACATTTACATTAATAGATATGTCTTACACATTTACATTAATAGATATGTCTAAAGGGTATTTGATATTATTTAAGTATTTAAATTGAATTTGAATGTTTACAGATATTGTGTGCGATCAACAATTGAACAACATATTAAGTTAAATTAATGAAATATTGAATGGGTCATTGAAGATTAATTGTTGTTTACAAATTTAGATTGATAGATATGTCTAAAGGGTACGATCGACAATTGATCTCAATTGGTCACAACATAATATTAAGTTAATGTAATAAAATATTTAATTGGTCATTGATGATTAATTTTTGTTTACACATTTAAATTGATAGATATGTTTAAAGGGTGCGATCGACAATTGATAGCAACATTATATTAAGTTAAATTAATGTCATATGGAATTGGTCATTCAAAATTAATTGTTGTTTACACATTTACATGTATAGATATTTTTAAAGGGTGTGATCGACAAATGATCGCAACATTATATTAAGTTAAAGTAATGGCATATTGAATTGGTCATTGAAGATTAGTGGTTGTCTAAACGTTTACATTGATAGATTTGTCTTATGGGTGCGATCAACAATTGATCGCAACATTATATTAAGTTAAAGTAATGAAATGTTGAATTGGTGATTGAAGATTAATTGTTGTTTACACATTTAGATTGATTGATATGTCTATACAGTACGATCAACAATTGATCGCAACAATATATTAAGTTAATGTTATGAAATATTTAATTGGTCATTGAATATTAATTGTTCTTTACAAATTTAGATTGATAGATATGTCTAAAGGGTACGATTGACAATTGATCGCAACATTATATTTAGTTAAAGTAATGAAATATTGAATTGCTCATTGAAGATTAATTTTTTTTTACACATTTGAAGTGATACATATGTCTAAAAGGTCCAATCGACAATTGATCGCAACATTATATTAAGTTAAAGTAATGATATTGAATTGGTCATTGAAGATTAATAGTTGTTTACACATTTATATTGATAGATATGTCTAAAGGGTGCGATCGACAATTGATCGCAACATTATATTAAGTTAAATTAATGAAATATTAAATGGGACATATAGATTAATTGTTGTTTGCACATTTAGATTGATAGATATGTCTAAAGGGTGCGATCGACAATTGATCGCAACATTATATTTATTTAAAGTGATAAAATATTAAATTTGTCATTGAAGATTAATTGTTGTTTACATATTTAGATTGATAGATATGTCTAATGGGTACGACCGACAATTGATCGCAATTGATCACAACATAATATTAAGTTAAAGTAATAAAATATTTAATTGGTCATTGAAGATTATTTTTTGTTTACACATTTAAATTGATAGATATGTTTAAAGCCTGCGATCGACAATTGATAGCAACATTATATTAAGTTAAATTAATATCATACTGAATTGGTCATTCAAGATTAATTGTTTTTTACATATTTACATGTATAGATATGTCTAAAGGGTGTGATCGACAATTGATTGCAACATTTTATTAAGTTAAAGTAATGACATATTGAATTGGTCATTGAAAATTACTTGCTGTGTAAACGTTTACATTGATAGATATGTCTAAACGGTGCGATCGACAATTGATCGCAACATTATCTTAAGTTGAGGTAATGAAATATTGAATTGGTCATTGAAGATTAATTGCTGTTTACACATTTAGATTGATTGATATGTCTAAACATTGCGATCGACAATTGAATTGGTCATTGAAGATTAATTGTTGTATACAAATTTAGATTGATAGATATGTTTAAACAGTGCGATTGACAATTGATCGCAACATTATATTAAGTTAAAGTAATGAAATATTGAATTGGTCATTGAAGATTAATTTTTGTTTACACATTTAAAGTGATACATATGTCTAAAAGGTGTGATCGACAATTGATCGCAACATTATATAAGTTAAAGTAATGAAATATTGAATTGGTCATTGAAAATTAATTGTTGTTTACACAACTACATTGATAGATATGTTTAAAGGGTGCGATCGACAATTGATCGTAACATTATATTAAGTTAGATTAACGTAATTTTGAATTGGTATTTCAAGATTAATTTTTGTTTACACATTTACATGCATAGATTTGTCTAAAGGGTGTGATCGACAATTGATCACAACATTATATTAAGTTAAAGTAATGAAATATAGAACTGGTCAATGAAGATTAATTTTGCTCTGCACATTTACATGTATAGATATGTCTAAAGGGTAGGATCGACAATTGATCGCAACATTATTTTAAGTTAAAGTAATGATATATTGAATTGGTCAGTGAGGATTAATTGTTGTTTAAACATTTACATTGATAGATATGTCTAAAGTGTGCGATAGACAATTGATTGCAAGGTTATATGAAGTTAAAGTAATGAAATATTGAATTAATAATTGACGATTAATTGTTGTTTACATAATTACAACGATAGATATTTCTAAAAGGTGTGATTGACAACTTATCGCAACATTATATTTAGTTAAAGTTATGAAATATTGAATTGGTCATTGAAGATTAATTGTTTTTTACTCATTTATAGTGATAGATATGTCTAAAGGGTGTGATTGACAATTGATCGCAACATTATATTAAGTTAAAGAAATGAACTATTGAATTGGTAATTGAAGCTTAATTGTTGTTATCACATTAACAGTGATACATATGTGTAAAGGGTACGATAGACAATTGATCGCAACATTAAGTTAAGTTAAATTAATGAATTATTGAATTCGTTATTGAAGATTAATTAATGTTTACACATTTACATTAGTAGATATGCCTAAAGGGTGCGATCGACAATTGATCGCAATATTATATTAAGTGAAACTAATGTAATATTAAATTGGTCATTAAAGTTTACTTGTTGTCTAAATGTTTACATTGATAGATATGTCTAAAGGGTGCGATCAACAATTGAACGTAACATTATATTAAGTTAAATTAATGAAATATTGAATGGGTCATTTAAGATTAATTGTTGTTTACAAATTTAGATTGATAGATATGTCTAAAGGGTACGATCGACAATTGATCTTAATTGATCACAACATAATATCAAGTTAATGTAATAAAATATTTAATTGGTCATTGAAGATTAATTGTTGTTTACACATTTAGATTGATTGATATGTGTATACAGTACGATCAACAATTGATCACAACAATATATTTATTTAATGTTATGAAATATTGAATCGGTCAATGAATATTAATTGTTCTTTACAAATTTAGATTGATAGATATGTCTAAAGGGTACGATTGACAATTGATCGCAACATTATATTTAGTTAAAGTAATGAAATATTGAATTGGTCATTGAAGATTAATTTTTATTTACACATTGGAAGTGATACATATGTCTAAAATGTGCAATCGACAATTGATCGCAATATTATATTAAGTTAAAGAAATGATATTGAATTGATCATTGAAGATTAATAGTTGTTTACACTTTTATTTTGATAGATATGTCTAAAGGGTGCGATCGACACTTGATCGCAACATTATATTAAGTTAAATTAATGAAATATTGAATGGGTCAATATAGATTAATTGTTGTTTACACATTTAGACTGATAGATATGTCTAAAGGGTGCGATCGACAATTAATCGCAATTTTATATTAATTTAAAGTAATAAAATATTGAATTTGTGATTGAAGATTAATTGTTGTTTACACATTTAGACTGATAGATATGTCTAAAGGGTACGACCGACAATTGATCGCAATTTTATATTAATTTAAAGTAATAAAATATTGAATTTGTGATTGAATATTAAGTGTTGTTTACACATTTAGATTCATAGATATGTCTAAAGGGTACGACCGACAATTGATCGCAATTGATCACAACATAATATTAAGTTAAAGTAATAAAATATTTAATTGTTCATTGAAGATTAATTTTTGTTTACATTTATATTGATAGATATGTTTAAAGGGTGCGATCGACAATTGATAGCAACATTATATTAAGTTAAATTAAAGTCATATTGGATTGGTCATTCAAGATTAATTATTGTTTACACATTTACATGTATAGATATGTCTAAAGGGTGTGATCGGCAATTGATCGCATCATTGTATTAGGTTAAAGTAATGACATATTAAATTGGTCATTGAAAATTACTTGCTGTCTAAACGTTTACATTGATAGATATGTCTAAAGGGTGCGATCGACAATTGATCGCAACATTATCTTAAGTTAAAGTAATGAAATGTTGAATTGGTCATTGAAGATTAATTGTTGTTTACACATCTAGATTGATTGATATGTCTAAACATTGCGATCGACAATTGAATTGGTCATTGAAGATTAATTGTTGTCTACAAATTTAGATTGATAGATATGTTTAAAGGGTGCGATTGACAATTGATCGCAATATTATATTAAGTTAAAATAATGAAATATTGAATTGGTCATTGAAGATTAATTTTTGTTTACACATTCAAAGTGATACATATGTCTAAAAGGTGCGATCGACAATTGATCGCAACATTATATAAGTTAAAGTAATGAAAAATTGAATTGGTCATTGAAGATTAATTGTTGTTTACACATTTATATTGTTAGATATGTCTGAAGGGTGCTATCGACAATTGATCGCAACATTATATTAAGTTAAAGTAATGAAATATTGAATTGGTCATTGAAGATTAATTGTTGTTTACACATTTACATGTATAGATATGTCTAAATGGTGTGATCGACAATTGATCGCAACATTATATTAAGTTTAAGTAATGAAATATTGAATTGGTTATTGAAGATTAATTGTTGTTTAAACATTTACATTGATAGATATGTCTAAAGGGTGCGATTGACAATTGATCGCAACATTATATTAAGTTAAAGTAATGAATTATTGAGTTGCTCATTGAAAATTAATTTTTTTTTACATATTTACAGTGATAGATATGTCTAAAGGGTACGATCGAATATTGATCGCAACAATATATTTAGTTAAAGTAATGAAATATTGAATTGGTCATTGAAGATTAATTGTTATTTACACATTTACAGTGGTAGATATGTGCAAAGGTACTGCGCTAACTTGATAGGAATTCTGATTGATTGCTGTGAAATCTAATATCAATCGAGTTTTCATACTCATCAAATTTCCATCATCAATTTCTTGGCGCTGTTGCCGGGGATAGTTCTTTGAAGATTAAGATTTATTTTGAACTGCTCTAACTTGATTTATTAAATTCTTTTCAGTTTTAAAGATTGTTTGTTCAAGTGTGTAGTGTATGCAGACAAGATCTAAAGGTACTCAAGACTTGCAATTTGATCCTGAAACAGAAAGAATTGTTAGACAATGTAGATCACAAACAAGATCTGCAGCGAGAACTGAGTCAAGAGTGATAATGTCTGAAGAACGCTACGACAGAAATAATTACAATGATGTATGAGGAGATCTTGAGAGGATGAATCTTCGACAATATTACATCCCACTAGTTGACGGCATGCCACAGGCCATCAACTTACCAACAATAACATCTGATATATTTGAGTTGAGATCTGGACTCATCCAGATGGTCCAACAAAATAAATTTGGAGGAGGAGCTACTGAGGATCCTAATCAGCATCTGAACACATTTCTGCATCTGTGCAGTACATTTCGACACAATGGAGTCTTAGAGGATGCAGTTAAAGTTCGTTTATTTCCCTTTTCACCGAGTAACAAAGCTCACTCCTAGTTATACTCATTGCCACCAGTATGTATCAATAGTTGGGAAGATCTAGTAAGGAAGTTTTTAGCCCGCTACTATCCTCCCATGAAGATGGTGAAACTGAGAAATATGATTTCTTCTTTTCAGTATGTGGATAGAGAGTCATTATATGAAAGTTTGGAAAGGTTTAAGGAGCTGATCAGAAGATGTCCTTACCATGGCATAACATCTTGGAGCATTGTGATGACATTTTATAGTGCCATGCCTCCTCAAATCAAAATGCACATTGATTCCTCAGCTGGAGGATCAATAATGTATAAGGACAGATGACACTCATAATTTCATCGAATTGCTAGCAAATAATGATTTTGAATGGAATGAAAGGGAAAAGGCTGCAAACAAAAAACAGTCTGGAGTTTATGAGTTGGATTCTTTCAATACATTATCTGCTCAAATAACATTGTTGAATAAAAAGATGGACAATATGGCAGTCAATAAGGGCAATCCAAAGAACACTTCAGTTAATTCTGTTGAAAAATAGAAGATTACTCTGGCAGATTATGCTTAGGAAGCAGCATTTGCTGATGATGAAGATGAGCCAGAGGAGTCAGAACAAGTAAATTATGTGAATAATCATTATGGGAACCAGAAGAGGCCATACTATTAACAGAGGAACCAACCCTATCAAATTCAGAGTTATTACCAAAGAAATCCTCAACCTGGTTACCTACAACAAGGACAGACTTAGTATCAGCCGATGGGACAGAAGAAGCCTAGTATGGAGGACCTTCTGATTAAATACATGGAGAAGACTATGCTATTCTTACCAACCATACCACTTCAATAAAAAATTTGGAAACTCAGATGGGGCAACTTATGCAAGTTGTGAATCAAAGACCCCAAGGAGCGCTTCCAAGTGACATTGTGCCCAACCTAAGGGTTAATGATAAATCCAAGGAGGAAGCACAAGTACACGCTATTACACTGAGAAGTGGGAAACAACTGGAGAACTCTGAGGAAAAGAAAAGTTATTAACCTCCTGTATAGAATAAGGAAAATGAAGAAATCAGCAATTCTGTTGCAAAAGAACAGGAGGCTGTGAAGATTGTCTTACCTTTTCCTCAAAGAGAGAGTAGAAAGAAGTAGGATAAGCAGCTTGAGAAGTTTTTAGACATGATGAAGCAAATCCATGTCAACATCCCATTCATTGAAGCATTGAAACAGATGCATGTCTATGCTAAATTAATGAATGAGGTGTTGTCAAATAGAAGGAATTTAGCTTATGTGGGATGCATTAATGTGAATGAGAGTGTGAGTTAGCTTACCAAGTATCAGATTCCCAGGAAAGAGAATGATCCTAGCAAGTTCACCATACCTTTGACCGTAGGCGACAGATTGAAAGGAAGAGCTCTCTATGATTTGAGAGCTTGTATAAATTTGATGCCTTTGGCTATCTATGAAAAGTTGGGAATAGGGCATTTCAGACCTGACAATGTCTTATTACAGCTTGCTGACAAGGGGGTTGTCAAAGATGTGATAGTCACAGTAAACAAATTCATGTTTACTATAGACTTTGTAGTGCTTGATATGGAGGTAGATGAAGATGTACCTCTATTACTTGCGCGACCATTCCTGAGAACTGGGCGAGCAATGATAGACGTGGCAAATGGTGAACTCACACTCAGAGTTAATGGAGAGGAAGCAAAATTTAGTCTTTTGGAGTCATTAAAATTCCCATACGATTTTAATGAAGTCAAAAGTGTACAACTGGCAGCTGATGAGGAACTGATGGACAAAATTCTCACTCTAAGGAGTTCAGATCCACTGAATAATGTGTTAATCAATGAAGTGGATATGGATGTTCCAGAAGAGAGTGTTTACAGTGGAAAGCTGGAATGCATGACTTCTCATCTTGTCCTCAACGTTAGTAATATTCAACCATCAGCTGAGCCATTGCTTCCCTCAACTGAAAAACCACCACAGTTGGAACTGAAGGCTCTTCCAAGTTAACTTTGGTATGCATTCCTTAACCCTTAGGACTCTAGCTTACCTATTGTGCTTTCAAATGATTTAACAGATAAACAAGAAGAAAGTCTGCTCCAAGTGGTAAGGAAACACAAGAAAGCCATTGCATGGACAATAGCAGATATCAAAGCAATCAACCCCACTTTTTGTACACACAAGATCATCTTGGAGGACAAATATACACCTAAGATACAACCTCAGAGAAGATTAAATCCAAATATGAAGGAGGTTGTGAAAAAGGAAGTACTAAAACTCCTTGATGCAGGTATTATCTTTCCAATCTCAGATAGTGAATGGGTTAGTCTAGTGTTGTGTGTGCCAAAGAATAGAGGGATTACTCTGATTAAGAATGAAAAGAATGAATGGATCCCTACTAGAACTGTCACAGGGTGACGAATGTGTATAGACTATAGAGTTTTAAATGATGCCACTAGGAAGGACTACTTTCCCCTTCCTTTCATAGAGGAAATGTTAGATAGACTAGCAGGACATCCATACTTTTGTTTTAGATGGTTATTCTGGATATAACAAAATTCCCATAGCACCTGGTGACAAATACAAAACAACTTTTACCTGTCCTTTTGGAACCTTTCCTTATAATAGGATGCCATTTGGACTGTGTAATGCACCAGGAACATTTCAGAGGTGTATGTCAGCTATTTGTACTGATTTCATAGGCAAGTTTTTAGACGTCTTCATGGATGATTTTTCCATTTTTGGAGACAGTTTTGACGATTGCTTGAATAATCTTGAAAAAGTGCTTGCAAGATATGAGGAGACTAACTTAGTCCTCAATTGGGAAAAATTCCATTTTATGGTAAGAGAATGTATAGTATTAGGCCATAAGGTGTCTGCTAGAGGATTGGAAGTAGACATGGCTAAAATAGATGTTATTTCTAATTTACCTCCTCCTACCAATATAAAAGGCATTAGAAGTTTCTTAGGACATGCTGGGTTCTATAGGCGTTTTATAAAGGATTTTTCAAAAATAGCTAGACCCTTCTGTGTTCTACTAGAAAAAGAAAAGAAATTTGATTTTACTGATGATTGTTTGAAAGCTTTTGTGCAGTTGAAAGACAAGCTAGTTTCAGCACCAGTCATAATTCCACCAGATTGGAATTCTGAATTTGAGATCATGTGTGATGCATCTGACATTGCTGTAGGTGCAGTGCTGGGACAGAGAAAGGATAGGCTATTCAGGGTCATTTATTATGGTAGTAAAACGTTGGTGGAGGCTCAGAGAAATTACACCACCACTAAAAAAGAACTACTAGCAATATTCTTTGCATTGGACAAGTTTAGATCGTACATATTAGGGTCTAAGATTACCATTCATACTGATCACCTTGTTGCAGGAGTTCGATGGATACTATTGTTGCAAGAGTTCGATATTGAAGTCAAGGACAAAAAGGGCACTGAGAATGTAGTAGCTGACCACCTCTTAAGACTGCACATTAAGGATATGGAGGCTCAAGTTGACATCAATGAACAATTTCCAGATGAGCAAGTTTTCCTTTGTGAGGTAACATTTTATCCCTAGTATGCTGACTATGCAAACTATTTGTCATGTAAAGTGTTACCTGAAGATTTAAACAGTCATCAGAAGAAAAGGTTCCTTCATGAGGTTAAGAGGTACATATGGAATGAACCTTACCTATTTAGAAGATGTGCTGATCAAGTGTTAAGACGTTGCATCCCATATAAGGAAACATTGGACATTATCAAGCAATGTCATTCATCAGAATATGCTGGTCATTTTGCTGGTACTAGAACAGCAGCCAGAATTCTGGAATGGGGTTGCTATTGGCCATCTATATTTAAGGATGCACATGCTTTTGTAGCAAACTATGATAGATGCCAAAGAATGGGTAATATTTTTTAGAGGCAAGAATGACTCAGAATTATATCATAGAGGTTGAGTTATGTGATGTCTGGGGTATAGACTTCATGGGACCATTTCCTCCATCAAACAGTATGAATATATACTTGTAGTAGTTGATTACGTATCCAAGTGGGTAGAGGTTATTGCTTGTGTTACAAATGATGGAAAGGTAGTGGAGAAATTTCTTCAGAAGAATATCTTTACTAGATTTGGCATACCTAGGGTACTAATTAGTGATGGAGGGTCTCACTTCTATAACAAGTTGCTAAAAAAGGTGCTCAAGACGTATGGAGTAATCCATAAAGTTACATCAATTTATCATCCACAAGAAAATGGGCAAGTGGAAGTTTCAAACAGAGAATTAAAGATAATCCTGCAAAAGACTGTAAATGAGTCCAGAAAAGACTGGAGCTTCAAGCTAGATGATGCTCTGTGGGCTTACAGAACAACTTTTAAAACTCCCATTAGAATGTCACCATTCAGAATGGTATATCGTAAGGGATGCCATTTACCAGTGGAGTTAGAGCATAAGTCATACTGGGCTTTTAAACTTCTGAATATGGAATATGAAAAAGCAGGAAAGCAGAGACTTCTACGATAAGATGAGATGGATGAATGGCGCCTTGAAGCCTATGAGAATCATGCAATATATAAGCAGAAGATGAAGAATTACCATGACAAAAAGATTGTCATGCAAGAGTTCACACCTGGACAATATATACTGCTTTACAATACCAAACTTAGCTTCTTTACAGGAAAACAGAAGTCTAGATGGTCTGGACCATTTAGAATAAAGAGTGTTTCCCCTTATGGAGCTATTGAATTGTTTGATAACAAGTCTACTGATTCCTTTGTTGTGAATGGACAGAGACTTAAACACTATTTAGGGGGAGGACATCTACAGGACAAGAGATATTCTTTATATTTCAGATCCTGTAGATATGATGGAAAATCAATGACAAGCTTGCCATGGTCGATGCTAACGACCTTAAACAAATCATACTCCTTACACAATTTGATTTTGATTGGATCAGTGTTATAATTTTTTATAATTGTGTAAGTTTTTGTTGAACCAAGTTCATGTTTTGCAGAATAATTGTTGTTTTTAGTTGAACTTGAAGTTTAAAGAATAAGGCGAAATGTCATTTTTATTGCCAAAATACTCGCCAAAGCTGTTTATCAATTGGCGAGGAATAACTTCATTTCGCCTATATGAATATTTTGAAGATGGCGAATTATGGGATATCACCATGCATGGTTACCTGGGTGAATACGAGAAAGGATAGTCATGCCAAAATCTTCGCCTATCCTACTCTTGCAAAGGCTAAGAAGGAAGAATCTCGCCTTGTTATATCGCCCAGTGCCAAGTAAAGTGAGGTGAGGGTTCAACACTTTCAAGTTGGGGGTTGTTTTTTCCCTAACATTGTGAGCTGTGTCTACAGGATAACTCATTGAGTTTG
The DNA here is from genome assembly GCA_031304145.1 of Cardiospermum halicacabum. Taxonomy (NCBI): domain Eukaryota; kingdom Viridiplantae; phylum Streptophyta; class Magnoliopsida; order Sapindales; family Sapindaceae; genus Cardiospermum; species Cardiospermum halicacabum. The sequence goes on along the minus strand of CM062394.1, from coordinate 22,061,973 downwards.
TAATCTTTTCTCACCTTGAATTTTGAAGTTCGCAGGTTATTCTTCAAAGGGTTTTGTTGAAACATTGTGTTGGACGAGGTAGAACTCAAATCGCCAGCAATGTCGCCTCAACTAAGGCGAGATCGTTATTTCTCGTCTGGTTAGTAAGTTCTTTAATATGGTACAGGCGAATGACTAGGGCGATAAATCTATTATTTCGCCTATTTCTTATTTCTTTTATGGCAACGTGTCTACTTTTCTACCTAACATTTCGCTTGCAGAACCTATATTTCAACATGACATTATTCCTTTATGTCACTCTAATATGGTGAATATTTTTATCTCGCTTGGGGATTTCGCCTGAGGACGGCGAGAATTTTACATTTCGCCCTTTTATTTCTTCTTACTTCGCTTCATTCAATCTTGCTATTTTAAATTTTGGGCGTTATTTCACATATCCATGGCAACATCCAGGTATTTTGCCTAACTCTCTGGTTCATTATTTTATACATCCCTTTCTCTCTTTATATTCGTTTATGTTCTCCTAAGCATTGAGGACACTGCTTTCTTTTAAGTTGGGGGTGGGGTAGCAACCATATTGCTGGTATTTTTTTAGTTTTATAGTTTTATTTTTTTTGGGGTATAGTTTGATTCTATAATTTTGCTTGTAGTTTTTGTTTTAATTTCTTAAGTTTTTGTTTGAATTTCTTAGGATATTAGGTTTGAGTGCATGATTGAGCTTACATTGCTCATAATTTAAAGTGATTCAGTTTTTCATAAAACGAGTTTTCAAACAGTAAAAGAAATGTTCAAAACAAGCAGTTTTGATGAGCAATTTTTGATAAATTTCTTTGAACACTGATGAAGATTTTTTTCAGATTTGAATTGTGAATAAGTAGATGAGTTTTGATAAGGAAAGAGTGGAGAAAACCTTGGGTGGTATGTGAGGTTTTGAGCTTTATTTTGTGCCTTTTTCTTCATGAGAGGGGTTATTTTTATTCTCTTCCTTATTAAACACATTTATCTGACAAACTTTATTCTATAGAAATCAGAACCTTCAAAGGATTGCTTTGAATTTATCATACATTCCTCAAGTGTACAGAGCATTGATCAGGTAAAGTTCTGTCTTTAATCTGCCTAGGAAAATGATCTGATTTGAGAGAGTAAGTGAAACTACTAAATAGCTTTTGCGTGCTTGATATAACCAGACCTTGATATCTTGTGAGGTGAACCATTTTGTTTCCATTCTCATTAAAACCTTTTCTTTGGTCCCTATTCCAGTCCAAACCATAAAGATAAGAGATGTAATCTCAATCCTACCCTTTGGACTTACCATTAAAATTGGGATTGAAAAGATGGGAAGTGAGGATTAACTTAAAGAGTGTTTCTGAAGCTGCTAAAAGCAGATATATTGCTCTGATGAAAAAAAATAGATGAATGAGTAGAAGAGACACAAATAAGTGAAAATGGACAGTGTTCATAAATAAAGTGGTATGTGAATAAAGCATCATTGAGTTGGAAAACACTAAAGAGTGAAGAATGGAGGGATTGAGAGGAATTTAGTGTTATGTCCAAACTTTGATTCATTGAAGAAATTCCTTTCTTTCATAAGCTAGCTTGACCCCATTTTCCTATATATATACAAATCATAGGTTCTAAGGCAGACAAAAAGGCAGTATTGAACTTAGGAACCTCTAAGTGCTGTACAGTGTATGAGTGAAGTTCAATGTTCATGAGGTTCTTAAAATTTTCTTTGCACGTGCTTGTGAAACACTAGAATCACATTGACAGATATGTCTAAATGGTGCGATCGACAATTGATCGCAAAATTATATTAAGTTAAATTAACATAATATTGAATTGGTCATTTAAGATTAATTGTTGTTTACCCATTTACATGTATAGATGTGTCTAAAGGGTGGGATCCACAATTGATTGCACCATAATATTGAGTTAAAGTATTGAAATATTGAATAGGTCATTGAAGATAAATTATTTTTTAAACATTTACATTGATAGATATGTCTAAAGGGTACGATCGACAATTGATCGCAACATTATGTTAAGTTTAAGTAATGAATTATTGAATCGGTTATTAAAGATTAATTTTTGTTTACATATTTACAGTGATTGATATGTCTAAAGAGTGCGATCGACAATTGATCGCAACATTATATTACTTTAAAGTAATGAATTATTGAATTGGTCATTGAAGATTAATTGATAAATATGTCTAAAGGGTGCGATCGACAATCGATCACAACATTATATCAAAATAAAGTAACGAATTATTGAATTGGTCATTGAAAATTAATTGTTGTTTACACATTTGCAGTGATAGATATGTCCAAAGGGTGCGATCGACAATTGATCGTCAAATTATATTAAGTTAGAGTAATGAATTATTGAATTTGTCATTGAAGTTTTTTGTGTTATCACATTAACAGTGATACATATGTCTAACGGGTACGATCGACAATTAATCGCAACATTACGTAACGTTAAAGTAATGAATTATTGAATCAGTTATTAAAGATTAATTTTTATTTACATATTTACAGTGATTGATATGTCTAAAGAGTGCGATCGACAATTGATCGCAACATTATATTAATTTAAAGTAATGAATTATTGAATTGGTCATTGAAGATTAATTGTTGTTTAAAGATTAATATTGATAGATATGTCTAAAAGGTGCGATCGACAATTTATCACAACATTACGTTAAGTTAAAGTATTGAATTATTGAATTGGTCATTGAAGATTAATTGTTATTTACACATTTACTTAGATAGATATGTCTAAAGGGTGCGATAGACAATTGATCGCAAAATTATATTAAGTTAAAGTAATGAAATATTGAATTGGTTATTGAAGATTAATAGTTGTTTACACATTTAGATTAATAGATATGTCTAATAGGTGCAATCGACAATTGATCGCAACATTATATTAAGTTAAAGTAATGAAATATTGAATTGGTCATTGAAGATTAATTGTTGTTTACACATTTAGATTGATAGATATGTCTAAAGGGTACGATCGACAAATGATCTCAACATTACGTTAAGATAAAGTAATGAATTATTGAATTGGTCATTGAAGATTTATAGTTGTTCACACATTTACATTGATAGATATGTCTAAAGGGTGTGATCGACAATTGATCGCAACATTATATTAAGTTAAAGTAATGAAATATTGAATTGGTCATTGAAGATTAATTTTTGTTTACACATTTACATTGATAGATATGTCTAAAGGGTGCGATCGACAATTGATCGCAACATTATATTAAATTAAATTAACGTATATTAAATAGGTCATTCAAGATAAATTGTTATTTATACATTTACATGTATAGATATGTCTAAAGGGTCTGATAGACAATTTATCGCAACATTATATTAAGTTAAAGTAATGAAATATTTAATTGGTAATTGAAGATTAATTTTTGTTTACACATTTACATTGATAGATATGTCTGAAAGGTGCGATCGACATTTGATCGGAACATTATATTAAGTTAAAGTAATGAAATATTGAATTTGTCATTGAAGATAAATTGTTGTTCACACATTTACATTGATAGATATGTCTAAACAGTTCGATCGACAATTGATCGCAACATTATATTACGCTAAAGTAATGAAATATTGAATTGGTCATTAAAGATTAATTGTTGTTTACACATTTAGATTGATAGATATGTCTAAAGGGTACGATTGACCATTGATCGCAACATTATGTTAAGTTAAAGTAATGAATTTTTGAATTTGTTATTGAAGATTAATTGTTGTTTACACATTTACATTGATAGATATTGATCGCAACATTATATTAAGTTAAATTAATGTAATATTAAATCGTTTATTAAAGATTAATTGTTGTTTACACATTTATATCGATAGATATGTCTAAAGGGTGCTATCAAAATTTGATCGCAACATTATATTAAGTTAACGTAATGAAATATTGAATTGGTCATTGAAGTATAATTGTTTTCTAAAAATTTAGATTGATAGATATGTATAAAAGGTGCGATCGACAATTGATCGCAACATCATATTAAGTTAAAGTAATATAATATTAAATTGGTCATTGAAGATTAATTGTTGCTTACACATTTACAGATATAGATACGTCTTAAGGGTGCGATCGACAATTGATCGCAACATTATATTAAGTTAAAGTAATGAAATATTGAATTGGTCATTGAAGATTAATTTTTGTTTACACATTTACATTGATAGATATGTTTGAAGGGTTCGATCGACAATTGATCGCAACATTATATTACGTTAATGTAATGAAATATTGAATTGGTCATTAAAGATTAATTGTTGTTTACACATTTAGATTGATAGATATGTCTAAAGGGTGCGATAGACAATTAATTGCAACATTATATTAAGTTAAATTATTGAAATATTGAATTGGTCATTGAAGATAAATTGTTGTTTACAGATTTACATTGATAGATATGTCTAAAGGGTACGACCAACAATTGATCGCAACATTATATTAAGTTAACGTAATGAAATATTGAATCGTTCCATTGAAGATTAATTGTTGTTTACAAATTTAGATTGATAGATATGTCTAAATGGTGCGATCGACAATTGATCGCAACAATATATTAAGTTAAAGTAATGAAATATTGAATTTGTCATCGAAGATAAATTGTTGTTTACAGATTTACATTGATTGATATGTCTTAAGGGTGCGATTGACAATTGGTCGCAACATCATATTAAGTTAAAGTAATAAAATATTGAATTGGTCATGGAAGATTAATTGTTGTTTACACATTTACAGAGATACATATGTCTGAAAGGTGCGATCGAAATTAATCGAAAAATTATATTAAGTCAAAGTAATGAAATATGAATTTGTCATTGAAGATTAATTTTTGTTTACACATTTACATTGATAGATATGTCCAAAGGGTGCGATCGACAATTGATCGCAACATTATATTAAGTTAAGTTAATGTAATAATGAATTGGCCATTCAAGATTAATTGTTGTTTACACATGTACATGTATAGATATGTCTAAAGAATGTGATCGACAATTGATCACAACATTATATTAAGTTAAAGTAATGAAATATTGAATTTGTCATTGAAGATTAATTTTTGTTTACACATTTACATTGATTGATATGTCTAAAGGGTGCAATCGACAATTGATCGCAACATTATATTAAATTAAATTAACGTAATATTTAACAGGTCATTCAAGATTAATTGTTGTTTACACATTTACATGTTTAGATATGTCTAAAGGGTGTGATCGACAATTGATCGCAACATTATATCAAGTTAAAGTAATGAAATATTGAATTGGTCATTGAAGATTAATTTTTGTTTACACATTGACATAGATAGATATGTCTGAAGGGTGTGATCGACAATCGATCGCATTATTATATTAAGTTAAAGTAATGAAATATAGAATTAGTCATTGAAGATAAATTGTTGTTCACACATTTACATTGATAGATATGTCCATAGGGTGCGACCGACAATTGATCGCAACATCATATTAAGTCAAAGTAATAAAATATTGAATTGTTCGTTGAAGATTAATTGTTGTTTACACATTTACAGAGATAGATATGTCTGAAGGGTTCGATTGACAATTGATCGAAACATTATATTACGTTAAAGTAATAAAATATTGAATTGGTCATCAAAGATTAATTGTTGTTTACACATTTAGATTGATAGATATGTCTAACGGGTACGATCGACAATTGATCACAACATTATATTAAGTTAAATTAATGTAATATTAAATCGGTTATTAAAGTTTAATTGTTGTTTACACATTTAGATTGATAGATATGTTTTAAAGGTGCGATCAAAAATTGATCGCAACATTATATTATGTTAACGTAATGAAATATTGAATTGGTCATTGAAGATTAATTGTTGTCTACAAATTTAGATTGATAGATATGTCTAAATGGTGCGATCGACAATTGATCCCAACATTATATTAAGTTAAAGTAAAGAAATATTGAATTTTTAATTTAAGATAAATTGTTGTTTACACATTTACATTGATATATATGTCTAAATGGTGCAATCGATAATTGATCGCAATATCATATTAAGTTAAATTAATAAAATATTGAATTGGTCATTGAAGATTAATTGTTGTTAACACATTTACAGAGATAGATATGTCTGAAGGGTATGATCGACCATTTATTGCAACATTATATTAAGTTAATGTAATGAAATTTTGAATTGGTCATTAAGGATTAATTTTTGTTTACACATTTACAGTGATAGATATGTTTAAAGGGTATGATCGAATATTGATCGCAACATTAAATTAAGTTTAAGTAATGAAATATTGAATTGGTCATTGAGGATTAATTGTTGTTTACACATTTACAGAGATATATATGTCTAAAGTGAGTGATCGACAATTGATCGCAACATTTTATTAAGTTAAAATAATGAAATATTGAATTGGTCATTGAAGATTAATTGTTGTTTACAAATATACAGTGACAGATATGTCTAAAGGGTGCGATCGAAAATTGATCGCAACGTTATATTAAGTTAAAGTATTGATTTATTGAATTGGTCATTGATGATTAATTGTTGTTTTCACATTTACAGTCATAGATATGTCTAAAGGGGGCGATCGACAATTGATCGCAACATTACGTTAAGTCAAAGTAATGAAATATTGAATTGGTCATCGAAGATTAATTTTTATTAACACATTTAGATTGAAAGATATGTCTAAAGAGTGCGATCTACAATTGATCGAAAAATTATATTAAGTTAACGTAATAAAATATTGAATTGATCATTAAATATTAATTGTTGTTTACACATGTAGATTGATAGATATGTCTAAAGGGTACGATCGACAATTGATCATAACATTATGTTAAGTTAAAGTCATGAATTATTGAATTGGTTATTGAAGATTAATTAATGTTTACACATTTGTATTGAAAGATATGTCTAAACGGTGCGATCGACATTTTATCGGAACATGATATTAAGTGAAATTAATGTAATATTGAATTCGTCATTGAAGATTACTAGTTGTCTAAATTTTTATATTTATAGATATGTCTAAAGGGTGCGATCGACAATTGATAGCAACATTCTACTAAGTTAAAGTAATAAAATATTGAATTGGTCATTGAATATTAATTGTTGTTTACACATTTAGATAGATAGATATGTCTAAAAGGTGCGATCGACAATTGATCGCAATATTATATTAAGTTAAACTAATGAAATATTGAATTTGTCATTGAAGATTAATTGTTGTTTACACGTTTGCAATGATAGATATGTCTAAAGGGTGCGATCCACAATTGAGCGCAACATTATATTAAGTTAAAGAAATGAAATATTGAATTGGTCATTCGAGATTAATTTTTTTTTACACATTTATAGTGATAGATAAGTCTAAAGAGTGTGATCGACAATTGATCGCAACATTATATTAAGTTAAAGTATTGATTTATTAAATTGGTCATTGAAGATTTATTGTTATTTTCACATCTATAGTGATAGAAATGTCTAAAGGGTACGATCGATAATTGATTACAACATTAAGTTAAGTCATAGTAATGAAATATTTAATTGTTCATGGATAGATATGTCTAAAGTGTGCGATAGACAAATGATCATAACATTATATTAAGTTAATGTAATGAAATATTGAATTGGTTATTAAAGATTAATTAATGTTTACACATTTACATTGATAGATATCTCTAAAGGGTGCGATCGACAATTGATCGAAACATTCTATTAAGTTAAAGTAATGAAATATTAATTTGTCATTGAAGATTATTTTTTGTTTACACATTTAGATAGATAGATATGTCTAAAGGGTGCGATCGACAATTGATCACAATATTATATTAAGTTAAACTAATGAAATATTGAATTTGTCATTGAAGATTAATTGTTGTTTACACGTTTGCAATGATAGTTATGTCTAAAGGGTGCGATCGATAATTGATCGCAACATTATATTAAGTTAAAGTAATGAAATATTGAATTGGTCATTGGAGATGAAATTTTTTTTACACTTTTGCAGTGATAGATAAGTCTAAAGGGTGCTAGCGACAATTGATCGCAACATTATATTAAGTTAAAGTATTGATTTATTGAATTGCTCGTTGAAGATTTATTGTTGTTTTCATATTTATAGTGATTGATATGTCTAAAGGGTATGATCGACAATTGATCACAACATTACGTTAAGTCATAGTACTGAAATATTTAATTGGTCATCGAAGATTAAATGTTGTTTACACATTTAGATTGATAGATATGTCTAAAGAGTGCGATAGACAAATGATCGTAACATTATATTAAGTTAACGTAATGAAATATTGAATTGGTCATTGAAGATTAATTATTGTTTACACATTTAGATTGATAGATATGTCTAAATGGTGCGATCGTTAATTGATTGCAACATTATATTTACTTAAATTATTGAAATATTGAATTGGTCATTGAAGATAAATTGTTGTTTAAACATTTACATTGATAGATATGTGTAAAGGGTACGACCAACAATTGATCACAACATTACGTTAAGTTAAAGTAGTGAATTATTGAATCAATTATTAAAGATTAATTTTTATTTACATATTTATAGTGATTGATATCTCTAAAGGGTGCGATCGAATATTGATCGCAACATTATTTTAAGTTAAAGTATTGAAATATTGAATTTGTCAATGCAGATAAATTGTTGTTTAAACATTTACATTGATAGATATGTATAAAGTGTGTGATCGACAATTGATCGCAACATTATACTAAGTTCAATTAATGTAATATTGAATTAGTCATTCAAGTTTATTGTTGTTTACACATTTACATGTATAGATATGTCTAAAGGGTGTGATCGACAATTGATCGCAACATTAAGTTAAATTAATGTTATACTAAATCGGTCATTCAAGATTAATTTTTGTTACACATTTACATGTGTAGATATGTCAGAAGGGTGTGATCGACAATTGATCGCAACATTATATTAAGTTAAAGTAATGAAATATTGAATTGGTCATTGAAGATTAATTTTTATTTACACATTTACATTGATAGATATGTTTAAATGGTGCGATCGACAATTGATCGCAACATTATATTAAGTTAAATTAATGTAATAATGAATTGGTCATTTAAGATTAATTATTGTTCACATATTTGCATGTGTAGATATGTCTAATGAGTGCGATTGACAATTGATTACACCATTTTATTTAGTTAAAGTATTGAAATATTGAATTGGTCATTGAAGATAAATGGTTGTTGAAACATTTAAATCGATAGATATGTCTAAAGGGTACGATCGACAATTGATCGCAACATTATATTAAGTTAAAATAATGAAATATGGAATTTGTCATCGAAGATTAATCTTTGTTTACACATTTATAGTGATAGATATGTCTAAAGTGTACAATCGAATGTGGATTACAACATTATATTATGTTGAAGTAATGAATTATTGAATTCGTAATTAAAGATTAAAATTTTTTTACATATTTACAATTATAGATATGTCTAAAGGGTGTGATCGACAATTGATTGCAGCAATATATTAAGTTAAAGTAATGAAATATTGAATTGGTCATAGAAGATTAATTGTTGTTTACACATTTACAGTGATAGATATGTCTAAATAGTGCGATCGACAATTGATTGGAACATTATATTAAGTTTAAGTAATGAATTATTGAATTGGTCATTGAAGATTAATTTTTGTTATCACATTAATAGTGATACATATGTCTAAAGGGTACGATCGACAATTGATCACAACATTACTTTAAGTTAAAGTAATGAATTATTGAATAAGTTATTGAAGATTAATTGTTGTTTACACATTTACAATGATAGATATGCCTAAAGGGTGCGATCGACAGTGTATCGCAACATTATATTAAGTTAAATTAATGAAATATTGAATTGGTCATCGAAGATTAATTATTGTTTACACATTTAAATTGACAGATATGTCTAAAGAGTGCGATCGACAATTGATTGCAACATTATGTTAAGTTAAAGTAATGAAATATTGAATTTGTCATTGAAGATTAATTGTTGGTTACACATTTACATGTATAGATATGTTTAAAAGGTTCGATAGATAATTGATTGCAACATTATATTAAGTTAAAGTAATGAAATATTGAATTGTTCATTGAAGATTAATTGTTGTTTAAATATTTACATTGATAGATATGTCTAAAGGGTGCGATCGACAATTTATCGCAATATTATATTAAGTTAAAGTAATGAAATATTGAATTGGTAATTGAAGATTAATTGTTCTTTACACATTTACATGTATAGATATGTCTAAAGGTGGTGGGAAAATTTGATGAGTATGAAAACTCGACTGATATTAGATTTCACAGCAATCAATCAAAATTCCTATCAACATCTAATGTAGTATTTTAGATATCGTCTCCACAGGGATTGTAAGCTAAGAAGCATGACTCAGACTAAGATTTAAACTAAATTGCTAAAAGAATCCTATATACAAATTGAATCGTAAGAACCATAAAATTGATGTGAATTAAAAGATCTTAATGACATTCATTCAATTAAAACTCAAGTCAGCACTCTATTCTGCAATTGATCTTAACATTGAATAAGTTGATTTGCTAAATCTATTATCAATTAACTTCTCATGCAAGTTTCACCTTAAATCACAGATTTACCTTCTAGATCATCGTTAGAGATCTGTTAAAAGATCTCTCAATTCAATTTAACAGACCTCAATTATATAGTTGCATATATCTCTATACTACAATCTATACAACTGATAAGCACAATCTATAGAAAAACAGATCTATAGTCTATCTCTAGCACTACGATCCTGTGTTCTTAAATCTAAAACCTAATCGCCATCTCAAGTTAACAATATCATGTAACTCTCGTTTATGTAATTCAATCAGCTCATGATAATCAAGTAGATCTAGCTATAATTGAACAAGGAACATTGCAATTAAAGTTATAATCAACATCAAAACTCAACAAGTCAACAGAGCTCTTAAGCTAACATGTATAGTTAAGCATAACCAATTATAGTACAAATTCTTCATCAACATGTGTAAGATCTGAATCTTATCGAGGAAGACTGAAGCTAGACTCTGTCACAGTTGTTGCTTCACAATCTTCAAGCTAATCTCTATGATCAATAGAAACAGAGTACCAAACTTCTTTAAGAAACTTATCTGAATATGTTGAATAAAGCGTATAGAAGAATCTAGAATTTCTCTCAAAGTATATTAGAATGTCAAAAGTGAAATCAATCATCTAAAACTGTCTGCAAAACTCTCCTACTCTCTTATTTGAGCTCCTATTTATAGAGTTTGGCTCAGTGGCAATTTTGAAATAAAATCAACAAAGAAACACAAATTGGCGAAGTAACATTTTTCTTCATTTATGTCGCCTTTTCCTTCGCCTGAACCAAACGACTTCTTCAAATCTCGCTTGTCTTGATCGCCAAGCTGACAATCTCCTTAGGTGAAATGTTCTCTATATTGCCATAGTCTGTCGTCTGATACTTAGGCGAACTGATATTTTTTTCGCCAAAATACTTTTCCAATTAAAAACATTCTAGGCGATGTCCCATCAAATGTCGCTTGTTATCATCCTTCGACTTGGCGACATATCTCCTTTATTGCCTTAGGAATCGCCTTACAGTAGTCGAGGTCCAAACTTCATCGCCGAAGTTCTGCTAGGCGACATATGAAGGTAAAAAGTTCCTAATTCGCTTTGCTTGCTTTAACCTTCAAGACGAGATCTTCTTTAGATCGCCTGCTTCATCGCCTTCTTCTCCAAATTGTGGCAATGTCTTCAGGTGAATTGGTTTCTTAGCAAAATCATTTCGCCATTTTGCTGACTTTGGATGAAATTCTGATTTGGTTATTCTTTCTTCTGATTTTGCGCTTTAGCTCCTTTTCCACAACTTTTCATCCAAGTCCTTGTCTCAACAATAATAGTCTAGAATTAATAAAAAATGTATTCAATATCTCATCTTTTAAGCTCGATTTGATTATATTAAAGCTAACAAAGTATGTTAAAACATAGGTAAATTCTAGACTTATCAATTACCCCCAACTTTAATTCTACTGAGACAGCAATCAGTGCCAAATTATATCATAATTCAGAGCAATTCATCCAATATAATTTGAACATTTTCCAAACAGTGACCAGCTATTCTTTCAAAATTTCAAATCAACTAACTCAAAACTGGTCATTTTCTTCATGTTGCAAAGTATCTGAGAAGATCCAAGTATTTGAGTATTGAAACTACTTCCTCACTGTAGTCTCTCATAAGTGTTTGATCTCTCGGAATCCTAAAGGTTACTCACTCAATACACTAGTCACTTTAGGAATCAGAGTTACATACCTAGGCAAATGTGATTCTAGTGTTTCACAAGCACGTATGAAGAAAATTTAAGGACCTCACGATCATTGAACTTCACTCATACACTGTACAACACTTAGAGGTTCCTAAGTTCAGTACTGCCTTTTTTATCTACCTTAGAATCTCTAATTTGTATATATAGGGAAAATGGGGTCAGGTTAGCTTTATGAAAGAAGGGGATTTCTTCAAAGAATTCAAAAATTAGACATATCACTAAATTCCTCTCAATCACTATATTCTTCACTCTCTAGTGTTTCCCCACTCAATGATGCTTTACTCACATACTACTTTATTTATGAACACTGTCCATTTTCACTTATTTGTGTCTCTTCTTCTCATTCATCTATTCTTTTTTTTAAGGCAATTTATTTGCTTTTAGCAGCTTCAAAAACACTCTTTAATTCTACTGAGACAGCAATCAGTGCCAAATTATATCATAATTCAGAGCAATTCATCCAATATAATTTGAACATTTTCCAAACAGTGACCAGCTATTCTTTCAAAATTTCAAATCAACTAACTCAAAACTGGTCATTTTCTTCATGTTGCAAAGTATCTGAGAAGATCCAAGTATTTGAGTATTGAAACTACTTCCTCACTGTAGTCTCTCATAAGTGTTTGATCTCTCGGAATCCTAAAGGTTACTCACTCAATACACTAGTCACTTTAGGAATCAGAGTTACATACCCAGGCAAATGTGATTCTAGTGTTTCACAAGCACGTATAAAGAAAATTTAAGGACCTCACGATCATTGAACTTCACTCATACACTGTACAACACTTAGAGGTTCCTAAGTTCAGTACTGCCTTTTTTATCTACCTTAGAATCTCTAATTTGTATATATAGGGAAAATGGGGTCAGGTTAGCTTTATGAAAGAAGGGGATTTCTTCAAAGAATTCAAAAATTAGACATATCACTAAATTCCTCTCAATCACTATATTCTTCACTCTCTAGTGTTTCCCCACTCAATGATGCTTTACTCACATACTACTTTATTTATGAACACTGTCCATTTTCACTTATTTGTGTCTCTTCTTCTCATTCATCTATTCTTTTTTTTTAAGGCAATTTATTTGCTTTTAGCAGCTTCAAAAACACTCTTTAATTCTACTGAGACAGCAATCAGTGCCAAATTATATCATAATTCAGAGCAATTCATCCAATATAATTTGAACATTTTCCAAACAGTGACCAGCTATTCTTTCAAAATTTCAAATCAACTAACTCAAAACTGGTCATTTTCTTCATGTTGCAAAGTATCTGAGAAGATCCAAGTAATTGAGTATTGAAACTACTTCCTCACTGTAGTCTCTCATAAGTGTTTGATCTCTCGGAATCCTAAAGGTTACTCACTCAATACACTAGTCACTTTAGGAATCAGAGTTACATACCCAGGCAAATGTGATTCTAGTGTTTCACAAGCACGTATGAAGAAAATTTAAGGACCTCACGATCATTGAACTTCACTCATACACTGTACAACACTTAGAGGTTCCTAAGTTCAGTACTGCCTTTTTTATCTACCTTAGAATCTCTAATTTGTATATATAGGGAAAATGGGGTCAGGTTAGCTTTATGAAAGAAGGGGATTTCTTCAAAGAATTCAAAAATTAGACATATCACTAAATTCCTCTCAATCACTATATTATTCACTCTCTAGTGTTTCCCCACTCAATGATGCTTTACTCACATACTACTTTATTTATGAACACTGTCCATTTTCACTTATTTGTGTCTCTTCTTCTCATTCATCTATTCTTTTTTTTAAGGCAATTTATTTGTTTTTAGCAGCTTCAAAAACACTCTTTAAGTTAATCCTCACTTCCCATCTTTTCAATCCAAAATTTAATGGTAAGTCCAAAGGGTAGGATTGATATTACATCTCTTACCTTTATGGTTTGGACTGGATTGTGGACCAAAGAAAAGGTTTTAATGAGAATGGAAATAAAATGGTTAACCTCACAAGATATCAGAGTCTTGTTATATCCAGCAGGCAAAAGCTATTTAGTAGTTTCACTCACTCTCTCAAATCAGATCATTTTCCTTGGCAGATTAAATACATAACTTTACCCGACCAATGCCATGTACACTTGAGGAATGTATGAGAAATTCAAAGCAATCCTATAAAGGTTCTGATTTCTATAGAAAAAAGTTTGTCAGATAAATGTATTTAATAAGGAAGAGAATAAAAATAACCCCCCTCATGAAGAAAAAGGCACAAAATAAAGCTCAAAACCTCACATACCACCCAAGGTTTTTTCCACTCTTTCCTTATCAAAACTCATCAACTTATTCACAATTCAAATCTAACTAGAATCTTCATCAGTGTTCAAAGAAATTTATCAAAAATTGCTCATCAAAGCTGCTTGTTTTGAACACTTATTTTTTGTTTGAAATCTCATTTTACGAAAAACTAAATCACTTTGAATTATGAGAAATGTAAGCTCAATCATGCACTCGGACCTATAATATCCTAACAAAAACTGAAACAAAATCTACAAATAAAATCAAACTAAACCAAAAATAGAATATAAATTAACTAAACAAACATAAACTAACTAAACAAATTATCAGCAATGTGATTTCTATCCTACCCCTAACTTAAAAGAAAGCAGTGTCCTCAATGGTTAAGAGAACATGAAAAAATATAAAGAGATAAAGGGGATGTAGAAAAAAAATGAATCAGAGAGTTAGGCAAAATACCTGGATGTTGCCATTATCAGATGATAAGTCGCCTCAATTAAAGGCAAGAAGAAAACTGGTTAGGCAAAATAAGAATAGGCGAGAATGAACATGATCGCTAACCTTATGCGAAATACCCAGGCGAAATATAAGAGTTGCCATTTTAGAGTGATATTTAGGCAAAATGTCATGGCGAAATACAGGTCCAATTAGGCGAAATAGTAGGCAACAAATAGACAAGTTGCCATAAAGGAAACAAGAAAAAGCGAAATAACAGAAGTATCGCCTCACTCATTCGCCTGTCCTATGTTAAAGATCTTACCAACTAGGCGAAAAACAAAGACCTCGCCTAAGTCGAGGCGATATTGCTGGCGATTTGAGTTCTACCTCGCCCAACACAATGTTTCAACAGAACCCTTGCAGAATAACCTGTAAACTTCAAAATTCAAGCAAAGAAATGATTACAAACTCAATCAGTTATCCTGTAGACACAGCTCACAATGTTAGGGAAAAACAACCCCGAACTTGAAACCTAAAACTCTCTACACAAATTAGGATTAACAACCACATTACTCTTTTAATAGTTAAAAAGAAAGACAACAGAATCAGTCACATTACTCTTTATTAAAGGTGAAAAAGAAATCAAAAATTAAAAATAAAGACTCAAGTAAACACATTACTCTTTCATTGAAAAAATAACAGAATAAATCTAGAATATTACAAAAGAAACAAAAAGTATATAACATATAACAACTAGAAATAATCGAAGGAGGCATCTAAAAACTGAGATTTCTGAGGAGATTTAATGTTCAATCTCTTTCTCTTTGGCTTTAGGCTGGAAGATCTAATGTTCAACTGTTCTACCACCAACCTTCTGATTTCTCTGTCTGCCTCAGCTGTACTGAGAGGATGAATAGTGAAAGCTCTGTTGGGTGGATAACGCGTTGGGTTGGCCTGTTGCCTCAGGAATTCGCTAAACATTCGGATATGTCTGAAAATGATAGAGTAATATCCATCTGGAACCGAAAATGCAGAGGTTGGCTCCTAAGAGCAAGGAGTCTTGTTGTGATCCAAAATAAGCAGCCCCTCTAAATCTGCAAGTGTAATAGCAGGACTACGAAAAACTTCCTTGCTTTCTTTGGCTTGTTCACCCTTCTGACTAGTTTTTTCTTCGTTTAAACTATCCATTTCATCATCTGAAGAGCTTGTAAATGAGAATTCCATCCCTCTGAAAAATTCATAAGAAGGCATCCTATTGTAAGCACTAAAAAACTTTCCTAACATAACAGTCACTTCTTCTTCATTAAAAGTTCTAACTTCTTCTTCCAGCAAAGGTACTTGACTAATAGGTTCAGGTTGAAGAAAAGGTATTATTGCCTGATTTTGAGAAGAACTATCACTGCCTATAGGAATAGGATCCTCAGTTGAAAACATTCCCATCCTTACTTGATTAGAATGTCTGGATGAACAATGTTGAGCCTTGGGATGAATTCTTCTGTAGCAGGGGGTTGAGGCTGAGCAATACACTTGACAGGTCCAAAATGAGGAGGAACCTGACAAGTATAAATCAAGGTCTCTTGGAAAATTGGCTCTGGTACTACAGACTGCTTGTCACTTTCTTCAGGTCGAGCTGATCCTGAACCTTCCCCTCTCTCTTGAATAAATGGAGGTTGTCCAGTTACCTCGGCAAAAGATGCCGGCAAAAGATGCCAGCAAAAGGCCTTGCTTTTCAAGGTCAGCTGTATCAATCTCCTCACAATCTGAGGAATCAGAATTATAGACCCTCTCTGGTTCAGGCTTTACAGCCTTTTCCTTTCCTTTCCTCATTACCCTCTCATCTTCCTCCACAACTTCATTAGTAGCTAGATCAAATTGATCACCTAAATTTCTCTAGAGGTGATCTTCGTCAAAAATGGAAACAGCCACAGCATCACTCAACTCAGGTTGGCTGTTCATGAGCTCTTCTTGCTCAAAATGAGGAGGCAGGTAATCATCTTCTTCTCCTTCTGGCTCAACAGGTTCCCTGATGCTTACCCGCTTTTCAAACCTACTGTAGGTGCACCCTTCTTGGTTCTTTGTAATTACAGTCTCTGAAATTCTAGTGGGTCTGAGATGTTGTTGAAGAATTCAGCTATTCTTTCTTCAACCTTAATGTTAACCATCTCATAAACTATAACCTCTAGTCGTTCTCTTGATAAGGGTTCAGCTACCCTTTCATTCTCCATCCCTGGACTGTGAATAGGAGCTGGAGTGGTCCCCTGTACTGGTTTGGCAACTGAAGTAGGTGAAGAAAATTTATTCTTCTTTATACTTGATCTTCTAGCATCCCTCAGTGCCTTAAGCTTGATAACTCTCTCTACTGCTTCAGTGCAGGTGGGTTCCTTACCACCTCTACTCTCCCAAATTCGAAGTTCCAATTCACCAGTGTGAGGCTTAGAATTGCTAGCCACACATCCTTCTTTTTGCTCTGAACTCCATATCTCTCCAGCAACCCAGTTATGAGAGATGGAAAATATAAAGTCCTTTGCCTGGACTTTTCCTTCCTCAGACTGCACACCCTCTTCTGAAGCTCGGAGAAGATCAGCTGGCCTAAGTGGATAAACTCCCATTTGTTGAAATCTCTCACATTATCCCTCAGCCATGTTAAGCATATGGCTGTGTGAATGTCTAATTCACTAGCCAAGACATCCACTTCGGAACATTGAGTTGGATGCTGAAACCTTTTGAGACTCCTCAAGTCTCCCACCATTAATTCAGCTGCATCCATTCCTCTATCACCTTGATGATCAGCTTCCATTAAACCGTAATAACTACAAATGGTTTCTGCTGATATATCCACTAGGTGGCCTCTAATGCTAAAGGGATAATCCAACTCCTCAAGGGCCTCATTGTAGAACTCCTCTACTAAGGTGGCATTAACTTTCTTAGGCTGCTCCACCATTTTCTTCATAAACCAGCTGTAGAGGTAATTTCCAAACCTTTTATCTTCAAGCTCATCCAACAGAATCCCTTTTTTCCTGCCAAAACTGCAGGTTTTTCTTCTGTAGTGGGCTCTTAACCTGAGATTTATCTTTGATAACCTTAGGTGAACTAAGCTTCACCTTTTTCCCTTTTTTATAGGCCTCAAACTCTGCTGCAGCTTGTTTCTTGGCCAATACTGATTTCCCAACTGAAACCTCCCCTTTTTCAGCATTTGGTGTAGAAGGGGTTGTAGGTGTATTTTCTACACTCTTCTTATTGGTTGAGCCAGATGAGCCAATCTGAATTCCCTTTTGTTTAGGACCCTTAATTGATCCTGATCCAACAAGCTTCCCAGTCTTCTTCCCCTTACCAGCAGTTGAAGTAGAGGGGGTCTTAGGAGCCTTCTCTTTAGACTTTGGCGAAGAAGGAAGAATTACTCTGACCTAGTTATTCTTTTCATCATTGATCTTCGGCCTGGCCGAAGTCTTTGCCTTCTTGCCCTTCTTAGATGGGCTAGGAGTAATATCACTCTTTCTTTTGGCCATTTATCTGCAATTTGAAACAACATTTCAACAATTATAACCAAATATCAAATTGACAAAACTAAAAATCATTAAAGAAGCAGCATTATCAATATTAAACAACTGACAGTATATTGCAACATGGTTTCACCATTTATCAAGCACATTTAACAATCAAGACCTTAACCCACGTTTTACAGCTTAAGCACTAACAACTACTGTAAACAACACAATCAATTGCATTCGCAAAATGGAACACCCAGCTAAAATCATACATGTTTATAGTAAAGCCCAAAGAGATTAACTCATTATTATCGTTAAACATTGCTCTATTGACACCCTAACAATTGCAATAAAATTATCAACTCATACAACCACAAATAGGCAATATTGTAACGAAAAATTGAGAAGAACATACCTTGTTTAGTTTCTATGATGAAAATAGATTCAAAATGAGAAGCAAACTGAGAGATTCGTGATTTAAGGCTTTTGTGAAGATGAAAAATCAGAAAGCAAGTAATAGTAATGGTAAAATCGATTTGGGTTTATAAAGGAATCAAGAAATAGGCGCAATTATGCAAAAGATAGGCAGAAGACGGAAATATCCTGCCTCGCCTCATGTCATACAACGGTAACATTTGCCTACGTGTCGCCAAAACATTTTGCCACTTCATTAAGTGCTAGCAACATAAGTGGACGAAATGTTTTATGTCGCCAGGTATTAGGCACATTAACAATTTAAAAACAGGCGAGAAGAATAATTCGCCTTAAAATCATCCTAAACTGGCGACACAAGAGGCAACATATCTATAGTTTCGCCTCAATTAAAATGAGCAAGGCGAATACAAAGGACAATATATTTAACTTCGCCTTAAACAATGTGAACCTTGGCGATCAAAAATAAGACTTCGCCTTCACAAAGAAATTCAGGCGAAATAATGAGGCGAAAAAAAACTATGTCGCCGAAAGTATTTTCAAAACAGGCGATTCTCCAGACAAATAAATCACAGTTCGCCAAATTAAACTTGTTTCAGGCGAAGAAATTTGGCACAATTAAAACTTAGCGCTAGAAAACATACCTGTTTGGCGAGATACAATGACAATGTGTTGAACTCTCGCCTCACTTTACTTGGCACTGGGCGATATAACAAGGCGAGATTCTTCCTTCTTCGCCTTTGCAAGAGTAGGATAGGCAAAGTTTTTGGCATGACTATCCTTTCTCGTCTTCACCCAGGCGACCATGCATGGCGATTTCCCATAATTCGTCATCTTCAAAATATTCATACAAGCGAAATGAAGTTATTCCTCGCCAATTGAGAAACAGCTTTGGCGAGTATTTTGGCAACAAGAATGACATTTCACCTTCTTTTTAAACTTAAAGTTCATCTGAAAACAACAATTCTTCTGCAAAACATGAACTTGGTTAGATAAAAACTTACACAATTTTAAACAATTATAACACTGATCCAATCAAGATCAAATTGTGTAAGGAGCATGCTTTGTTTAAGGTCGTTAGCATCGACCATGGCAAGCTTGTCATTGATTTTCCATCATGTCTACAGGATCTGAAATATAAAGAATATCTCTTGTCCTGTAGATGTCCCCTCCTAAATAGTGTTTAAGTCTCTGTCCATTCACAGCAAAAGAATCAGTAGACTTGTTGTCAAATAATTCAACAGCTCCATAAAGGGAAACACTCTTTATTCTAAATGGTCCAGACCATCTAGACTTCAGTTTTACTGGAAAGAAGCTAAGTTTGGTATTGTAAAGCAGTACATATTGTCCAGGTGTGAACTCTCGCTAGACAATCTTTTTATCATGGTAATTCTTCATCTTCTGCTTGTATATCTCATGATTTTCATAAGCTTTAAGGCGCCATTCATCCATCTCATCTAGTTGTAGAAGTCTCTGCTTTCCTACTTTTTCATAGTCCATATTCAGAAGTTTTACAGTCCAATACGACTTGTGTTCTAACACCAATAGTAAACGACATCCCTTACCATATACCATTCTGAATGGTGACATTCCATTGAGAGTTTTAAAAGCTGTTTTGTAAGCCCACAGAGCATCATTTAGCTTGAAGCTCCAGTCTTTTCTGGACTCATTTACAGTCTTTTGCAGGATTCTTTTTAATTCTCTGTTTGAAACTTCCACTTGCCCATTTGGTTGTAGATGATAAGCAGTTATAACTCTATGAATTACTCCATACTTCTTGAGCACCTTTTCTAGCAACTTGTTACAAAAGTGAGACCCTCAATCACTAATTAGTACCCTCGGTATGCCAAATCTAGTGAAGATATTCTTCTGAAGAAATTTCTCCACTACCTTTCCATCATTTGTAACACAAGCAACAGCCTCTACCCACTTGGATACGTAATCAACTGCTACAAGTATATACTCATACTTGTTTGATAGAGGAAATGGTCCTATGAAGTCTATACCCCAGACATCAAACGACTCAACCTCTAGAATATAATTCTGAGTCATTTCTTGCCTCTTAGAAATATTACCCATTCTTTGGCATCTATTACAGTTGGCTACAAAAGCATGTGCATCCTTAAATATAGATGGCCAATAGAAACCACATTCCAAAATTCTGGCTGCTGTTCTAGTACCAGCAAAATGACCAGTATATTCTGATGAATGACAGTGCTTGATAATGTCTAATGTTTCCTCATATGGGATGAAACGTCTTAATACTTGATCAGCACATCTCCTAAAAATGTAGGGTTCATCCCATATGTACCTCTTAACCTCATGAAGGAACATTTTCTTCTGATGACTGTTTAAATCTTCAAGCACATTACATGACAAATAGTTTGCATAGTCAGCATACCAGGGATAAAATGTTACCTCACAAAGGTAAAGTTGTTCATCTGGAAATTGTTCATTAATGTCAACTTGAGCCTCCATATCCTTAATGTGCAGTCTTGAGAGGTGGTCAGCTACTACATTCTCAGTGCCATTTTTGTCTTTGACTTTAATATCGAACTCCTGTAACAAGAGTATCCATCTCATCAATCTAGGTTTAGACTCTTTCTTAGCAAATAAGTATCTCAATGCTGCATTATCAGTATGAATGATAAACTTAGACCCTAATATGTAAGATCTAAACTTATCCAATGCAAAGACTATTGCTAGTAGTTCTTTTTTTGTGGTGGTGTAATTTCTCTGAGCCTCCACCAACGTTTTACTAGCATAATAAATGACCCTAAATAGCCTCTCCTTTCTCTGTCCCAGCACTGCACCTACAGTAAAGTCAGATGCGTCACACATGATTTCAAATTCAGAATTCCAATCTGGTGGAATTATGACTGGTGCTGAAACTAACTTGTCTTTCAACTGCACAAAAGCTTTCAAACAATCATCAGTAAAATCAAATGTCTTTTCTTTTTCTAGTAGAACACACAAGGGTCTAGCTATTTTTGAAAAATCCTTAATAAATCGCCTGTAGAACCCAGCATGTCCTAAGAAACTTCTAATACCTTTTACATTGGTAGGAGGAGGTAAATTAGAAATAATATCTATTTTAGCCCTGTCTACTTCCAATCCTCTAGCAGACACCTTATGGCCTAAAATAATACCCTCTCTTACCATAAAATGGCATTTTCCCAGTTGAGGACTAGGTTAGTTTCCTCACATCTTGCAAGCACTTTTTCAAGATTATTCAAGCAATCTTCAAAACTATCTCCAAAAATGGAAAAATCATCCATGAAGACCTCTAAAACCTTGCCTATGAAATTAGTAAAAATAGCTAACATACACCTCTGAAATGTTCCTGGTGCACTACATAGTCCAAATGGCATCCTATTATAAGCAAAGGTTCCAAAGGGACAGGTGAAATGTTTTGTGTTGGTCACTTAGTGCTATGGGAATTTGGTTATATCTAGAATAACCATCCAAAAAGCAAAAGTATGAGTGTCCTGCTAGTCTATTTAACATTTCGTCTATGAAGGGAAGGGGAAAGTGGTCCTTCCTAGTGGCATCATTTAAAGCTCTGTAGTCTATACACATTCGCCACCATGTGACAGTTCTACTAGGGATCAATTCATTCTTTTCATTCTTAATCACAGTAATCCCTCCCTTCTTTGGCACATACTGCACTGGACTAACCCTTTCACTATCTGAAATTGGAAAAATAATACCTGCATCAAGGAGTTTCAGTACTTCCTTTTTCACAACCTCCTTCATATTTAGATTTAATCTTCTCTGAGGTTGTATCTTAGGTGTATATTTGTCCTCCAAGATGATCTTGTGTGTACAGAAAGTGGGGTTGATTCCTTTGATATATGCTATTGTCCATGCAATGGCTTTCTCGTGTTTCCTTACCCACTTGGAATAGACGTACTTCTTGTTCATCTATTAAATCATTTGAAACCACAATGGGTAAGCTAGAGTCCTTAGGGTTAAGGAATGCATACCTAAGATGACTTGAAAGAGCCTTCTGTTCCAACTGTGGTGGTTTTTCAGTTGAGGGAAGCAATGGCTCAGCTTATGGTTGAATATTACTAATGTTGAAGACAAAATGAGAAGTCATGCATTCTAGCTTTCTACTATAAGCACTCTCTTATAGAACATCCATATCCACTTCATTGATTAACACATTGTTCAGTGGATCAGAACTCCTTCGAGTGAGAATTTTGGTCCATCAGTTCCTCATTAGCTGCCAGTTGCACGGTTTTGACTTCATTAAAATCGTATGGGAATTTTAATGACTCCAAAAGACTAAATTTTGCTTCCTCTCCATTAACTACGAGTGTGAGTTCACCATTTGCCACGTTTATCATTGCTTGCCCAGTTCTCAGGAATAGTCGCCCAAGTAATAGAGGTACATCTTAATCTACCTCCATATCAAGCACTACAAAGTCTACAGTAAACATGAATTTGTTTACTAAGACTATCACATCTTCAACCACCCCATTTGCATAAGTGAAAGATCTGTCAGCAAGCTGTAATAAGACATTGTCAGGTCTGAAATGCCCTATTCCCAACTTTTCATAGATAGCCAGAGGCATCAAATTTATACTGGCTCACAAATCAAAGAGAGCTCTTCCCTTGAATCTGTCGCCTATGGTCAAAGGTATGGTGAACTTGCCTGGATCCTTCTCTTTCCTGGGAATCTGATACTTGATAAGCTGGCTCACACTCTCATTCACATTAATGCATCCCACATCACCTAAATTCCTTCTATTTGACAACAGCTCCTTCATGAATTTAGCATAGACAGGCATCTATTTCAATGCTTCAATGAATGGGATGTTGACATGGATTTGCTTCATCATGTCTAAAAACTTCTCAAGCTGCTTATCCAGCTTCTTTCTATTCTCTCTTTGAGGAAAAGGTAAGGCAATCTTAACAACCTCCTGTTCTTTTGCAACATATTTGCTGATTTCTTCATTTTCCTTATTTTGTACAGGAAGTTCATAACTTTTCTTTTCCTTAGAGTTCTCCAGTTGTTTCCCACTTCTCAGTGTAATAGCAAGCACTTGTGCTTCCTCCTTGGATTTATCTTTAACCCTTGGGTTGGGCACAGTGTCACTTGGAAGTGCTCCTTGGGGTCTTTGATTCAAAACTTGCATAAGTTGCCCCATCTGAGTTTCCAAATTTTTTATTGAAGTGGTATGGTTGGTAAGAACAGCATCAGTCTTCTCCACGTATTTAATCAGAAGGTCCTCCATATTAGACTTCTTCAGTCCCATCGGCTGATACTGAGTCTGTCCTTGTTATTGGTAACCAGGTTAAGGATTTCTTTGGTAATAACCCTAATTTTGATAGGGTTGGTTCCTCTGTCGATAGTGTGGCCCTGCTGGTTCCCATAATTATTATTCACATAATTTACTTATTTCGACTCCTCTGGCTCATCTTCATCATCAGCAAATGCTGCTTCCTGAGCATAATCTGCTAGAGTAGTCTTCTGTTTTTCAACAAAATTAACTGAAGTCTTCTTTGGAGGACCCTTATTGACTGCCATATTGTCCATCTTTTTATTCAACAATACTATCTAAGTAGATAATGCATTGAAAGACTTCAACTCATAAACTCCTGACTGCTTCTTGTTTGCAGCCTTTTTCCTTTCATTCCATCCAAAATCATTGTTTACCAG
The DNA here is from genome assembly GCA_031304145.1 of Cardiospermum halicacabum. Classification (NCBI taxonomy): domain Eukaryota; kingdom Viridiplantae; phylum Streptophyta; class Magnoliopsida; order Sapindales; family Sapindaceae; genus Cardiospermum; species Cardiospermum halicacabum. Next base: position 22,037,270 of record CM062394.1, on the reverse strand, counting down.
CAATTTGATGAAGTCATGAGCTTCATCTGGCTCCTTATCCATTATTGATCCTCCAACTGAGGAATCAATGTGCATTTTGATCTAAGGAGGCATGGCACTATAAAATGTCATCACAATGCTCCAAGATGCTATGCCATGGTGAGGACATCTTCTGATCATCTCCTTGAACCTTTCCCAACTTTCATATAATGACTCTCCATCCACATACTGAAAAGAAGAGATCATATTTCTTAGTTTCACCATCTTCATGGGAGGAAAGTAGCGGGCTAAAAACTTCCTAACTAGATCTTCCCAGCTATTGATACATCCTGGTGGCAATGAGTATAACCAGGAATGAGCTTTGTTACTCAGTGAAAAGGGAAATAAATAAAGTTTAACTACATCCTCTGAGACTCCATTGCGTCAAAATGTACTGCACAGATGCAGAAAGGTGTTCAAATGCTGATTAGGATACTTAGTAGCTCCTCCTCCAAATTTATTTTATTGGACCATCTGGATGAGTCCATATCTCAACTCAATATTATCAGTTGTTATTGCTGGTAAGTTGATGGCCTGTGGCATGCCATCAACTGGTGGGATGGAATATTGACGAAGAGTCAACCTCTCAGGATCTCCTCGTACATCATTGTCATTATTTTTGTTGTAGCGTTCTCCAGACATTGTTACTCTTAACTCAGTTCTCGCTGCTGATCTTGTTCGTGATGTAGATTGTCTAACAATTTTTCTAGTTTAGGATAAAACTGCAAGTCTTAAGTACCTTTAGATATTGTCTGCATACACTACACACTTGAACAAACAACTTTAAAACTGAAAAAGAATTTAATAAATCAAGTGAGCGCAGTTCATAATGAATCTTAATCTTTAAAGAACAATCCCCGGCAACGGTGCCAAGAAATGGGTGAGAAAATTTGATGAGTATGAAAACTCGACTGATATTAGATTTCATAGCAATCAATCAAAATTCCTATCAATGTCTAATATAGTTCTTTAGATATCGTCTCTACAGGGATTGTAAGCTAAGAAGCATGATTGAGACTAAGATTTAAGCTGAATTGCTAAAAGAATCCTATATACAAATTGAATTATAAGAATCATAGAATTGATGTGAAGTAAAAGATATTAATGACATTCATTCAATTAAAACTCAAGTCAGCACTCTATTCTGCAATTGATCTTAACAACGAATAAGTTGATTTGCTAAATCTGTTATCAATTAACTTGTCATGCAAGTTTCACCTTAAATCAGAGATTTACCTTCTAGATTGTCATCAGTGATCTGTTAAAAGATCTCTCAATTCAATTTAACAGATCTCAATTATATAGTTGCATATATCTCTTTACTACAATTTATACAACTAATAAGCACAATCTGTAGAAAAACAGATCTATAGTCTATCTCTAGCACTACGATCCTTTGTTCTTAGATCTGAAACCTAATCGCCATCTCTGGTCTAAATCAAATCTCAGATTAACAATATTACGCTCGTTCTTGTTATTCAATAATCAGCCATGAAAATCTGTCTATAATTGAATAAGAAATATTGCAATTAATGTGATAATCAACATCAAAACTCAACAAGTCAACAGAGCTCTTAAGCTAACATGTATAGTTAAGCATAACCAATTACAGTAAAAATTCTTCATCAACATGTGTAAGATCTGAATCTTATCGAGGAAGTCTGAAGCTAGACTCTGTCACAGTTGTTGCTTCACAATCTTCAAGCTAATCTCTATGATCAACAGAAACAGAGTACCAAACTTCTTCAAGAAACTTCTCTGAAGATGTTGAATAAAGCATATTGAAGAATCTAGAATTTCTCTCAAAGTATATCAGAATGTGAAAAGTGAAATCAATCGTCTAAAACTGTCTACAAAACTCTTCATACTCTCTTCTTGAGCTCCTATTTATAGAGTTTGGCTCAGTGGCAATTTTGAAATAAAATCAATAAAGAAACACAAATTGGCGAAGTAACATTTTTCTTCATTTATGTTGCTTGTTTCTTCGCCTGAACCAAACGACTTCTTCAAATTTCGCTTGTCCTGATCGCCAAGCTGACAATCTCCTTAGGCGAAATGTTCTCTATATTTCCATAGTCTATCACCTGATACTTACGCGAACTGATCTTTTTTTCGCCAAAATACTTTTCCAATTAAAAACATTCTAGGCGATGTCTCATCAAATGTCGCCTGTTATCATCCTTCGACTTGGCGACATATCTCATTTATTGCCTCAAGAACCGCCTTATGGTAGTCGAGGTCCAAACTTCATCGCCTAAGTTCTGCTAAGATGGCGACATATGAAGGTAAAAAGTTCCTGATTTGCCTTGCGTGCTTTAACCTTCAAGGCGAGATCTTCTTTATATCGCCTACTTCATCGCCTTCTTCTCCAAATTATGGTGATGTCTTCAGGCGAATTCGTTTCTTACCAAAAATCATTTCACCAGTTTGCTGACTTTGGATGAAATTCTGATTTGGTTATTCTTTCTTCTGATTTTGTATGCTTTAGCTCCTTTTCCACAACTTTTCATCCAAGTCACTGTCTCAAAAATAGTAGTCTTGAATTAATAAAAATGTATTCAATATCTCATCTTTTAAGCTCGATTTAATTATATTAAAGCTCATAAAGTATGCTAAAACAAAGGTAAATTCTAGACTTATCAAAAGGGTGGGATCGACAATTGATCGCACCATTATATTAAGTTAAAGTAATAAAATATTGAATTGGTCATTGAAGATTAATTGTTGTATAAACATTTACATTGATAGATATGTCTAAAGGGTGTGATCGACAATTGATCGCAAGGTTATATTAAATTAATGTAATGAATTATTGAATTGGTAATTGAAGATTAATTGTTGTTATCACACTAACAGTGATAAATTTGTCTAAAGGGTACGATCGACAATTGATCGCAACATTATGTTATGTTAAAGTAATGAATTATTGAATTGGTAATTGAAGATTAATAGTTGTTTAAACATTTACATTGATAGATTTGTCTAATGGTTGCGATCGACAATTGACCGCAACATTATATTAAGTTAAAATAATGAAATATTGAATTGGTCATTGAAGATAAATTGTTGTTTACACATTTACATAGATAGATATGTCTAAAGGGTGCGATCCACAATTGATCGCAACATTATATTAAGTTAAAGTAATAAAGTATTGAAATGGGCATTGAAGATTAATTGTTGTTTATACAATTAGAGAAATAGATATGTCTAAAGAGTGAGATCGAAAATTGATCGCAACGTTATATTAAGTTAAATTAATGAAATATTGAATTGGTAATTAAAGATTAATGGTTGTTTACACAATTTTAGTGATAGATATGTCTAAAGGGTGCGACCGACAATTAGTCGCAACATTATATGAACTTAAAGTAATGAAATATTGAATTTGTCATCGAAGATTAATTTTTGTTTACACATTGATAATGATTGATATGTCTAAAGTGTACGATCGAATATTGATTGCAACATTATATTAAGTTAAAGTAATGAATTATTGAATTGGTAATTTAAGATTAATAGTTGTTTACGCATTTAGAGTTATAGATATGTCTAAATGATGTGATTGACAATTAATCACAACATTATATTATGTTAAAGTAATCAAATATTGAATTGTTCAATGAAGATTAATTGTTGTTTACACATTTACAGAGATAGATATGTCTAAAAGGTGCGATAGACAATTGATGGCAACATTATATTAAGTTAAAGTAATGAAATATTGAATTGGTCATTGAAGATTAATTGTTATTATCACATTAACAGTGATATATATGTCGAAAGGGTACGATTGAATATTGATTGCAACATTATATTAAGTTAAAGTAATGAATTATTGAATTGGTAATTGAACATAAATAGTTGTTTACACATTTACAATTATAGATACGTCTAAAGGGTGCGATCGACATTTAATTGCGCTACTGTATTAAGTGAAAGTAATAAAATATTGAATTGGTCATTGAAGTTTTATTTTTGTTTACACATTTACAGAGATAGATATGTCTAAACGGTGTGATCGAAAACTGATCGCAACATTATATTAAGTTAAAGTAATGAATTATTTAATTGTTTATTGAAGGTTAATAGTTGTTTTCACATTTACAGTGATAGATATTTCTAAAGGATACGATCAACAATTGATCGCAACATTATGTTATGTTGAAGTAATTAATTATTGAATTGGTTATTGAAGATTAATTGCTGTTTACACATTTACTGTGATTGATATGTCTAAAGGGTGCGATCGAATATTGACCGCAACATTATATTAAGATAAAGTAATAAAATATTGAATTGGTCATTGATGATTAATTGTTGTTTACACATTTACAGAGATAGATATGTCTAATGGGTGCGATCTACAATTGATCGCAACATTATATTAAGTTAAACCAATGAAATATTGAATTTGTCATCGAAGATTAATCTTTGTTTACATATTTATAGTGATGCGTATGTCTAAAGTGTACGATCGAATATTGATTGCAACATTATATTAAGTTAAAGTAAGGAATTATTGAATTGATAATTAAAGATTAATAGTTGTTTACAAATTTACAGTTATAGATATGTCTAAAGGGTGTGACCGACAATTGATCGCAACAGTATATTAAGTTAAAATAATGAAATATTGAATTGATCATTGAAGAGTATTTTTTTTTACAAATTTACACTGACAGATATATCTAAGGGGTGCGATCGACAATTGATCGCAACATTATATTAAATTAAAGTAATGAATTATTGAGTTTGTCATTGAAGATTAATTGTTGTTTTTCACATTTACAGTGATAGCTATGTATAAATTGTACGATCATAAATTGATTGCAACATTATGTTAAGTTAAATGGGATAAATAATACATGGCCCCCTGTACTTGTATAAGTTTTTCAGTTAGCCCCCTGTACAAATGGTTGTCTCAGTTAGCCCCTGTACTTGTGATTTTGTCTCAGTTAGCCCCTCGGTCCTGACGTGGCATCTGACATGGTCGTTTGATGTGTGATGTGGACGGCCATGTGTCATCAAGGTCACACATCAAATGACCACGTCAGACGCCACGTCAGCACCGAGGGGCTAATCGAGACAAAGTCACAAGTACAGGGGGCTAACTGAGACGACCATTTGTACAGGGGCTAACTAAGAAAAATTATAAGTTTATAAATATGTAAATATAATTAAACGTTATAACTTTTTTCGGTTTAATTCGTCTAATAATCTATTTTAGATAGTTTAAATAAATCATCATTTTAAATCTATCTCAAAATAACCATTTTAAAGAATTTCATTTAAATTTTTGTTTAATCTATTTTTTAAAATTATTTTATTAAAAAAATAATTTTATAATATTTTTTATAATGATAATGTGACTCATTAAGACCAATTATATTTTGTTCTTGTGTCAACTTTGTTTTAATTCTAATTTGAATGTTTGATATCTAGTGCGGTTAGTTACTCCCTCTTTTTCTTTAAAAAATGATGATTATTTAAAGTATTTAAAATAGATAGATAGGTGAATCAGATAGATTATAAGTTATTATATATAATTATACATATATTTTATTTTTAAATCAATTTTATTTATGTATTTTTAAATTTTCTCAATTAGCCCATTGTACAAATTGTTGTCTCAATTAGCCCCCTGTACTTGTTATTTTGTATCAGTTAGCCCCTTAATGCTGATGTGGCGCGTGACGTAGTCGTTTGATGTGTGATATTGACGACATGTGGCAGTCCACATCATACATGCAATTTCCACGTCATGCGCTCTGTCAGCACAGATGGGCTATCTGAGACAAAATCACAAGTACAGGGGGCTAACTGAGACAACAATTTGTACAGGGGGCCAAGTGAAAAACTTATACAAGTACAGGGGGCTATGTATTATTTATCACTAAGTCAAATTAATGAATTATCGAATTGGTTATTGAAGATTAATTTTTAATTACACATTTACGGTGATTGATATATCTACAGGGTGCGATCGAATATTGATCGCAATATTATATTAAGTTAAAGTAATGAAATATTGAATAGGTTATTGAAGATTAATTATTGTTTACACATTTACAGTGATAGATATGTCTAAAGGGTGCGATCGACAATTGATCGCAACATTATATTAAGTAAAAGTAATGAAATATTGAATTGGTCATTGAAGCTTAATTGTTGTTTCCACGTTTACATTGAAAGATATGTCTAAAATGTGCGATTGAAAATTGATCGCAATATTATATTAAGTTAAATTAATGAAATATTGAATTGGTCATTGTAGATTAATTGTTGTTTAAACATTTACATTGATAGATTTGTCTAATGGTTGCGATCGACAATTGATCGCAATATTATATTAAGTTAAAATAATGAATAATTGAATTGGTCATTGAAGATAAATTGTTGTTTACACATTTACATAGATAGATATGTTTAAAGTGTGCGATCCAATATTAATCGTAGCATTATATTAAGTTTAAGTAATGAAGTATTGAAATGGTCATTGAAGATTAATTGTTGTGTATACAATTAGAGAGATAGATATGTGTAAAGAGTGAGATCGACAATTGATCGCAACAGTATATTAAGTTAAAGTAATGAAATATTGAATTGGTAATTAAAGATTAATGGTTGTTTACAAAATTTTAGTGATAGGTATGTTTAAAGGGTGCGATCGACAATTAATCGCAACATTATATGAACTTAAAGTAATGAAATATTGAATTTGTCATCGAAGATTAATTTTTGCTTACGAATTGATAATGGTAGATATGTCTAAAGTGTACGATCGAATATTGATTGCAACATTATTTTAAGTTAAAGTAATGAATTATTGAATTGGTAATTTAAGATTAATAGTTGTTTACACATTTAGAGTTATAGATATGTCTAAAGAGTGAGATCGACAATTGATCGCAACGTTATATTAAGTTAAAGTAATGAAATATTGAATTGGTAATTAAAGATTAATGGTTGATTACACAATTTTAGTGATAGGTATGTCTAAAGGGTGCGATCGACAATTAGTCACAATATTATATGAACTTAAAGTAATGAAATATTGAATTTGTCATCGAAGATTAACTTTTGCTTACGAATTGATAATGATAGATATGTCTAAAGTGTACGATCGAATACTGATTGCAGCATTATATTAAGTTAAAGTAATGAATTATTGAATTGGTAATTTAAGATTAATAATTGTTTACACATTTAGAGTTATAGATATGTTTAAAGGGTGTGATCGACAATTGATCGCAACATTATATTATGTTAAAGTAATGAAATATTGAATTGTTCAATGAAGATTAAATGTTGTTTACACATTTACAGAGATAGATATGTCTAAAAGGTGCGATAGACAATTGATCACAACATTATATTAAATCAAAGTAATGAAATATTGAATTGGTCATTGAAGATTAATTGTTGTTATCACATTAACAGTGATATATATGTCTAAAGGGTACGATTGAATATTGATTGCAACATTATAGTAAGTTCAAGTAGTGAATTATTGAATTGGTAATTGAAGATTAATAGTTGTTTACACATTTACAGTTATAGATACGTCTAAAGGGTGCGATCGAAAATTGATTGCACTACTGTATTAAGTGAAAGTAATGAAATATTGAATTGGTCATTGAAAATTTATTTTTGTTTACAGATTTACAGTGATAGATATTTCTAAAGGGTGTGATCGATAATTGATCGCAACATTATATTAAGTTAAAGTAATGAATTAATGAATTTATCATTGAAGATTAATTGTTGTTTTCAAATTTACAGTGATAGATATGTCTAAATGGTACGATCATAAATTGATCGCAACAGTATGTTAAGTTAAATTAATGAATTAACGAATTGGTTATTGAAGATTAATTGTTATTTATACATTTAAAGTGATTGATATGTCTAAAGGGTGCGATAGAATATTTATCGCAACATTATATTAAGTTAAAGTAATGAACTATTGAATAGGTTATTGAAGATTTATTATTGTTTACACATTTACAGTGGTAGATATGTCTAAAGGGTGCGATCAACAATTGATCGCAACATTATATTAAGTAAAAGTAATGAAATATTGAATTGGTCATTGAAGATTAATTGTTGTTTCCACGTTTACATTGATAGATATGTCTAAAGGGTGCGATTGACAATTGATCGCAACATTATATTGACTTAAATTAATGAAATATTGAATTGGTCATTGAAGCTTAATTGTTGTTTACACATTAACATAGATAGATATGTCTAAAGGGTGTGATCGACAATTGATTACAACATTTTATTAAGTTAAAGTAATGAAATATTGAATTGTTCATTGAAGATTAATTGTTGTTTAAACATTTATTTGTAAAGCGTGCGATCGACAATTGATTGCAACATTATATTAAGTTAAAGTAATGAAATATTGAATTGGTCATTGAAGATTAATTGTTGTTTACACATTTTTAGAGATAGATATGTCTAAAGGGTGCGATCGACAATTGATCGCAACGTTATATTATGTTAAAGTAATGAAATATTGAATTGGTCATTGAAGATTAATTGTTGTTTAAACATTTACATTGATATATATGTCTAAAGAGTGCGATCGATAATTGATCGCAACATTATATTTAGTTAATGTAATGAAATATTGAATTGGTCGTTGAAGATTAATTGTTGTTTACCCATTTACTGTGATAGATACGTCTAAATGGTACGATCGAATATTGATCGTTACATTATATTAAGTTAAAGTAATGAAATATTGAATTGGTCATTGAAGATTAATTGGTTTTTACACAGTTACGGTGATAGATATGTGTAAATGGTATGATCGATAATCGATCACAACATTATATTAAGTTAAAGTAATGAATTATTGAATTGGTTATTAAAGATTAATTTTTGTTTACATATTTACAGTGATTGATATGTCTAAAATGTAACACTTTAACCCCCGCCCCGACGGAAAGGGAACGCAGAGTCCGGATGCTACCGGTGCAGAGACAGATAACAAACATACAGATATTGAAATAAATAGATATACCGATAAATGACTTACAAATCGCAATTCAAAGCTGAAAGACAATTCTTATAATTCCAAAGTCAATAGGTTCAACATTTTTCCAACATGATTCGAGAGTAAACTCTTAATGTTCAAAAATACTTAATCTGAAAACAAATCCCAAAACATTTTGCAGCGGGTACAAAAGTCCGATATAAGTTCAACTAAATAAAATAGAAATGCAATCCAAGTCTGAAGAGGATGTCATGTGATGCTCGATGGTAGTGATATCCTGCCATCCCACTTGACTGTCTGAACTTAGAAATTTCCATTCCCAAAAGAGTTCAAATATACAAAATAAAAATAGAAACAACAAGGGGTCAGACTATCGATGTCTGGTTAGTAAGCCAATGCCTAACAAATACACACAGATGCATCTTATTAAACAGATAGCATGTCATACACATATGTAGGTTAGTTATCAGCCAAAGGGTACAAATAGAAGCAAACAAGTTGATTAACAAATCAAGTTATCCCAATTATAATCCCTTTTAAGTGATCTAGGATAAGCGATTACAGATTATTGCATTTACCGATTGAAAAATGGCTTTACAGTTGCAAATTATTTTCAGAAGAGAGACCGAAACCGAATAGTAGTTCGGTAAGCAGTCCAACATGCAATTCGGTCAGAGAGCACTACCAAACTCACCGAATTATAATTCGGTAGACAGTCTGATAGGTAGCTCGGTCAGAGAGCATCACCAGAGTTACCGAATAATATTTCGGTAAGCAATTCGGTAGATAGCTCGGTCAGAGAGTAATTATATGATTCCAAAGAAGGTTTAAGTGACAGTTTAGTTCCTAATCCGGTATGAAACTCGGTCAGAGAGTTTTAAGTCTCCTAGATACACACCGAATTGTAATTCAGTACCTTACTAAATGAGGAGTTCAGTCAGAGAATTTGAACAGTCTATGAGACTCATACCGAACTACAGTTCGGTAGCTAGTTCGGTCAGAAGTTTGACCAGAGAGTGAATCTAATGATCTCAAGGCTGACTGAATTGTATTTCGGTAACCAGCTGGGTAAGGAGCTATACAAAAGACCATCCTACGTCTAGTTTTCCAGTTTTTAAGTGACAATCCGTTACCTAGTCCGGTATATAGTCCGGTTATGAACAGTGGGCACATTATTAGCCTAGTTCAAATTATGTCAATCGCTATTCAAAGTCTAGCTATCTGATTGGGTTTATTCCTAGTACTTACAGCCAGTTAGGAGCACAATTCATACTATCCAAAGTTAGAACCCAAAAGACAATAACGAGCATCAACAGAAACAAACCAAACATATCAAACATACATAGTCAGAAGCAGAAATAGTTCATAATCACAGAGTTCAGATTACCCAATTATTTAGGTGTTTAACTTACCGGGCCTGTCCTTAGTTTAATAACAAAATCAGGAATAGAAATCAAACAAATAGGGTTAAACCCTCAGAGATGATGTCGTCGCATCCAGAAATGAGCCAAGCTCCAGAAATGATGTCGTTGCATCTAGAAAGTGGTTGGCAATCAAGGCCATATACGCTTTCGCGCATCGATGTATACATCTAGTTTTCCCTAACAGCATGCTGGTCTTATTGTAGTAATCTTAGGACAAGACTTTAACAGGTTAATAATTCCAATTTCAGATTACAGACAAATAGCAGACAGATAAGGACACTAGTTCACATGTCCGATCATAAACAGATAATATGGCAGTAATATACCCAAACAGTTTATGTCAAAAATGAAGCAATTTAAGCTATTTCAATCAGAATTCGTCTTGTATAAATTTGATAAATTTACATACAAGCAAACAAACAAAAATAGACAAACGTGAGGGCGTAAATATGGCTGCTAACCTTATTCGCTAATCAAAACAACCGAATCTACTCCGGTCGGCGATCCTCAACTTGGTCTACACCAAATCAAGAATAAATCATAAATCCCCAATTCTAGAAAGTTAGGGTTTAACACTAAAGAACAATTTAAATAAATTGGAACTCAATTAAAATCAAAATTGTGAAATTATACTAAGGGTTTCAAGACCCAAACCATTAGAAGTAAAAACCCCAAATCAATTTGTAGAAAACAACTTAAATCATCAAACCCTAGTTCATGTAAAAATCCCCAAATCGTATAAAGTAGTTCAAATCAAAGAGTAGAGAAATTCTTACCTAGGTTATGAAGAAATCGAGATGAGTGTAAAACCCAAGTGAAATCCACACAAGAAGCTTAGAAATTCGTAGAGTGGTTTTCTTGATTTGAGAGAATATGAGAATACGTTAAAATCAAGTTTCTAGGTTTTGTATCAAATGAATCCAAAAGCTTTCTTTTCAATTTATATGGTTGGAAAATATTCCTACCAACCCATATGTCTCATGTGGTTTTTAAAAACAACCCTATTTTAGAAATATTTGCAAAATTGACTCAAATATCAAATTGTCTTCAAAACCAACCCAAAAGTAAACTTAGTCAAATCATTTGGTCAAACCGGAAAAGTTAACATTTTTAAAAAATTCCCATTTTACCCTTATAACGAAAAAAAATTATGAAAAATTTCAAAATAAGCAGACGAATAGCCCCATATTACGGACGTGACAGCTCTACCCCATTTAAAGAATTTCGTCCCCGAAATTACCTGAATCAAACAGATACGGATACTAACGTTGCATAGTCTTTTCTAGTTCCCATGACGCTTCCTCAACCACGTGGTTACGCTAGAGGACCTGAACTAGGGGTACAGTCTTGTTCCTCAAAACTTTCACTTTCCTAACCAGAATCTGAACCGGTTCTTCCTCATAACTCAGATTCGGCCTAATCTCAACAGTCTCGTGTGTAAGGATATGAGAAAGATCTGAACGATACCTTCTTAACATCCATAAATGAAAGACATTGTGGATCTTCTCCAACTCAGGTGGCAAAGCAAGTCGATAAGCAATTGAACCAATCTTTTCCAGGATCTCATAAGGTCCAATGAATTGTGGTGTCAACTTACCTTTTCGAGCGAATCGAAGAACTTTCTTCCACAAATACACTTTCAGAAACACCTTATCGCCAACTTGGTATTCAATATCCTTCCTCTTAAGGTCAGCATAGGACTTCTGCCTATCCGACGCTTCCTTAAGCTTCTCCTTAATGGGATTGACTTTCTCCTCAGCTTCCAAAAGCAAATCCGGTCCAATAATCCGACACTCACACAACTCAGTCCAACAAAACGGAGTAGGGCACTTCCATCCATACAAAGCCTCATAAGGAGCCATATAGATACTCGCCTGAAAACTATTACTGTAAGCAAACTCAACCAAAGGCAAGTACTTAATCCAAGAACAACCAAATTTAATCACACAGCACTGAAGCATGTCTTCCAACGTCTGAATTATCCTTTCGGTCTGCCCGTCAGTTTGCGGATGAAAGGCGGTACTGAAATTCAACTTCGTTCCCAAAGTCTCCTGAAATTTCTTCCAGAATCTAAAGGTAAACCTAGGATCCCTGTCAGAAATGATAGACGATGGAACCCCATGTAACCTCACAATTTCCTTCAGATACAATTCTGCCAATCTCTCCAGCGAATAATCAACCCGAATGGCAAAAAATGTGCAGACTTTGTCAAACAATCCACAATCATCCAAATAGCAACAAACTTCTCACGAGTCAATGGCAACCCAACAACAAAGTCCATAGTGACTCGATCCCACTTCCATTCCGGATATGATATCAGCTGTAGAAAACCAGATGGAAGTTGATGTTCTGCCTTAACCTGCTGATAGACCAAACACTTCCCAACAAAATCAACAATGTCTCTCTTCATACCCGGCCACCAGTACATCACCTTCAGATTGTGATACATCTTGGTAGCACCAGGATGCATAACATACACTTGCCTATGCGCTTCTGTCAATATTTTAGTTCTCAGATCATCGGATAATGGCACATAAATCCGATAACTGAATTACCAACTACCATCATCTCTTTGAGATGCTTCAGTTCTCTTACCCTAACCAGATTTCTAAGCCCACTCAGAGGCTATCTCATCAGACTTCTGTGCTTCCAGAATACTAGCAGTCAAATCTGGTTTCACTACCAGTTCGGCTACCAGAGAATCATCCTTTAAACTCAATCAATCCATCATGGCATACAAAGCATGCATGGATTTGCAGCTAAGAGCATCCGCTACCACGTTAGCTTCACCAGGGTGACAATTGATCTCCATATCATAATCCTTCAGAAACTAAACTCATCTACGCTGTCTCAAATTCAAATCCCTCTGAACAAGTAGATACTGCAAACTCTTGTGATCCGTATACACAAAACACTTCACTCCATACAAGTAATGCCTCCAGATCTTCAATGCAAAGACAATGATAGCCAACTCCAGATCATGAGTAGGGTAATTTTGCTCATGAGTCCGCAATTGCCTTGATGCATAAGCAATCACATTCCAGCCTTGCATAAGCACACAACCAAGACCGTTCAGTGAAGCATCACTGTACACAATATAGTCCAACCCTTTAACCAGCTGAATTAAAACTGGAGCTTGAGTGAGGAACTTCTTCAACATATCAAAACGTTAGTGACATTTTCTCGTCCATTCGAACTTAGCTCGCTTATGCAGAAGCTTCATCAAAGGATCTACAATGGAGGAGAATCCTTTCACAAACCGACGGTAATAACCCGCCAAACCCAGGAAACTCCTTACTTCAGTCACATTCACAAGTGGTTTCCAAGCCATTACAGCCTCAATCTTTTTCGGATCCACCTTAATGCCGTCTTTTGAAATCATATGACCAAGAAAATCTACTTCTTCCATCCAGAACTCACATTTAGACAGTTTCGCATAAAGTTGCTTCTCACGAAGAATCTGCAAAACTATTCTCAAATTCTTAGCATGCTCTTCCTTGTCCTTTGAATACACCAGAATGTCATCAATGAACACCACAACTGGTCCAAAAACTGCTTAAACACCTTGTTCATCAGGTCCATAAAGACAGCAGGAGCATTAATCAAACCAAATGGCATTACCACAAATTTATAGTGGCCATACTTGGTCCGAAATGCTAACTTAGGGATATCCGACTCCCAGATCCTCAACTGATGATAACCCGACCTCAAATCAATCTTAGAGAACACACCAGCCCCTCTCAACCGATCAAACAAATCATCTATTCGAGGAAAAGGGTACGTGTTCTTCACAGTAAGCTTATTCAACTGCCGGTAGTCAATACACAACCGGAAAGTTCCGTCTTTCTTCTTCACAAACAGAACTGGAGCACCTAAGGCGACATACTCGGTCGAATATAGCCTTTATCCAACAGTTATTGCAACTGCACTTTCAGTTCCTTCAATTCTGCCGGAGCAATCCGATAAGGTGCCAACAAAACTGGCGCAGCGCCCAGAATAAACTCAACAGTAAACTCCACTTCTTTCTATGGCGGCAAACCCGGAATTTCATCAGGAAAAACATCCAAGAACTCATTAACAGTCGGAATGAACTTTCATTCAGAATGTGGCTTATCCACTTCAACCACATGAGCCAATAATGCTTCACATCCATTTCGAAGCATCTTATCACACAAAGCAGCCGAAACAACCCTATCAAGAGGATTCCTACGATCACCTACAAACGGGACCCAACCTAGCGGAGATTGAAGAGTCATCCTCTTCGCCCTACAATCCATAACTGCTTCATGTCTATACAACCAATCCATAACAAGAATGACATAAACTTATTACTTTTCAACTTCAGCAAATCACCCTGAAAAGTAATACCACCGATCACAATTGGCACATCGTAATACACACGGTTTACCACAACACAATGACCCAACGGATTCGTGACATACAAATCCTTATTAGTCAGACTAGATCCTCATCCCTTATCCTCTAAGACACTGCTACAGGCATACGATAACGTAGAACCCGGATCCAACAAAGAATAAACAAGAGTGTCAAGGATAGAGAAGGTACCTGTCACCACATCAGGAGTATCAGCCTCCTCACGACCTCTAAGAGCATAGGTACGAGTAGGAGTCCTAGAATCCCTCCTAATAGAAAATCCAGACTGAGCTCCACCTCTACTAGCATTCGGCTAAGATGCAACACGCCAATTATTCCTCTGAACTGAGCTAGCATCCCAGAAGCAGGCACTCTACTAGAACTAGCACCTTGCTGATGACAATCTCTAACCAGATGCTCTGTAGAACCATACCTGAAGAAACCACCAGTCTTCCTGAAACACTCACCCAGATGACGAGGGTTGCAAGTAGTGCACACTGGATAAATCACACATCTATTGCCTTGAGTAGGAGCACTAGCTGCAGATGGATTCGGCTGAGAGCCTCTTCCTGTACCCCTATTAAGCCGAGGTTGACTAACTGAACCACCTCTAGTGTTCTGTACTTAAGCCTTGCCTTTTTTATGATGTTGACCAACCACAGCAGGTCCACTCTTGGTGTCCCTTTAACGCTTCCGGTCTTTCTTGACCAACATCTCAATATCAAAAGCAGCTTTAACTATCTCATGAAAATCATCAGTTCTTAAAGTAGCCAACAACTTTTGAATCCCAAAAATCAGTCCATATCTAAACTTCCTACAACGGTCAGCTGGAGTAGGAACCACCTCATTGGCATACCTGCAGAGCTTCAAAAACTCATTCTTGTAGTCCTGAACTAATCTGTCCCTCTGCTTCAAATAGAGGAACTCAAACCTCTTCTATTCAGCCTAAGCATGCCCAATATAGTTCTTCTTGAACTGCTCGCGGAAGAACTCCAAATTGACCACAAATTCGAGGTCCAAAGTCTGAACAACTCCCTCCCACCAACGTACTGCTTCACTACGAAGAAGGGAAACCAAGCATTCAAGCTTATCAGCATCATTGCACCTAATCTCGTCAGAGACACGAGACATATCACTTAACCAATTATTTGCCACTTCAGGACCTTCATCACTGGTCCCCTTAAACAACTCGATATTTTTCTTAGGAAGGTGTTCAATAGCCGACCTCTCATGCCTAGCTCCTCCCTCTTGCAACCCACGGAGGATGGCAGCAATATCTTGAAAGGCCTGAGTCTGAGCAGCAGCATTATCGGACGTACGATTCTCACAGGAGTTACTGTCATGTCCAATGGGGATATTACGGCGTCTACCAGCCATAATATGAAAATCAACAAATCAAAGGAGTACGGGTCTAAAGAAAGTTCAAGAGCAGGTGTTAACAATGATATACCACTAAGACTCAATTCCCTGAATGCAATGTCATGTATGCAATGTCATGAGTTGAAAACAATGCACAAACACACTTAGTCTAATGCACAACAAGAGGCAACCGAGAATGGTTCTCTGATACCAACAAATGTAACACCCGAACACCCGCCCTGACGAAAAGGGAACGTAGAGTTCGGATGCTACCGGTGCTGTAATGTCCGCAAACCCGGCCTAAAAGTTGAACCATTTTAGAATCACTTATTGAATTATTTGTATTTGACCTAGTATGATTTTGGAACTAAAAATATCATTTTTAGAGTTTTGAATTTTTGAAAATTCTTTGAGTGAAAATCGAATCTCTTAATTGGGTTAAAATGGTTATTTTTGAAAATTAAGCCCGAATGGTAAAATTGTAATTTTAAAACCCAAATTTAAATGTCTTAAATTGAAATGGTTTATTTAAACTTGTTTCAAACTTATTTTTATTTAAAATAGGTCTAATTTGGAAACTAGTGGTTTTGATTTAAATTACGTTTTTGGTTTAATTTAGAAGTAACAAAAGTTTTCTAAGAAAATCCCGGTCCATTTGTAACGGACGGTTATCAGGCCTAGAAGTAGGGGCATCTTAATTTGATTTTTAATAGGTGTATTTGGGTGATATTATGAGAGTTTAGAATTAAAGTTTTTTATTCTTGAGTCTAGAGGGGTTGTTCTATTATTAGCCACCATATAAAGTCTATTAGAAACCCTAAATGTCGTATTTTTCTTCATTTGCGTCAGAGAGATTCTATTCTGATTGAGAGCATTCGAGAGTGGAGATTTTAAGAGTTTCATTCTGATTTTCGCTTTTGTTCCGTTTCGGTGTTTCCCTATCAAAGTCTATCTGTTAGGATCGCAGCTAGAGTCTCGGATAGTGTTGGTTTTCGAAGTCTGAAGGTCAGGATCCGGTTTGGTCTTAGGTTTGCGGCGTGCGATCGTACCCTTATTTGGTTGTTGCGGTAAGCGATGTTATTTTGTACAAGTTTGATATTTAATCTAGCGTTGTTCGATTCGGCTAGGAGTAAATCAGTCTTAGTTAGGATTCGATTGTAAATTCCGAGTTTTGCGATTAATATTGTTTTAGTTCACGTTCTGCAGAAAGTCTGGAAAAAGGAACTACTCGCGCTGAGGAGTAGCCGTCTACTTACTACTATTGTCTGCCGTTCTAGGTTAGCATTCGTTTTTAGTCCAAAATATGGTTGATGTATTGTTTTCTGTATGTTGCATGTCTCGTGATTGAGTAACTGTTAAACCTTACCTGAAGCTGTCCTTGCTATTGCTTAACTGAATTGAATATGTCATTTTGTATGTTCGGAATTGATAAAATAATTGCTAGACAGACTGGACTTGGTAATCTGAACTATTAATTGTTAATTAAATCAGGACTAATTGCCCGTAGGACAGCTTTCGGTAGAATATATGGCATGCCTAGGAATAGAGGATCCTCACACTGAACTTAACGGCTTGAAGTGCCATTACTGATACTGAACTGTTCGGCTTCGGCCATACTGAATTACTATTACTGGGCTTCAGCCAACATTGTTACCGTACCGATATATGCATTCCGTTTTTTGCTGCTAGCTACTTGGGCATTATTCTGTTAAACTGAAATTTAATTCTTTTGTTATAGTCCGGACTGTGGGTTCGGTTTGTGCTGCTGGTTGGTTACTATGGTGATGAATTGGAGTTTTAATGAACTGGTAATATACTGTTTGTGTATGTTTGAATTGAATCTAATAAAGTGGACACGTAATTGGATGAGTTCGGGTGCTATATAGGTCAATTCTAAAGGCTAAGACAGAAATTTGATTAAGTAAAATATATATATATTTCAATTGAATATATGTTCCGCGACAGAGATCCTGCGCGACATATACTTCGCGACAGAGATCCTGTGCGACATATATTCTGCGACATACACTTCGCGACAGAATTCCTTCACGACATAAACCTTTCGCGTCATAAAGACATAAACCTTTCGTGACATAAAGTCGCCGCGACATAAACCTTTCGCGACATAAAGCCTTCGCGACATAGAACCTTCGCGACTTAGAGTCTTTATGACATAGAACCTTCGCGACATAAACTAAATTAATGCTGAAATGGTTTATTGATTATGGATAAATGAAGATAATCGATAATTTGGTTGTTTGATAGGCTTGCTTGGGATGTTCTGTGTTGTAGTGGATTCTAAGGAATCCGTAGAGACTTGCATTGTGTGCTCCCATATCTAGAGCCGAGTCTAGGTAATTTTGTATGTGTTTGTTTGGAGCGTGAACGCTAACTTAGACTAGTCCATAGTCTAACGCTATCTTTCTTCCTATTTCTTTCTATTATGTAATCTGGGGATAAAATCCCAGGTTGAGTGCAGGTATATTCCGATCGGATAGGCGCGGTTTCATACTTGGATCATGGCATTTCATCAACACGTTTATTTATTTGCTTATTTCATTTTGTGAACAATGTCATTTGGTCTTCAAACTATTTGTTTTCTTTTTTTTTGTCATTTGGATATTGTGATGTTGAGACCTTATGTACTGAACTTTGCTGAGTTGAATTTTGAGACAATGGAATTTTTAATGCTTTTAAATAAAGAAGTATTCAGGTTATATTTCCTTTCTCAGTAGTGGCATTTTGCAATATGAACTTTTACAGGTTTTAGTATTTGCATTAGGTGTAGTGTCATGCTCCTCCCTATGGTTCTACTAGGATGGGGGTTTGCCGTTACATTTGTTGGTATTAGAGTACCAGTTCTCGACTGCTTCTGTCTGTGTTGTTTGCATTAGAACAAGACTGATTGTTGCATTAACTGTTATGACATACATGCATACATATAGCATATCATTAAAGAAACTTAGCCTAACGATCGATTACCTGCTACATTTCAGATCTAAATTTAGTAGTATGTCCGATACCCGTCGTCAACCGCTTTCTAGCAATAGTGTCGCTAGGGGCGTTAATCCTGAAAGAGGGGGTGAGAATGAGATTCCGATTGGTATAGGAAGGGGGTGTGGTCGTGTTCCTACAGCTAATGATCGTACTAATAGAGGTGATGGTCCCCAGTTGAATCCTGCTGTTATTCACGCTAGGGCTTTTGCAGATATTGCTCAGTTTATGGAAGATGTTCGTAGGGGTGATATTGGAGGACAAGAAATTGATGGTGAGATTTTCTACCCACACTAATGTTCACAGTAGTCAGACAGAAATCCTATCAATGTCTAATGTAGTATTTTAGATATCGTCTCCAAAGGGATTGTAAGCTAAGAAGCATGATTGAGACTAAGATTTAAACTGAATTGCTAAAAAAAAATCCTATATACAAATTGAATCATAAGAGTCATAGAATTGATGTGAAGTAAAAGATACTAGTGACATTCGTTCAATTTAAACTCAAGTCGGCACTCTATTCTGCAATTGATCTTAACAATGAATAAGTTGAGTTGCTAAATCTGTTATCAATTAACTTCTCATGCAAGTTTCACCTTAAATCACAGATTTACCTTCTACATCATCATCAGTGATCTGTTAAAAGATCTCTCAATTCATTTTAACAGATCTCAATTATATAGTTGCATATATCTCTATACTACAACCTATACAATTGATAAGCACAATCTATAGAAAAACAGATTTGTAGTCTATCTCTAGTACTACGATCCTCTGTTCTTAGATCTGAAACCTAATCGCCATCTCTGATCTTAATCAAATCTCAGAATAACTATATTACGTAACTCTCGTTCTTGTAATTCAATTAGCTCATGAAATCAAGTAGATCTGGCTATAATTGAACAAGAAACATTGCAATTAAAGTGATAATCAACATCAAAATTCAACAAATCAACAGAGCTTTTAGCTAGCACATCTACTTCAACATATCCAATCAAAGTACCAAATCATCATCGACATGCTTAAGATCTAAATCTTACCAAGGAAGATTGAAGCTAGACTTTGTCAAAGTTGTTGCTTCATAATCTTCAGGCTAAATCTCAATGATCAATAGAAACAGAGCATAAAACTTCTTCAAGAAACTTCTATGAAGATGTTAAATAAAGCATATAGAAGAATCTAGAATTTCTCTCAAAGTATATTAGAATGTCAAAGGTGAAAATTCTTTTATCCTAAAACTGTCTCTCTCAAAAATTCCACACACTCAGCTTCATCTGAGCTCCTATATATAGAGTTTGGCTCAGTGGCAATTTTGAAATAAAATCAAAAAAGAAACACAAATTGGCAAAGTAACATTTTTCTTCATTTATGTCGCCTGTTCCTTCGCCTGAACCAAACGACTTCTTCAAATCTCGCTTGTTCTGATCGCCATGCTAACAATCTCCCTAGGCGAAATGTTCTCAATATTGCCATAGTATGTCGCCTGATGCTCCAGCGAGTTGATATTCTTCGCCAAAACACTTTTCTAGTTAAAACCTACTAGGCGATGTCTCATCAAATGTCGCTTGTTATTATCCTTTGACTTGGCGACATTTCTCCTTTATCGCCTCAGCTATTGCCTCAAGGCAGGCAAAGTCCAACCTTCATCGCCTTAATTTTCTGCCAGGATGGTGACATATGAAGGCAATGAGTTTTTGATTCGCCTTGCATGTTTTAATCTTTGAGGCGAGATCTTCTTTATATCGCCTGCTTGATCGCCCTCTACTCCAAATCGTGGCGATGTCTTCAGGCTAATTCGTTTCTCAGCAAAATCATTTCGCCCGTTTGCTAACTTTGGATGAAATTCTGATTTTATCATTCTTTCTTCTGAATTTGCATGTTTTAGCTTCTTTTCCATAAATTTTCATCCAAGTCCCTGTCTCAACAATAATAGCCTAGAATTAATAGAGATGTATTCAATATCTCATCATTTAAGCTCAATTTTATTACATTCAAGCTCATAAAATATGCTAAAATTCATTTTAGCACCTGATTTCTTAGCCTCCCTCAAGGCCTTCAATTCTATCAGCTTCTCTATTGCTTCAGTACAAGTGGTGTCCTTACCACCCCTACTTTCCCTGATGCGCAGCTCTAATTCTCCAGTGTGTTGTTTTGAGTCAGTTAGCCACACGTCCTTCTTCTTGCTTTTTACTCCATACCTCTCTAACAACCCAGTGATCAGAGATGGAAAATACAAAGTCCTCTGTCTAGACTTTTCCTTCCTCAAACTATAAACTCTCTTTTTCAGCTCTGAAAAGATCAACTGTCCCAAATGGATAAACTTACCTTGGTTGAAATCCCTAAGGAACCTCTTCTCATCAGCAGTAAAATGGCTCACTTTGTTCCTAGGCATGATGTTGTCCCTTATCCAAGCTAGACAGATGGCTGAGTGAATATCCAATTCACTAGCCAATACATCTTCTTCAGACCCTTGAGTTGGATGCTGAAACCTTCTGAGACTCCTCAAGTCCTCCACAGTTAACTCAGCTGCATCCATTTCTCTATCTCCTTGGTGTTGAGCTTCCATTAGACCATAATAACGGCAAATGGTCTCTGCAGATACATCCACCTGATGGCCTCTAATGCTAAAAGGTGTATCTTATTCCTCTGGAGCTTTATTGAAGAATTCTTCTACTAATGTTGCATTCACTTTCTTAGGTTGCTCCACTAACTATTTCATATTCCAAGTCCAAAGATAGTGTCCAAAACGTCTATCCTAAAGATCATTTAACAGGATAGCCCTCTCCTGCCGAAATTGTAGGTTATCCTTGTGTAGTGGGCTCTTAATCTGAGATTTATCCTTGGAGACCCTAGGTGATACTGCTTTCCCCTTTTTCCCTTTAGTAATGGCTCCATAGATAGCTACTACAGCTTGTTTCTTGGCCAATACTGATTTTTCAGCAGACACACCCCCCTGATCAGCAGTTGGTGTAGAAGGGGTTTTTGGTAAGTTGTTCACAAATTTCTTTTTGGTTGAATCAGAAGAACCAATCTGAATTCCCTTTTGATTAGGACCCTTAACTGATCCTGACCCAACAGACTTCCCAGTCTTCTTCCCCTTATCAGTTGTTGAGGTAAAAGGGTCTTGGGAGTCTTCTCTTTAGACTTTGGCGAAGAAGGAAGAATTACTCTAACCTGGTAATTCTTTTCATCATGAATCTTCGCCCTGGCCAAAGTCTTTGACTTCTTGCCCCTCTTAGATGGGCTAGGAGTACTGTCACTCTTTCTTTTGGCCATTTATCTGCAATTTGAAACAACATTTCAACAATTATAACCAAATATCAAATTGGCAGAACTTAAAATCATTAAAGCAGCAGCATTATCAATATTGAACAACTGACAGTATATTGCAACATGGTTTCAGCATTTATCAAGCACTTTTAACAATCAAGACCTTAAACCACGTTTTACAGCTTAAGCACTAACGACTACTGTCAACAACACAATCAATTGCATTCACAAAATGGAACACCCAGCTAAAATCATACATGTTCATTGTAAAACCCATAGAGATTCGACCATTATTACCGTTAAACAATGCTCTATTAATACCCTAACAATCTTGATTAACATATAAACACAAATAAACAAAAGATAACTAACAGCTTGCAACAAACTGAGAGAGAAAGAAAAGAAACATACCTTGTTTGGTTACTGTGATGAAAGTAGATTGAAATGCAGAAGCGAACTGAGAGATTTGCGATTTAGGGTTTTTCGAAAAATTGAAAATTCAGAGAGCAAGTTAATAGTAACGGTAAAATCGAATTGGGTTTATAAAGACATCAGAAAATAGGCGCAATGATGAAAGAACTAGGTAGAAGGCGTAAAGAATCTGCCTCACCTCGTGTCATACAACGGTAATATTTGTGTGCGCCTACATATCACCTAATTATTTCGCCACTTCATGAAGTGCAAGCGATATAAGTGGCGATATGTTTTATGTTGCCAAAAGTGTGGGCATGATAAAATTCAGAACTAGGCGAGAAAGAATAAACTCGCCTTAAAAATTACCTAACTGGCGATATAATGTGGCTACATATCTATAACTTCGCCTTCACAAAGAATTTGAGGCGAAAGAATGAGGCGAACAGAGACTACCTCGCCAAAAAAAAATACTTTCAAAATAGGCGATTCTCCAGGCAAATAAATCACACTTCGCCAAATTTAACTTGTTTCCAGGCGAAGAAATTTGGCACAATTAAAACTTAACGCCATAAAACATACCAGTTTCGCGAGATACATAAACAATGTTGATAAGTCTAGAATTTACCTATGTTTTAGCATCTTTTATGAGTATAAATGTAATGAAATTGAAACTAAAAGATGAGATATTGAATGCATTTCCAGTAATTCTAGACTATTATTGCTGAGACAGAGACTTGGATGAAAAGTTTTGAAAAATGAGCTAAAACGTGCAAATTCAGAAGAAATAGGGACCAAATTAGAAATTCATCCAAAGTCAGCAACTGGCGAAATGAGATTGCTAAAAGAGAGAGTTCGCCTGAAAATCTCGTCATGGTTTTGAGTGAAAAGCGACGTATCAGGCGACGTAGAGTCATTTTCGCCTAAAAAGAGTAAAGCAAGGAAGGCAACTCAGAGATCCCTCGCCTTTGCATATCGCCTCCTCGACAGTAAGGCGATGAAGATGAAGTTTCACCTACTTTGAGGCGATGTTTTAGGCGAAAAAAGAGAGATGCCGCCAAAGTTAAGGATTAACACAGGCGACATTTGATGAGACATCGCCTAGGGAGATTTTATCTTGAAGGTTGTTTTGGCGAAATATGTCAACTCGCCTGAGCATCAGGTGATGTATTAAGGCTACCTTAAAGATATTTTGCCTGAAAAGAGTTGAAGCTTGACGATCAAGATAAGCGAAATAGGAAAAAGTCGTTTGGTTCAGGCGAAGGAACAGGTGACATAAATGGAGAAAAATGTTACTTCACCTATTTGTGTTTCTTTGTTGATTTTATGTCGAAATTGCCATTGAGCCAAACTCTATAAATAGGAGCTCAGATGAAGCAATAGGTGTGAAGTTTTTTTTTAGAGAAAAACAGTTTTAGACGTTTGATTTTCACTCTTGACATTCTGTTATACTTTAAGAGAAATTCTAGATTCTTCTATACACTTTATTCTATATCTTCAGAGAAGTTTCTTGAAGAAATTTTGGCTCTGTTTTCTTGATCATTGAGATTTAGCTTGAAGATTGTGAAGCAACAACTGTGACAGAGTCTAGCTTCAATCTTCCTTGCTAAGATTTAGATCTTGAGCATGTCGATGATGATTTCTTGTATTTGATTTCATATGCTGAAGTAGATGTGCTAGCTAAATGCTCTGTTGATCTGTTGAATCTTGATGTCGATTATCATTTCAATTGCAAAGTTTCTTGTTCAATTATAGCCAGATCTACTAGATTTCATGAGCTAATTGAATAACAAGGACGAGAGTTACGTAATATTGTTAATCTGAGATTTGATTTAGACCAGAGATGGCAATTAGGTTTCAGATATGAGAACAGAGTATCGTAGTACTAGAGATAGACTACAGATCCATTTTTCTACAGATTGTGCTTATCAGTTGTATAAGTTGTAGTATAGAGATATATGCAACTATATAATTGAGATCTGTTAAATTGAATCGAGAGATCTTTTAACAGATCATTGATGATGATCTAGAAGGTAAATCAGTGATTTAAGATGAGACTTGCATGAGAAGTTAATTGAAATTAGATCTAGCAATTAGTTTATTCTTTGTTAAGATCAATTGCATAATAGAGTACTGACTTGAGTTTTCATTGAATGAATGTCATGAGATATTTTTACTTCACCACAACTTTATAATTCCATGATTCTCCGATTCTATGATTCATTTTGTATATAAATTCTTTCAGCATTTCATATTAAATCTTAGTCTTAAAGATGCTTCTTAGCTAACAATCCCTGTGGAGACAATATCTAAAATACTACATTAGACGTTGATAGGAATTTCGATTGAGTACTGTGAATATAAATATCAGTCGAGTTTCGTCCCATCAATTTCTTGGCGCCGTTACCGGGGATTGTTTTTTTTTTTCTTTGAAGATTAAGATTTATTTTGAACTGCGCTAACATGATTTCTTAAATTCTTTTTCAGTTTTAAATTTGTTTGTTCAAGTGTGTACTGTATGCAGACAAAATCTAAAGGTACTCAAGACTTGCAGTTTGATCCTGAACCTGAGAGAATTGTTAGACAATCAAGAACAAGATCAAGATCAGCAGCGAGAACTGAGTCAAGGAACACAATGTTTGGATATCGCTACAACAGAAATAATGATGATACTGAAGGACGAGTAAATCCTGGGAGGATGACACTTCGTTAATATTCCATCCCACCTATTGATGGCATGCCGCAGGCCATAAATTTACCAGCTATAACAACAAATAATTTTGAGTTGAGATCTGGACTCATCCAAATGGTTCAACATAACAAGTTTGGAGGAGGAACTATTAGAGATCCTAATCAGCATCTTAACACATTCCTGCATCTGTGTAGTACATTTCGACACAATGGGGTCTCGAAAGATGCATTTAAACTCTGGCTATTCCCATTTTCACTAAGTAACAAGGCTTACTCCTTGTTATACTCATTACCACCAGGATGTATCAATAGCTGGGAAGATCTAGTTAAGAAGTTCTTAGCTCGCTATTTTCCTCCCATAAAGATGGTAAATCTGAGAAACATGATTTCTTCTTTCCAATATGTGGATAAAGAGTCACTCTATGAGAGCAGGGAGAGGTTAAAGGAGCTGATCTGACGATGTCCACACCATGGCATAGAATCTTGGAGCATTGTGACGACATTTTATAGTGCCATGCCTCCTTAGATCAAAATGCACATTTATTCCTCAGCTGAAGGATCAATACTGGATAAAAAGCCAGATGATGCTCATGATTTCATAAAATTGCTAGCAAACAATGATTTTGGATGGAATGAAAGGGATAAGGCTACAAACAAGAAGCAGTCAGGAGTTTATGAGCTGGAGTCTTTCAATGCATTATCTGCTGAGATAGTATTGTTGAATAAGAAGATGGACAATATGGCAGTTAATAAAGGCCATCCAAAGAAGACTTCAGTTAATTCTGTTGAAAAACAGAAGACTACTCTGGCAGAATATGCTCAGGAAACAGTACTTGCTGATGATGAAGATGAGCCAGAGGAGTCAGAACAAGTAAATTATTTGAATAATAATTATAGGAACCAGCAAAGGCCATACTATCAATAGAGGAATCAACCCTATCAAAATCAGGGTTATTACCAAAGAAATCCACAGCCTGGTTACCAATAACAAAAACAGTCTCAGTATCAGAAGAAGCCTAGTATAGAGGACCTTCTAATCAAGTACATGGAGAAGACTGATGCTGTTCTTACCAACCATACCACTTCAATTAAGAACTTGAAAACACAGATGGGGCAGCTTATGCAAGTTCTGAACCAGAGACCCCAAGGAGCACTTCCAAGTGACACTGTGCCAAATCCAAAGGTTAAAGATAAATATGAAGAGGAAGCACAAGTGCATGCTATTACATTGAGAAATGGTAAACAACTGGAGAAATCTAAGGAAAAGAAAAGTTATGAACCTCCTGCACAAAATAAGAAAAATGAAGAAATTACCAAACCTTTTGCTAAAGAATAGGAGGCTGTGAAGATCGCCTTACCTTTTCCAAAAAGAGATAATAGAAAGAAGCTGGATAAGCAACTTGAGAAGGTTTTAGACATGATGAAGCAAATCCATGTCAACATCCCATTTATTGAGGCATTGAAACAAATGCCTGTTTATGCTAAATTCATGACGAAGTTATTGTCAAACAAAAAGAATTTAGCTAATGTGGGATGCATTAATGTTAATGAAAGAGTGAGCCAACTTGTCAAGTACCAAATTCCTAGGAAAGAGAAGGATCCTGGAAAGTTCACCATACCTTTGACCATAGGCGAAAGATTCAAAGGAAGAGCTCTCTATGACTTGGGAGCTAGCATAAACTTGATGCCTTTGGCCATCTATGAAAGGTTGGGAATAGGGCATTTCAGACTTGATAATGTCTTATTGCAACATGCTGATAGATCTTTCACTCATGCAAAGGAAGTTGTGGAAGATGTGATAGTCACAGTAAACGAATTCATGTTTACAGTGGATTTTGTAGTACTTGACATGGAGGTAGATGAAGATGTACCTTTGCTACTAGACCGACCATTTTTGAGAACTGGAAGAGCATTGATAAACGTGGCAAATGATAAAATCACACTCAGAATTAATGGGAGGAAGCAAAATTTAGTCTCTTTGAGTCATTGAAATTTCCATACGATTTTGATAAAGTCAAGAGTTTACAATTGGCAGCTGATACAGAGTTGATGGATAAGATTCTCTCATTGAGAAGTTCGGATCCACTGAACAATGTATTGACTAATGAAGTGAATATGGAAATTCAAGAGGAAAGTGCTTACAGTGGTGAGCTGGAATGCATGACTTCTCATTTTGTCCTCAACGTTATTGATATACAACAATCTGCTGAGCCAATGCTTCCCTCAACTGAAAAACCACCATAGTTGGAACTGAAGGCACTCCTTAGTCATCTCAGGTATGCATTCTTTAACTCTAAGGATTCTAGCTTACCTATTGTGGTTTCCAATGACTTGACAGATGAACAAGAGGAAAGCCTCCTTCAAGTGGTGAGAAAACACAAGAAAGCCATTGCATGGACGATAGCAGACATTTAAAGGAATCAACCCCACTTTCTGTACACACAAGATCATCTTGGAGGAGAAACATACACCCAAGGTCCAACCTCAGAGAAGATTGAATCCAACTATGAAAGAGGTTGTGAAGAAGGAAGTATTGAAACTCCTTGATGTAGGTATTATTTTTCCAATTTCAAATAGTGAATGGGTTAGTCCAGTGCAGTGTGTACCAAAGAAGGGAGGGATTACTGTGATAAAGAATGAAAAAAATGAGTTGATCCCTACTAGAACTATTACAGGCTGGCTTATGTGCATAGATTATAGAATTTTGAATGACGCCACTAGAAAGGATCATTTCCCCCTTCCCTTCATAGATGAGATGCTAGATAGGCTAGCAGGACACCCTTATTTTTGCTTTTTGGATGGTTATTCTAGATATAACCAAATCCCCATAGCACCTGGTGATCAACACAAAACTACCTTTACCTGTCCTTTTGGAACCTTTGCTTATAATAGGATGCCATTTGGACTGTGTAATGCACCAGGAACATTTCAGAGGTGTATGTTAGCTATCTTTACTGATTTCATATGCAAGTTTCTAGAAGTGTTCATGGATGATTTTTCCATTATAGGAGACAGTTTCAATGATTGCTTGAATAATCTTGAGAAAGTGCTTAAAAGATGTGAGGAAACTAACCTAGTCCTCAATTGGGAAAAATGCCATTTTATGGTAAGAGAGGGTATTGTTTTAGGCCATAAGGTGTCAGCTAAGGGATTAGAAGTAGACAGAGCAAAAATTGATGTGATAAGCAATTTACCTCCTCCTGCCATAAGGTGTCTGCTAAGGCATTAGAAGTTTGTCAGGACATGCTGGGTTCTACAGGCGCTTTATTAAGGATTTTTCAAAGATAGCTAGACCCTGTGTGTTTTGTTAGAAAAACAAAAGAAGTTTGATTTTACTGATGAATGTTTGAAAGCTTTTGTGCAGTGTAAAGAAAAGCTTGTTTCAGCACCAGTCATAGTTCCACCAGATTGGAATTCTGAATTTGAAATCATGTGTGATGCATCTGATTTTGCTGTAGGTGCAGTGCTGGGACAGAGAAGGGAGAGGCTATTTAGAGTTATTTATTATACTAGTAAATCATTGGTGGAAGCTCAGAGAAATTACACCACCACTGAGAAAGAATTACTAACAGTAGTCTTTGCATTGGATAAGTTTAGATCATACATTTTAGGGTCTAAAATTATCATTCATACTGATCATGCAGCATTGAGATACTTATTTACTAAGAAAGAGTCTAAATCTAGGCTGATAAGATGGGTGTTCTTGCTGCAGGAGTTTGACGTAGAAATCAAAGACAAAAAGGGCACTGAAAATGTAGTAGCTGATCACCTCTCAAGACTGCACATTAAGGATATGGAAGCTCAAGTTGACATCAATGAACAATTTCCTGATGAGCAACTTTTCCTGTGTGAGGTAACATTTTATCCATGGTATGCTGATTATGCAAATTATTTGTCATGTAAAGTGTTACCTGAAGATCTAAACAGTCATCAGAAGAAAAAGTTCCTTCATGAGGTTAAGAGGTACATATGGGATGAACCATATCTGTTTAGGAGATGTGCTGATAAAGTGTTAAGATGGTGCATCCCATATGAAAAACAATGGACATCATTAAGCACTGTCATTCTTCAGAATATGCTGGCCATTTTGCTGGAACAAGAAAAGCAGCCACAATTTTGGAATGTGGTTTCTATTGGCCATCAATATTCAAAGATGCACATGCATTTGTGGCCAGCTGTGATAGATGCTAGAGAATGGGTAATATTTCCAAGAGGCAAGAAATGGCCCAAAATTATATCCTAGATGTGGATTTATTTGATGTCTGGGGTATTGATTTCATGGGACCATTTCCTCCATCCAACAAGTATGAGTATATACTTGTAGCAGTTGACTATGTATCCAAGTGGGTAGAGGTTGTAGCTTGCGTTACAAACGATGGAAAGTTAGTGGAGAAAATTCTTCAGAAGAATATCTTCACTAGATTTGGCATTCCCATGGTACTAATTAGTGATGGAAGGTCTCATTTCTGCAATAAGTTGTTGGAAAATGTCCTGAATAAGTATAGAGTAATCCATAAAGTTACCACAGCTTATCATCCACAAGCCAATGGTCAAGTAGAAGTTTCAAACAGAGAGTTAAAGAGAATCTTGCAAAAGACTATGAATGAGTCCAGAAAAGACTGGAGCTTCAAGCTAGATGATGCTCTGTGGCTTACAAAACAGCTTTTAAAACTCCAATTGGAATGTCACCATTTCGGATGGTGTATGGCTAGTCATGTCATCTGCCAGTGGAGTTGGAACACAGGTCATATTGGGCTGTAAAACTGTTGAATATGGACTATGAAAAAGCAGGAAAGCAGAGGCTTTTACAACTAGATGAGATGGATGAATGGCGCCTTGAAGCCTATGAAAATCATGAGATGTACAAGCAGAAGGCGAAAAATTACCATGATAAGAAGATTGTCAAGCGAGAGTTTAAACCTGGACAATATGTATTGCTCTACAATACCAAGCTTAGTTTATTTCTAGGAAAACTAAAATCTAGATGGTCTGGACCATTTAGAATAAAGAGTGTTTCCCCATATGGAACTATTGAATTGTTTAACAACAAGTCCACTGACTCTTTTGTTGTGAATGGACAGAGACTCAAGCATTATTTAGGGGGAGACATCTACAGGACAAGGGATATCCTTTATATCTCAGATCTTGTAGATATAATGGGAAACCAATAATAAATTTGCCTTGGTCGATACTAACGACCTTAAACAAAGCATACTCCTTATACAATTATTCTTTGGGAAAATTATGCTATGATCAGTTAATTGTGTAAGTTTTTAACCAACCAAGTTCATGTGTTGCAGAAGAATTGTTATTTTCAGATGAACTTGGAATCATAAGGAAGAAGGCAAGATGTCAAATTTATTGCCAGAAGACTAGCCAAAGCTATTTATCAATTGGCAAGGAACAACTTCATTTCGCTATATTGACAGTTTGAAGATGGCGAGATAGGGAAAGTCGCCATGAGTGGTCGCCTGGGTGAAGGCGAGAAAGAGGAGTCATGCCAAAAACTTCGCCTACTTTACTTGTGTGAAGGCGAGGAAGGACGAATCTCGCCTTGATACATCGCCAATGAAGAGAAGAGTAAGGCGAGAATTCAATACATTGCCATCTTATCTCGCCAACCAGGTATGTTTTCTGGCGTTAAATTCTTATTTTGCCAAGATTCTTCGCCTGGCAACAGTTAGCATTGGCGAAGTGTCGTTTAATTCGCCTGGAAACTCGCCTATTTTTGAAAATATTTTTGGCGAAGTAGCATTCATTTCGCCTCATTTAATTTGCCAGAACCTCTTTTGAAGGCGAAATAATCAATATGTCGCCACTTTTATCGCCAGTTAGGTCGTTTAAGGCGAGCTCATTCTTTCTCGCCTATTTCTGAATTTTATAACACCTGCATTTTAGGCGATATAAATTATTTCGCCACTTAAATAGGTGCATTGCAATTATTACCGTTGGATGACACGGAGCGAGGCTAAAACTTTACGCCTTCTGCCTAGTTCTTTCATCATTGTACCTATTCTCTGATTATCTTATTAACCCTAATTCGATTTTACCGTTGCCATTACATTGCTCTCTGAGATTTCAATTGTTTGCAAACCCTAAAATCGCGAATCTCTCATTTCGGTTATGCTTTTCGATCGATTTCCATCACAGTAAACCAACAAGGTACGTTTCATTTCTTCTCTCTCAGTCTTATGAAAGCTGATAGTTGTTTTAGGTTTATCTGTGTTGGGATGTTAATCAAACTGTTTAGGTGTTAATAGAGCCACTGTTTTAATGGTAATAAAGTCGAAACTATGTGGGTTTTATAATATACATGAATGATCTCGCTTGTCCTGATCGCCATGCTAACAATCTCCCTAGGAGAAATATTCTCAATATTGCCATAGTATGTCGCCTGATGCTCAGGCGAGTTGATATTGTTCGCCAAAACACTTTTCTAGTGAAAACCTTCTAGGCAATGTCTCATCAAATGTCGCTTGTTATTATCCTTTGACTTGGTGACATTTCTCCTTTATTGCCTCAGCTATTGCCTCAAGGAAGGCAAAGTCCAACCTTCATCGCCTAAATTTTCTGCTAGGATGGCGACATATGAAGGCAAGGAGTTTGTGATTCGCCTTTCATGTTTTAATCTTCGAGGCGAGATCTTCTTTTTATCGCCTGCTTTATCGCCCTCTACTCCAAATCGTGGCGATATCTTCAAGCGAATTCGTTTCTTACCAAAATCATTTCGCCAGTTTGCTGACTTCGGATGAAATTCTGATTTGTTCATTCTTTCTTCTGAATTTGCATGTTTTAACTTCTTTTCCACAACTTTTCATCCAAGTCCCTGTCTCAACAATAATAGCCTAGAATTAATAGAAATGTATTCAATATCTCATCATTTAAGCTCAATTTCATTACATTCAAGTTCATAAAGTATGCTAAAACATAGGTAAATTCTAGACTTATCAACCACCTAGACAAGAAAGGGCAGCAATTGAAAAGTTGTCTAAGAAGAAGACTGAATTGTTCAAGGGGACTACTGAGGAAGGTTCTGAGGTTGCTGAAAACTGGTTGGATGACATGAATCGAGTTTGTGATGAAATTCACTGCACTATGGAAGTAAAGCATGAGTGTTTGGTATCCCTCATCCTAATTGATGTCATTCGCTAGTGGGAATCGATTGCCCTCACTGTACCTGAAGAGGAGAAGACTCTGGAATTCTTTACTGCTGGAATTCTTTACTGAGGAGTTTCATAAAAAACTATGTGGGTGAGGTGTTTCGAGAACAGAAGAGGTTGGATTTTGTACACTTGAAGCAGAGAGGTGATTCAGTTATGGGTAGAGCACCTTCAGGCACAGCAAAGAGGTCTGCTGGGCGTGCATCTGCATGCACTTATAACCTGAGGGCCAGAGAGGAAGCTGATACTCCTAATGTAGTCACTGGTACTTTTTTTCAATCCTTGAAACTTATGTGTTTACTTTAATTGATCCCGATTCCACTCTGTCATATATTTGTAATGATATTTTAGAGAGTAAGGGTTGGAAACCTTTAGATACCGAACTGGATTGGGTAGTATCGAATCCCTTAGGTAGCTGTGTGGTGGTTAGTAAGGTGTTCAAAGAAGTGCCTTTAATTATAGGAGGAGTGGAGTTTTTAGGGGATATGCTTAAATTGAAAAGTAGAGAGTTCGATGTAATCCTAGGAATGGGTTGGCTGACTAAACATGAGGCTATGATGGGTTGAATCACATTACAGTCTACTAAGGGTTGGGTCACTTTTAGAGGTAATAGGAAGAACCCGGTGGATAAGGTCGTATTAGCAACTTTGGTAGACAGAATGATCAGGCAGGGGTGTGATGCATTTCTGGCACATGTGGTAGATATGAGGAAACCAAGGTCTAACGGAAAATTTATTCCGACTGTCAGTGAATTTTTGGATGTGATTCCGGAGGAATTATCCGGATTACTGATAAGTCTAGAATTTACCTATGTTTTAGCATACTTTATGAGCTTGAAGTAATGGAATTGAGTTTAAATGATGAAATAATAAATATATTTCTATTAATTCTAGGCTATTATTGTTGAGACAGCGACTTGGATGAAAAGTTGTGGAAAGGAAGTTAAAACATGCAAATTCAGAAGAAAGAATGACCAAATTAGAATTTCATCCAAAGTCAGCAAACTGGCGAAATGATTTTGCTAAGAAACGAAGTCGCCTGAAGACATCACCAAGATTTGGAGTAGAGGGCAATGCAGCAGACGATATAAAAAAGATTTCGCCTCAAAGATTAAACATGCATGACAAAACAGAAATTCCTCGCCTTCATATGTCGCCATCCTGGCAGAAATTTAGGCGATGAAGATTGAACTTTTCCTGTCTTGAGGCGATAGCTGAGGCGATAAAGGAGAAATGTCGCCAAATCTAAGGATTATAACAAGCGACATTTGATGAGACATCGCCTAGAAGATCTTAACTGGAAGAGTGTTTTGGCGAAGATTATCAACTCGCCTGAACATCAGGCGACGTACTATGGCAACATTGAGGATATTTCGCCTAGAAAGATTAATAGCTTAGCGATCAGGACAAGCGAGATTTGAAGAAGTCGTTTGGCTCAGGCGAAGGAATAGAAGACATAAATGGATAAAAATGTTACTTCGCCAATTTGTGTTTCTTTGTCGATTTTATTTCAAAATTGCCATAAAGCAAAACTTTATAAATAGGAGCTCAGATGAAGTAATAGTGTGTAAAGTTTTTTAGAGAAAAAAAGTTTAGACGATTGATTTTCACTCTTGACATTCTGTTATACTTTAGGAGAAATTCTAGATTCTTCTATACGCTTTATTCAACTTCTTCAGAGAAGTTTCTTGATGAAGTTTTGTACTCTGTTTCTGTTGAATATTGAGATTTAGCTTGAAGATTGTGAAGCAACAACTGTGACAGAGTCTAGCTTCAATCTTCCTTGGTAAGATTTAGATCTTAAGCATGTCGATGATGATTTCTGTACTTGATTGGATATGCTAAAGTAGATGTGCTAGCTAAAAGCTCTGTTGATTTGTTGAATCTTGATGTTGATTATCATTTCAATTGCAAAGTTTCTAGTTCGATTATAGCCAGATCTACTTGATTTCATGAGCTAATTGAATTACAAGAACGAGAGTTACGTAATATTGTTAATCTGATATTTGATTTAGACTAGAGATGGCGATTAGGTTTCAGATCTGAGAACAGAGGATTGTAGTGCTAGAGATAGACTACAGATCTGTTTTCTCTACAGATTGTGCTTATCAATTGTATAGGTTGTAATATAGAGATATATGCAACTATATAATTGAGATCTGTTAAA
Source organism: Cardiospermum halicacabum (assembly GCA_031304145.1). Taxonomy (NCBI): domain Eukaryota; kingdom Viridiplantae; phylum Streptophyta; class Magnoliopsida; order Sapindales; family Sapindaceae; genus Cardiospermum; species Cardiospermum halicacabum. The sequence goes on along the minus strand of CM062394.1, from coordinate 22,002,393 downwards.
TAGAATTGAGAGATTTTTTACTAGATTACTGATAATGATCTAGACGGTAAATCTATGATTTAAGATGAAACTTGATGAGAAGTTAATCGATAACAGATTTAGCAAATCAGTTTATTCATTTTTAAGATCAATTGCAGGATAGAGTGCTGACTTGAGTTTTCATTGAATGAATGTCATTAGTAACTTTTACTTCACATCAATTCCATGATTCTTATGATTCATTTTGTATAAAGATTCTTTTAGCAATTCAGTTTAAATCTTAGTCTCAATCATGCTTCTTAGCTTATAATCCTTGTGGAGACGATATCTAAAATACTACATTAGACGTTGATAGGAATTTATATTGATTACTGTGAATTTTAATATCAGTTGAGTTTTCATATAATCAGCACAACAAAAATTTCCTCATTCAAATTTTCCTCTATCAATTTCCTGGCGCCGTTGCCGGGGATTGTTTCTTTGCAGATTATGATTTATTTTGAATTGCACCAACTTGATTTATTAAATTCTTTTTCAGTTTTAAATTTGTTTGTTCAAGTGTGTAGTGTATGCAGACAAGATCTAAAGGTACTCAAGACTTGCAGTTTGATCCTGAATCAGAAAGAATTGTTAGACAATCCAGATCACGAACAAGATTAGCAGCGAGAACTGAGTCAAGAGTAATAATGTCGGGAGACCGCTACAACAGAAATAATTATAATGATGTGTGAGGAGATCCTGAGAGGATGACTCTTCGTCAATATTCCATCCCACCAATTGATGGCATGCCGCAGGCCATCAACTTACCAGCAATAACAACTGAAAACTTTGAGTTAAGATCTAGACTCATCCAAATGGTTCAACAGAACATGTTTGCAGGAGGAGCTACTGAGGATCCTAATCAGCATCTGTGCAGTACATTTCGACACAATGGAGTCTCAGAGGATGCAGTTAAACTTCGCGTATTTCCCTTTTCACTGAGTAACAAAGCTCACTCCTTGTTATACTCACTGCCACCAGGATGTATCAATAGCTGGGAAGATCTAGTTAGGAAGTTTTTAGCCCGCTACTTTCCTCCCATGAAGATGGTGAAACTGAGAAATACGATTTCTTCTTTCAAGTATGTGGATGGAGAGTCATTATATGAAAGCTGAGAAAGGTTTAAGAAATTGATCAGAAGATGTCCTCACCATGGCATAGCATCTTGGAGCATTGTGATGACATTTTATAGTGCCATGCCTCCTTTGATCAAAATGCACATTGATTCCTCAGCTGGAGGATCAATAATGGATAAGGAGCCAGATGACGCTCATGACTTCATCGAATTGCTGGCAAATAATGATTTTGGATGGAATAAAAGGGAAAAGGCTGCAAACAAGAAGCAGTCTGGAGTTTATGAGCTGGAGTCTTTCAATGCATTATTTGTTCAGATAGCATTGTTGAATAAAAAGATGGACAATATGGCAGTCAATAAGGCCCATCCAAAGAAGACTTTAGTTAATTCTGTTGAAAAACAGAAGACTACTCTGGCAGAATATGCTCAGGAAGCAGCACTTGCTGATGATGAAAATGAGCCAGAGGAGTCAGAACAAGTAAATTATGTGAATAATAATTATGGGAACCAGCAGAGGCCATATTATCAACAGAGGAACCAACCCTATCAAAATCACGGTTATTACCAAAGAAATCCTCAACCTGGTTACCAACATCAAGGACAGACTCAGTATCAGATGGGACAGAAGAAGCCAAGTTTTGAGGACCTTCTAATTAAATACATGGAGAAGACTGATGCTATTCTTACCAATCATACCACTTCAATTAAGAACTTGGAAACTCAGATGGGTTAGCTTATGCAAGTTCTGAACCAAAGACCCCAAAGAGCACTTCCAAGTGACACTATGCCTAACCCTAAGGTTAAAGATAAATCCAATGAGGAAGCATAAGTGCATGCTATTACTTTGAGAAGTGGGCAACAACTGGAGAACTCTATGGAAAAGAAAAGTTATGAACCTCCTGTACAACATAAGGAAAATGAAGTAATGAGCAAATCTGTTGCAAAAGAATAGGAGGCTGTGAAGATTTCCTTGCCTTTTCCTCAAAGAGAGAATAGAAAGAAGCTGGATAAGTAGCTTGAGAAGTTTTGAGACATGATGAAGCAAATCCATGTCAACATCCCATTCATTGAAGCATTGAAACAAATGCCTGTCTATGCTAAATTCATGAAGGAGCTGTTATCAAATAGAAGGAATTTAGCTGATGTGGGATGCATTAATGTGAATGAGAGTGTGAGCCTACTTGTCAAGTACCAGATTCCTAAGAAAGAGAAGGATCCTGGCAAGTTCACCATACCTTTGACCCTAGGCGACAAATTCAAAGGGAGAGCTCTCTGTGACTTGGGAGCCAAGATAAACTTGATGCCTTTGGCCATCTATGAAAGGTTGGGAATAGGGCATTTCATACCTGATAATGTCTTGTCACAACTTGCTGATAGATCTTTCACTCATGCTAAAGGAGTTGTGGAAGATGTGATAGTCACAGTAAACAAATTCATGTTTACAATGGATTTTGTAGTGCTTGACATGGAGGTAGATGAAGACGTACCTTTGCTACATGGTCGACCATTTTTTAGAACTGGAAGAGCATTGATAGACGTGGCAAATGGTGAACTCACACTCACAGTTAATGGAGAGGAAGCAAAATTTAGTCTTTTGGAATCATTAAAATTTCCATACGATTTTGATGAAGTCAAGAGTATACAATTGGCAGCTGATACAGAGTTGATGGATTAAATTCTCGCATTGAGAAGTTCTGGTCCATTGAACAATGTATTAATCAATGATGTGGATATGGATATTCCAGAGGAGAGTGCTTACAGTGGTGAGCTAGAATGCATGACTTCTCATTTTGTCCTCAACATTAGTGATATACAACCATCTGTCGAGCCAATGCTTCCCTCAATTGAAAAACGATCACAGTTGGAACTGAAGGCACTTCCAAGTCATCTCAGGTGTGCATTCCTTAGCTCTAAGGATTCTAGCTTACCTATCGTGGTTTCCAATGACTTAATAGATGAACAAGAGGAAAGCCTCCTCCAAGTGGTGAGAAAACACAAGAAAGCCATTGCATGGACAATAGCAGATATTAAAGGAATCAACCCCACTTTTGTAGAAACAAGATCATCTTGGAGGACAAATACACACCCAAGATCCAACCTCAGAGAAGATTGAATCCAACTATAAAGGAGGTTATGAAGAAGGAAGTACTGAAACTCCTTGATGCAGGTATTATTTTTCAAATTTCAGATAGTGAATGGATTAGTCCAGTGTAGTGTGTGCCAAAGAAGGGAGGGATTACTGTGATTAAGAATGAATTAATCCCTACTAGAACTGTTACAGGTTGGCGTATGTGTATAGATTGTAGAGTTTTAAACGATGCCACTAGAAAGGATAATTTCCCCCTTCCTTTCATAGATGAGATGTGCTGGCAGGACACCCTTATTTTTGCTTTCTGGATGGTTATTCTGGATATAACAAAATTCCCATTGCTCATGGTGATCAGCATAAAACAACTTTTACTTGTCCTTTTGGACCTTCGCTTATAATAGGATGCCATTTGGACTATGTAATGCACCAGGAACGTTTCAAAAGTGTATGCTAACCATCTTTACTGATTTCATAGGTAAGTTTCTAGAGGTCTTCATGGATGATTTTTCCATTATAGGAGACAGTTTTAACGATTGCTTTAATAATCTAGAGAAAGTGCTTAAAAGATGTGAGGAAACTAACCTAGTCCTCAACTGGGAAAAATGCCATTTTATGGAATGAGAGTGTATTATTTTATGCCATAAGGTGTCTGCTAAGGGATTGGAAGTAGACAGAGCAAAAATTGATGTCATAAGCAATTTACCTCCTCCTGCCAATGTAAAAGGCATCAGAAGTTTCTTAGGACATGCAGGGTTCTACAGGCGTTTTATTAAGGATTTTTCAAAAATAGCTAGACCCCTGTGTGTTTTGTTAGAAAAGGAAAAGAAGTTTGATTTTACTGATGAATGTTTGAAAGCTTTTGTGCAGCTTAAAGAAAAGCTTGTCTCAGCACCAGTCATAATTCCACGAGATTGGAATTCTGAATTTGAAATCATGTGTGATGCATCTGACTTTACTGTAGGTGCAGTGCTGGGACAGAGAAAAGTGAGGCTATTCAGGGTCATTTACTATGCTAGTAAAACATTGGTGGAAGCTCAGAGACATTACACCACCACTGAGAAATAATTACTAGCAATAGTCTTTACATTGGATAAGTTTAGATCATATATATTAGGGTCTAAAATTATCATCCATACTAATCATGCAGCATTGAGATACTTATTTGCTAAGAAAGAGTCTAAGCCTAGGTTGATAAGATGGGTGCTCTTGCTGCAGGAGTTTGACATAGAAATGAAAGACAAAAAGAGCACTGAAAATGTAGTAGTCGATCACCTCTGAAGACTGCACATTAAGGATATGGAGGCTCAAGTTGACATCAATGAACAATTTCAAGATGAGCAATTGTTCCTTTGTGAGGTAACATTTTATCCCTGGTATGCTGACTATGCAAACTATTTGTCATGTAAAGTGTTACCTGAAGATTTAAACAGACATCAGAAGAAAAGGTTCCTTCATGAGGTAAAGAGGTACATATGGGATGAACCCTACCTGTTTAGGAGATGTGCTGATCAAGTGTTAAGATGTTGCATACCATATGAAGAAACATTGGACATCATTAAGCACTATCATTCATCAAAATATGCTAGTCATTTTGCTGGAACAAGAACAGCGGCTAGAATTCTGGAATGTGGTTTCTATTGGCCATCAATATTCAAAGATGCACATGCTTGTGTGGCCAGCTGTGATAGATGCCAGAGAATGGGTAATATTTCCAAAAGGCAAGAAACGGACCAACATTATATCCTGGAGGTGGAGCTATTTGATGTCTGGGGTATTGATTTCATGGACCATTTCCTCCATCAAACAAGTATGAGTATATACTTGTAACAGTTTATTACGTATCCAAGTGGGTAGAGGCTGTTGCTTATGTTACAAATGATGGAAAGGTAGTGGAGAAATTTCTTCAGAAGAATATCTTTACTAGATTTGGCATACCCAGGGTACTAATTAGTGATGGAGGGTCTCACTTCTGCAATAAGTTGTTGGAGAAGGTTCTTAAGAAGTACGGAGTAATCCGTAAAGTTACCATAGCTTATCATCCACAAGCGAATGGACAAGTGGAAGTTTCAAATAGAGAGTTAAAGAGAATCCTGCAAAAGACTGTAAATGAGTCCAGAAAAGACTTGAGCTTCAAGCTAGATGATGCTCTGTGGGCTTACAGAACAACTTTTAAAACTCCCATTGGAATGTCACCATTTTGAATCGTGTATGGCAAAGCATGTCATTTACCAGTGGAGTTGGAACACAGGTGGTATTGGGCAGTAAAACTTTTGAATATATACTATGAAAAAGCAGGAAAGCAGAGGCTTCTACAACTAGATGAGATGGATGAATGGCGCCTCGAAGCTTATGAAAATAATGAGATGTACAAGCATAAGGTGAAAAATTACCATGATAAGAAGATTGTCAAGCGAGAGTTCAAACCTGGACAATATGTATTGCTCTACAATACCAAACTTAGCTTATTTCCAGGAAAACTAAAGTCTAGATGGTCTGGAGTATTTAGAATAAAGAGTGTTTCCCCATATGGAGCTATTGAATTATTTGATAACAAGTCTACTGATTCTTTTGTTGTGAATGGACAGAGACTCAAGCATTATTTGGGGGGAGACATCTACAGGACAAGAGATATCTTTTACATCTCAGATCTTGTGGATATAATGGAAAATCAATAACAAACTTGCCTTGGTCGATGCTAACGACCTTAAACAAAGCATACTCCTTACACAATTTTTTTTTTTAGAATTATGTTATGATCAATTAATTGTGTAAGTTTTAACTAACCAAGTTCATGTTTCGCAGAAGAATTGTTGTTTTCAGATGAACTTATTGTTTAAAGAAGAAGGCGAGATGTCATTCTTATTGCCAAAATACTCGCCAAAGCTGTTTATCAATTGGCGAGGAATAACTTAATTTCGCCTGTATGAATATTTTGAAGATGGCGAATTATGGGAGTTCGCCATGCATGGTCGCCTGGGTGAAGACGAGAAAGAATAGTCATGCCAAAAACTTCGCCTATCTTACTTTGGCAAAAGGCGAGGAAGGATGAATCTCGTCTTGTTATATTGCCCAGTGATAAGTAGAGTAAGGCGAGAATTCAACACATTGTCATTTTATCTCGCCAATCAGGTATGTTTTCTGGCGCTAACTTTTAATTGTGCTAAATTTCTTCGCCTGGAAACAAGTTTAATTTGGCGAAGTGTGATTTGTTCGTCTGGAAAATCGCTTGTTTTGAAAATATATTTTTGGCGAGGTAGTCTCTTTTCGCCTCATTCATTCGGCTGAAAGTCTTTTCGAAGGCAAAGTAATAGATATGTCGCCACTTTATATCGCCAGTTAGGTAAATTAAGGCGAGTGTATTCTTTCTCACCTAGTTTTGAATTTTATCACACCTACACTGTGGGTGACATAAAACATTTTTTGCCACTTATATCACTTGCACTTCATAGGGTGGCGAAATAATTAGGCGATACATAGGTGCACACAATTATTACCGTTATATGACACGGGGCGAAGCAAGAACTTTATGCCTTCTGCCTAGTTCTTTCATCATTGCGCCTATTTTCTGATATCTTTATAAACCCAATTCGATTTTACCATTGCCATTACTTTGCTCTCTGAATTTTCAATTGTTCAAAAACCCTAAATCGCGAATCTCTTAGTTCGTTTCTGCATTTCGATCGACTTTCATCACAGTAAACAAACAAGGTATGTTCCTTTTTCTTCTCTCTCAGTTTGTTGCGAGTTGTTAGTTGTCTTTTATTTATCTGTGTTGATATGTTAATCAAGATTGTTAGGGTATTAATAGAGCATTGTTTAACGGTAATAATGTTCGAAACTCTGTGGGTTTTACAATGAACATGAATGGTTTTAGCTGGGTTTCATTTTTTAATATAATTGGTTGCGATGATTGACAGTAGTTATTACTGTTTTAGCTGTAAAACGTGGTTTAAAGCTTTGATTGTTCAATGTGCTTTATAAATGCCGAACCCATGTTGCAATATACTGTCAGACTGTTCAATATTGATAATGTTGTTGTTCTACTAAGTTTAAGTTTTGTCAGTTGAAATTTGGTCATATTTGTTTGACATATGGTTTCAAATTGCAGATAATGGCCAAAATAAAGAGTGACAGTACTCCTAGCCCATCTAAGAAGGGCAAGAAAGCAAAGACTTTGGCCAGGCCGAAAATCTATGATGAGAAGAATTATCAAGTCAGAGTAATTCTTCCATCCTCACCTAAGTCTCAAGATAAGACTCTGAAGACCCCTTCTACTTCAGCTGCTGTTGAGGGGAAAGTGTCCAAAGAGTTATCTGTGAAGTTTGCAAAGAGTCACAAACAAAAAGGGATACAGATTGGCTCAAGCAAAAAGAAGAATGTTGAAACTACTCCCAAGACCCCTTCTACTTCAATTGCTGTTAAGGGGAGTGTTTCAGTTGATAAGTTAGTTTTGGCTAAAAAGCAAGTTGCAGCAGAGTTTGGAGCCCTTACTAAAGAGAATAAGGTGACATCCAGTTCACCTAAGGTTTCCAAAGATAAATCCAAGATCAAGAGCCCTTCTCAAAAGGACAACTTGCATTTTTGGCAAGAGAATGGAATTTTGTTAGAAGAACTGGAAGATAAGAGATTTGGAAATTATCTTTGGAGTTGGTTCATGAAGAAGTTGGTGGCACAGCCCAAGAAGGTGAATGTCACTCTAGTGGAGGAGTTCTATGACAAAGCTCCTGAGGAGTTGGGCACTCCTTTTGAAATCAGAGGCCAACAAGTGAATATATCAGCTGAGTCTATGTGCAGCTATTATGAACTAATGGAGGCTAATCATCAAGGTGATAGAGGAATGGAAGCCTCAGAGCTGACTGAGGAAGACTTGAGAAGTTTGAGGAGATTTCGGCATCCAACTCAAGGATCTAAAAAAGATGTCTTGGCTAGTGAATTGGATATTCACACAGCTATATGTTTGACTTGGTTGAGGGACAACATCATGCCCAGGAATAAGGGAAGCGGGTTTACTACTGATGAGAAGAAGTTCCTCAGAGATTTCAATCAGGGCAAGTTCATTCATCTTGCTCAGCTGATTTTCTCAGAGCTGCAAAGGAGAGTTTGTAGTTTGAGGAAGGAGAAGTCCAGGCAGAGGACTCTGTATTTCCCATCTCTCATCACAGGTCTACTAGAGAGATATGGAGTAAAAAGCAAGAAGAATGATGTGTGGCTGGCTGATTCTAAGCCACACACAGGAGAAGTGGAGTTAAGGATCTAGGGAAGTAGAGGTGGAAAAAGAAACTACATGTACTGAAGCAGTAGAGAAGGTGCTAGAATTAAAGGCCTTGGGGGAGGCCAAGAAATCAGGTGCTAAGAAGAACAAGTTTTCTTCACATTCTCCTGTCATAAAACCAGCTCTAGAGACAACTTCAGCTTGCAACAAAGAAAATGAAAGGGTGGCTGAGCTAACAAAGAAGAGATTGGAGGATATGGTCAGTAAATTTGTGGATAGAAAGGTTGAAGAAAGAATAGTCGCATTCTTCAACAACATCTCTGATCCTCAAGAATTCTTTAAATTATAGGAATTAAAAAGGGACGAGCAAAGTGCACCTCTAGTGGGTTTTGCAAAATTTGCCACAGGGATAACCATCAAGGAACCTGTTGAGCAAGAAAGAGAAGAAGATGATCACCAGCCTCCTCGATTTGAACAAGAAGAGTTGATGGATAGCCAACCTGAGTTCAATGATCAACCAGAAGCTCTAATTTTATAGGAGGATCACCTACAGAGCACTTGACAGGTCCAAAATGAGGAGGAACCTGACAAGTATAAATGAGGGTCTCTTGGACAATTGGCTCTGCAGAATGCTTGTCACTTTCCTCAGGTTGAGCTGAACCCGACCCTTCACCTCTTTCTTGAACTGATGATGGTTTACCTGTAGATTTAGCATAAAAGCCAGCAATTTACTTTGCTCTTCAATCTCTGCAGTGTCAATCTCTTCACAATCCAAGGAATTAACATCTTCAGCTTTAACATGTGTAGCTTCTAACACCACAGCTTTGCCCTTCACATTTAATCTCTCATCTGTATCGATGATTTGACTGGCAGCTTTTTCAGTGGTCAAGTGCTCTACTAAGCCAGACCTTTATATTCCCAGGCTCAATATCATCCATCAAGCCATTCAAGAGCTCATAAATCAAGCAAGAATGGGACTGTTTTTTAATAAGGAACCTGTTCCTATAGACAAAGATAACTCTTCTCCAAATCTGGCAATAGTACATATTCTTCAACCTGAACCTTTTAACCAAGTACCTTTGGTTGAAGAAGAAGTTAGGACTTTTAATGAGGAAGAAGTGGCTGCTATATTAGGCCAATTTTTCCAAACTTACAATAGGATGCCTTCCTATGATTTTTTCGAAGGGATGGAGTTCTCATCTACTAGCTCTTCTAATGCTGAAATGGATCGTTTTAATGAAGAGAAAACTAGTCAGAAGGGTGTACAAGCCAAAGAAAGCAAGGAAGTGTTTAGTGATCCTACAGTGACTTCAACAGATTTGGATCAGATGCTTATTTTGGATCATAACAAGACTCCTTACTCTTAGGAGACAACCTCTGCTTTGTCTGTTCCTGATGGATATTATTCTAACATATTCAGACAAATCCGATGGTATAGCAATTTCTCGAGGCAATTAGCTAATCCAACGCGTTATCCACCCAACTTAGCCTTCACGATTCATTCTCTCAGTGAAGATGAGGCTGAAGGAGTAAAAGCTGATGAGAAGAAAAGGAAGCACAGCAAGGTAGGAGCCCTGAAGAAAAATAAGGACGTCAAGCCTTATAGTTCAGTTCCTCCTTCTCCAACTGAAGCTAATAGAGAAATCAGAAGTTTGGTGGTAGAACAGTTGAACCTTAGAGTTTCCAACCCAAAGCCAAAGAGAAGGAGATTGGACTCTAAATCTCCTAAGAAAAAGAACTCTCCATATCCTTCTCTAGATGATTTTTAATTATTTAAGTTATTAAGTTTTTATTATTTTGTTATATTCGAACCTTATTTTAGTTTGGTATGTTTTTGTCAGAAAAGAGTAACGTGAATTTTGTTGTCTTTGTTTTCAAATTCTTTTTAATTTCCAGTAAAGAGTGATGTGATTGTTTTTTGTGTCAATACAAGAGTAACGTGATTGTTGGTTTTAATTGTTACAAAGAGTTTTTCAGATTTTAAGTTGGGGTTCTTTTTCTCTAACAATATGAGTTGTGTCTACAAGAGGAATCATTGATTGTGTAATCATTTATTATCTTGACTTTTGAAGTTTACAGATCACTCTGCAAGGATTTTAATGCAACATTGTGTTAAGGCGAGGTATAACTCAAATCGCCATCATTTTCTCCTTGACTAAGGCGAGATCTCTATTTCTCGCCTGGTTGGTAACTTCTTTCATATGGTACAAGCGAATAATAGGGGTGATATATCTTTTATTTCGCCTATTTCTTGATTTCCCTTTTTGGCGACATTTCTATTTTGTCTAATATTTCGCCTGCAGGATTTGTATTTCGCCATGACATTATTCCTCTATGTCACTCTAAGATGGCAATTCTTATATTTCGCCTAAGGTTAGCGATCATTTTCTCTCTCGCCTAGTTTTATTTTGCCTAACCAATTTTCTTCTTGACCTTAATTGGGATGACTTATCCTCTGATAATGTCACTCTCTAGTTCATTTTTTTATACATTCCCTTCTCTCATTCTATTCATTTCTGTTCTCCTAAGCATTAAGGACACTGCTTTCTTTTAAGTTGGGGGTGGGGTAGCAATCACATTGCTGTTCTTTGTGGTTAGTTTTATAGTTTGATTTTATTTGTAGATTAGTTTATAGTTTGATTTTATTTGTAGATTTTGTTAAGTATCTTATTAGGATATTAGGTTTGAGTGCATGATTGAGCTTACATTGCTCATAATTCAAAGTGATTTAGTTTTTCATAAAATGAGTTTTCAAGCAGTAAAACTAGTGTTCAAAACAAGCAGTTTTGATGAGAAATTTCTTTGAACACTGATGAAGATTCTGATTAGTTTTGAATTGTGAATAATTTGATGAGTTTTGATAAGGAAAGAGTGGAGAAAACCTTGGGTGGAATGTGAGGTTTTGAGCTTAATTTTGTGCCTTTTTCTTTATGAGAGGGGTTATTTTTATTCTCTTCCCTATTAAACACATTTATCTGAAACATTTTCTTTTATAGAAATCAGAACCTTCATAGATTTGCTTTGAATTTCTCATACATTCCTCAAGTGTACAGGGCTTTGGTCGGGTAAAGTCTGTCTTTAATCTGCCAAGGAAAGTGATCTGATTTGAGAGAATGAGTAAAACTACTAAATAGCCTTTGCCTACTTGATATAACCAGACCTTGATATCTTGTGAGGTAAACCATTTTGTTTCTCATTAAAACCTTTTCTTTGGTCCCTAATCCAGTCCAAACAATAAAGATAGAGATATAATCTCAATCCCACCCTTTGGACTTACCATTAAATTTGGGATTGAAAAGATGGGAAGGGAGGATTGTCTTTGAAAAGTGTTTCTGAAGCTGCTAAAAGCAGAATATCGATTTAAAAAAATCTTTAAGAAGAACAGACACAATCAAGTGAAAATGAACAGTGTTCATAAATAAAGTAGTATGTGAATAAAGCATCATAGATTGGGGAAACACTAAAGAGTGAAGAATTGAGGGATTGAGAGGAATTTAGTGGTATGTCCAAACTTCTATTCCTTGAAGAAATTCCTTTCTTTTATAAGCTAACTTGACCCCATTTTCCCTATATATACAAATCAGAGATTCTAAGGCAGACTAAAAGGCAGTACTGAACTTAGGAACCTCTAAGTGCTGTACAGTGTATGAGTGAAGTTCAATGTTCGTGAGGTTCTTAAAATTTTCTTTATACGTGCTTGTGAAACACTAGAATCACATTTGCCTTGGTACGTAACTCTGATTCTTAAAGTGACTAGTGTATTGAGTGAGTAACCTCTAGGATTCTAAGAGATCAAACACTTATGAGAGACTACAGTGAGAAAGTAGTTTCAAAACTCAAATACTTGGATCCTCTCAGATACTTTGCAACATGAAGAAAATGACCTGTTTTGAATTAGTTGATTTGAAATTCTGAAAGAAGAGCTGGTCACTGTTTGGGAATTTTTCAAAAACATATTAGATGGATTGTTTTAATTATGATATAAGTTTGCACTGATTGTTGTCTCAATAGATTTTTAGTCAGTTTGCTTGAGGACAAGCAAAAGGCTAAGTTGGGGGTAACTGATAAGTCTAGAATTTACCTATATTTTAGCATACTTTATGAGCTTGAATGTAATGGAATTAAGTTTAAATGATGAAATATTAAATATATTTCTAATTCTAGGCTATTATTGTTGAGACAGGGACTTGGATGAAAAGTTGTGGAAAGGAAGCTAAAGCATGTAAATTCACAAAAAAGAATGACCAAATCAGAATTTCATCCAAAGTCAGCAAACTGGCGAAATGATTTTGCTAAGGAACGAATTCGCCTAAAGACATCGCCAAGATTTGGAGTAGAGGGCGATGCAGCAAACGATATAAAGAAGATTTCGCCTTAAAGATTAAAACATGCATGACGAAACAGAAATTCCTCGCCTTCTTATGTCGCCATCCTGATAGAAATTTAGGCGATGAAGATTGAACTTCGCCTGTCTTGAGACGATAAAGGAGAAATGGCCAAATCTAAGGATTATAACAGGCGACATTTGATGAGACATCGCCTAAAAGATCTTAACTGGAAGAGTGTTTTGGCGAAGATTATCAACTTGCCTGAACATCAGGCGACGTACTGTGGCAACATTGAGGATATTTCGCCTAGAAAGATTGATAGCTTGGCGATCAGGACAAGCGAGATTTGAAGAAGTCGTTTGGTTCGGGCGAAGGAACAGGCGACATAAATGGAGAAAAATGTTACTTCGCAAATTTGTGTTTCTTTGTCGATTTTATTTCAAAATTGCCACAGAGCCAAACTTTATAAATAAGAGCTCAAATGAAGTAATAGTTTGTGAAGTTTTTTAGAGAAAAAAAGTTTAGACGATTGATTTTCACTCTTGACATTCTGTTATACTTTAAGAGAAATTCTAGATTCTTCTATACGTTTTATTCAATATCTTCAGAGAAGTTTCTTGAAGAAGTTTTTTACTCTGTTTCTGTTGATCATAGAGATTAGCTTGAAGATTGTGAAGCAACAACTATGACAGAGTCTAGCTTCAATCTTCCTTAGTAAGATTTAGATCTTAAGCATGTCGATGATGATTTCTGTACTTTATTGGATATGCTGAAGTAGATGTGCTAGCTAAAAGCTCTGTTGATTTGTTGAATCTTGATGTTGATTATCATTTCAATTGTAAATTTTCTTGTTCGATTATAGCCAGATCTACTTGATTTCATGAGCTAATTGAATTACAAGAACGAGAGTTACGTAATATTGTCAATCTGAGATTTGATTTAGACCAGAGATGGCAATTAGGTTTAAAATCTAAGAACAGAGGATCGTAGTGCTAGAGATAGACTACATATCTGTTTTTTCTACAGATTGTACTTATCAATTGTATAGGTTGTAGTATAGAGATATATGCAACTATATAATTGAGATATGTTAAATTGAATTGAGAGATCTTTTAACAGATCACTGATAATGATTTAGAAGGTAAATTTGTGATTTAAGATGAAACTTGCATGAGAAGTTAATCGATAACAGATTTAGCAAATCAGTTTATTCATTGTTAATATCAATTGCATAATAGAGTGCTGACTTGAGTTTTCATTGAATGAATGTCATTAGTAACTTTTACTTCACATCAATTCCATGATTCTTATGAATCATTTTGTATAAATATTCTTTTAGCAATTCATTTTAAATCTTAGTCTCAATCATGCTTCTTAGCTTACAATCCCTGTGGAGACAATATCTAAAATTCTACATTAGACGTTGATAGGAATTTTGATTGATTACTGTGAATTCTAATATTAGTTGAGTTTTCATATACTCAGCACAACAAAAATTTCCTCATTCAAATTTTCTTCCATCAATTACCTCCTGAACGGGAAGTAGAGTTCAGAATCGATCTTTTCCCTGGGGCTATGCCTATTTCAATGGCTCCATATAGAATGGCTCCGGCTGAATTGAAGGAGCTGATGGTGCAGTTACAAGAGTTATTAGACAAGGGTTATATTCAGCCTAGTGTGTCTCCGTGGGGGCACCGGTGTTGTTTGTAAAGAAAAAGGATGGTTCTTTAAGACTGTGTATCGATTATCGGCAACTGAACAAGCTGACAATCAAGAATAAATACCAAATTCCAAGAATTGATGACTTGTTTGATCAGCTAAAGGGTGCTGGTGTATTTTCAAAAATTGATCTCAAGTCCGGATATCACCCATTGAGGGTTAAAGCAGAAGATATTCATAAGTCTGCCTTTAGAACCAGATACGGACATTATGAGTTCGTGGTAATGCCCTTTGGATTAACCAATGCTCCAGTCTTTATGGACCTTATGAGCCGTGTCTTTAAACCGTATTTGGACCAGTTTGTAGTGGTTTTTAATTATGATATTCTGGTGTACTCGAAGGATAAAAAGAAGCATGATGAGCATCTCCGAATAGTTTTGTAGACTTTGAGAGAGAAGAAACTGTTTGCGAAACTATCAAAGTGTGAGTTTTGGATGGAAGAAGTATCCTTCTTGGGTCATTTGATCACAAAAGATGAAATTCGGGTGGACCCTAAAAATTTTGAAGCGGTGGTAGCTTGGAAACCACCAACTAATGCGACTGAGGTGAGGAGCTTTCTCGGCTAGCAGGCTATTATCGTCGCTTTGTTAAGGGATTTTCCTCTATCGCAGGACCGTTAACTAAATTGCTTCACAAGGGGAAAATATTTGAGTGGACGAGTAAGTGTCAGGAGCGATTTGAGTTGTTGAAGAAGTTACTTACAGAAGCTCCGGTACTCGTTCAACCAGTTGAAAGGGTTGATTATGTGATTTACAGTAATGCTTCATTGAATGGCTTGGGGTGTGTTCAAATGGAGGAAAGGAAGGTTATAGCATATGCGTCGCGTCATCTTAAGCCCCATGAATCCAATTACCCCACGCATGATTTGGAATTGGCGACTATAGTTTTCGCGCTTAAAATATTGAGACACTATCTCTATGGTGCTAAGTGTTCTATTTACACTGACCATAAGAGTTTGCAGTACCTCCCTACTCAGAAGGAGCTGAATTTAAGGAAACGTCGGTGGGTAGAGTTCCTTAAAGATTATGACATGGTGATTAATTATCACCCGGCTAAGGCCAATGTGGTGGCTGATGCCTTAAGTAGAAGTCAATACATGCTTTGACAGCAATGATGGCAAGACTGAATGTAGTGGATGATTGTGTAATGGCTCAACTGGTGGTGAAGTCAAATTTTGGACCCCGTATTCTGGAGGGTTAAAGAGTTGAAAGTGAAGAGATGATAGTTTTGTTACAGAAAACGGAGAAAGGAAAATTGAAGGAGTTGAACCGTAAGGATGATGATGGTTTATACTTCCTTGACCAATCGTATGTTCCAAATTCGAATGGGATTCGAGGAGAATTGTTAAAGGAGGCTCATAACGAATTATTCGCCATACATCCTGAAGCTACCAAAATGTTCCACGAGTTAAGGGCATTGTATTGGTGGCCGGGTATGAGGCGTGATATTATTGAATATGTGGGGAAATGTTTGATATGCCAACAAGTAAAAGTAGAGCATCAGGTTCCTTTGGGGATATTGCAATCAATTTCCGTGCCGGAGTGGGAATGGGATGAAGTGACAATGGATTTCGTAGTAGGTATACCGTTAACTCGTACTAAGCATGATATAGCTTGGGTGGTGGTAGATAGACTTATTAAATCGGCACATTTTGTTCCTATCCGTGTAGATTACTCCATGGAAAAACTGGCTGAGATTTTTATTAAAGAAGTGGTGAGATTGTATGGTGTGCCGTCATCAATTATATCAGATAGAGACCCTTGTTTCACTTCTAGATTCTAGTCTAAATTTCAGGATACGTTGGGAACGTAAAGGAAACTTAGTACTGCTTTCCATCCACAAACTGATGGGCAATCTGAAAGAGTTATACAGATTCTTGAAGATATGCTTAGATGTTGTGTTCTAGAGTCCAGTTGGGAGAAATATCTGCCATTGGTGGAATTTGCTTATAATAATTCCTAATTAGGCAAGCATTCAGATGGCCCCGTATAAAGCCTTATATGGGCGAAAATGTAGAACTCCTTTATGCTGGACAAAATTGGGCGAAGGTAAGATTGTTGGTCCGGAGATTATTCAGGAAGTAGAAAATAAGGTGAGGTTCATAAGGGAAAAATTGAAAGAAGCTACAGATCGACAAAAATCATATGTTGATCTGAAGCGGAAAGAAATTTAGTTCGAAGTTGGTCAGAAGGTCTTCCTTAAGGTGTCACCATGGAAGAAAGTTATGCGGTTCGGAAGAAGGGGTAAATTAGCACCTCGTTTCATTGGGCCGCTTGAAGTTCTAGAGAGGGTTGGACCAGTGGCATACCGGTTGGCGTTACCGCCTGAATTAGAAAAGATACATAATGTGTTTCACTTGTCAATGTTGAGACAGTATCGGTCTGATCCTTCCCATGTAATTTCGGCCCCTGAAATTGAGTTGCAAAAAGACGCTTGAGTTGAAAAAAAAAGATCTTGGCAAGTGATGTGAAGGAACTGAGGAGGAAATCGGTACCGATGGTTAAGGTACTGTAGAAGAGTCTATGCAGGTTCGGTATCCTCATTTGTTTAATCTAGGTAAATTTCTAGAACAAAATTTCTTAAGGGTGATGGAGTTGTGACGGACGGTTTTTGGGCCTAAAAGTAGGGGCATTTTAATTTGATTTTTAATAGGGGTATTTGGGTGATATTCTGAGAGTTTAGAATTAAAGTTTTTAATTCTTGAGTCTAGAGGGGGTGTTCTATTATAAACCACCATATAAAGTCTATTAGAAACCCTAGATGCCGTATTTTTCTTCATTTGCGTCTGAGAGATTCTATTATGATTGAGAGCATTCGAGAGTGGAGATTTTAGGAGTTTCATTCTGATTTTCGCTTTAGTTCCATTTTGGTGTTTCCCTACCAAAGTCTATCGGTTAGGATCGCAGCTAGAGTCTCGGATAGTGTCGGTTTTCGAAGTCTGAAGGTCAGGATCCGGTTTGGTCTTAGGTTTGCAGTGTGCGATCATACCCTTATTTGGTTGTTGCGGTAAGCGACGTTGTTTTGTACAAGTTTGATATTTAATCTAGCGTTGTTCCATTCGGTTGGGAGTAAATCAGTCTTAGTAAGGATTCGATTGTAAATTCCGAGTTCTGCAATTAATATTGTTTTGGTTCACGTTCTACAGAAGGTCTGGAAGAAGGAACTACTCGCGCTGAGGAGTAGACATACTAGTGTTGTCTGCCGTTCTAGGTTAGCATTCGTTTTTAGTCCAAACTATGGTTGCTGTACTGTTTTCTGTATGTTGCATGTGTCGTGATTGAGTAACTGTTGAACCTTGCCCGAAACTGTCCCTGCTATTGCTTAACCGAATTGAATATGTTATTTTGTATGTTCGGAACTGATAAAATAATTGCTAGACAGACTGGACTTGGTAATCTGAACTATTAATTGTTAATTAAATCAGGAATAATTGCCTATAGGACAGCTTTCGGTAGAATATATGGCATGCCTAGGAATAGAGGATCCTCATACTAAACTTAACGGCTTGAAGTGCTATTACTGATACTGAACTATTCGGCTTTGGCCATACTGAATTACTGTTACTGGGCTTCAACCAACACTATTACCGTACTTATATATGTATTCCGTTTTCTGCTGCTAGCTACTTGAGCATTATTCTGTTAAACTGAAATTTAATTCTTTTGTTATAGTCCGGACTGTGGGTTCGGTTTGTGCTGCTGGTTGGTTACTGTGGTGATGAATTGGAGTGTTAATGAACTGGTAATATACTGTTTGTGTATGTTTGAATTTAATCTAATGAAGTGGACACGTAATTGGATGGGTTTGGGTGCTATTTAGGTAAATTCTAAAGGCTAAGACTGAAATTTGGTAAAGTAAAATATATATATTTCAATTGAACATATATTCCGCGACAGAAATCCTACGCGACATATACTTCGCGACAGAGATCCTGCGCAACATATATTCCGCGACAGAAATCCTACACGACATACACTTCACAACAGAATTCCTTCGCGACATAAACCTTTCGCATCATAAAGACATAAACTTTTCACGACATAAAGTCGTCGCGACATAAACCTTTCGCAAAATAAAGCCTTCGCGACAGAGAACCTTCGCGGTTTAGAGCCTTCATGACATAGAACCTTCGCGACATAAACTAAATTAATGCTGAAATGGTTTATTGATTATGGATAAATGAAGATAATCGATAATTTGGTTGTTTGATAGGTTTGCTTGGGATGTTCTGTGTTATAGCGGATTCAAGGGAATCCGTAGAGACTTGCATTGTGTGCTCCCATATCTAGAGCCGAGTCTAGGTCATTTTGTATGTGTTTATTTGGAACGTGAACGCTAACTTAGACTAGTCCATAGTCTAACGCTATCTTTCTTTCTATTTCTTTCTACTCTGTAATATGGGG
Source organism: Cardiospermum halicacabum (assembly GCA_031304145.1). Taxonomy (NCBI): domain Eukaryota; kingdom Viridiplantae; phylum Streptophyta; class Magnoliopsida; order Sapindales; family Sapindaceae; genus Cardiospermum; species Cardiospermum halicacabum. The sequence continues at coordinate 21,983,549 of CM062394.1, read as the reverse complement.
ATAAAATCCCAGGTTGAGTGCAGGTATATTCCGATCGGATAGGCGCAGTTTCATACTTGGATCACGGTATTTCATCAACACGTTTATTTATTTGCTTATTTCATTTAGTGAACAATGTTATTAGGTGTTCAAACTTTTTTTTTTGTCATTTGGATATTGTGATGTTGAGATCTTGTATACTGAACTTTGCTGAGTTGGATTTTGTGACAATGGAATTTTTAATGCTTTTAAATAAAGAACTATTCAGGTTATATTTCCTTTCTCAGTAGTGGCATTTTGCAATATGAACTTTTACAGGTTTTAGTATCTGCATTAGGTGTAGTGTCAGGCTCCTCCCTATGGTTCTACTAGGGTGGGGGTTTGCTGTTACACCATTAGCCCGTTAGTCAGTATGTACATAAATGTAGTTTTCCTACTGTAAAGAGAATTTTTCATCTCTTCTATTTCACATTCAAAAACCCTAAATTCCTTTTCTCTCAAAAAAATTCTGACTTTTGGTCTGCGCTGTCCACTTCCAAATTGTCGTTACTTTTTCTACAGACATCCTCTTTTATCCCTCTACAAACCCTTATAACCCTTGAATTTCAAACCTCGCCGAAATCTGCTCAGATTGTCAAATAATCAGCCCTTTTCGAACAGAAGCTGTCAATTCTGGACTCGAATTTCAGATGGTCTTAACTCTCTCTTCCAAACTCGGACTTACTTGATTCTAATTGGGTTTGCTTTGTCTTTCAATTTCCTACAACTTTCATGATGACACCATCTTCATATTCTCGAATCTTCTTGGTCGTATTTGTCAAAACTTGAAACGTCAGTCTGTAGAATCGCTCCAGCAACGAACCATATTGATCTGATCATATCTCCTTCGTCTGATTTCTAAATAATGTCAATCTAGTTGGGTTTTCTTCATTGTTCTGTCCGCTACAAATGTCGTGAAGACACCATCCAGAAATTCCTGTGATATCATAGTTGAAAACGGTAAACTCCAAAAATAAACGAAACTAATTTTATTCTGTGTTATTTTCTTAGGTTGTTTCGTCGTCCTTTATCGTTCAACCGATCATCGTCCTCTTTTTTATTAGACTATATTTCTTTAGTTTCATGCTACATGTTCGATCTATTGTCTAAGTGTATCATTGCTCCTGGTTATTGTTAGGCAAAGCCGGACGGTATCGAGAATCCTACCGGTTACGCTTAGTTTAGCTTGTCTTCGGAGGAAAGGTTAGCAACATAGTTTTATACTCTATATCGGTTGTTGTATGTTTTATGAATGTGAATTAACATGGTTAAACAAGATAACTACATGAATTGTAAATTGATAGAGATAGATAGCGAATGATAGATCGATAATCATTGATTTGCGATTGTTGATATATTGCTGATTAGAGATATTGATAAGTCTATCACATGTTAGACTTAGACTTTGGTTAGTTAGAGTTGGAAATAAACGGATAAGGCACTAGTAAAGTACCAGACAAATGATTGATTGAAATCCAATGGATTGATATAATGTAATGATCGAATGATTGAATCGAATTGTGTTTTTTGATTACCTAATGAAATAGATAATTATTACCCTAGTATGGTTGAAAGTAGTGATGGAATGATATGTCATTAGGGGTAACCGAGATATCTCATCCTATTGAGCAAATAGGTCTTTTGGTTTAGCTAACCTCTATTGATTGATTGAAAAACTGAGTGACAACTCCTATTGGGTGTGACAGCACCACAGATTATTGGTGGTCTTCGGACCTAATTGATGAAATCCAAAATGTGGTAGTTTGTCCCAAAGTAGGGAATAAACAACTCTACGGATTTCGGTCTTCGGACTACAGATTATTGGTGGCTTCGGCCTAATTGGCCCCGTTTCATTATTAGTCCTAAATTAGTGGCAGTCTAATAAAATTGGACACATAATGTGATTGTTATTGTGTGATGAATGCTAGTGGATAGTTGATTGCTTTGGAGGTTTTATATGGATATATAGAACCTATATAGATGCCTAAGAATGTTAATTGAATATAATGAGTATAATTGGAACATAATGATTAATACACCTTATTGAACTCGTGATTAATATGAAAATTGGGCGGGTTTGTATTCTATTATGATTGATTGCTAGTCCTAGGTACATTGTGTGCCAAAATCATAATTGTATGTTTAAATAGACGCATTGCTTATGTTTGTTAGAGTCTGACTTGCTAACCAGACATCGATAGTCTGACGTTGTTTCTTCTCCCTTTTTCTTGTCCCTATCTATTGAAAATGTGAAACAGGTGATCGAGTAGATTGAAGCTCGTATTGCATTCTTCATGTTTTTGGAACCATATTGACAGCATTGTTTTTCTTTTGTTTTCTCATTAGTTTTAAAGGACATGTAAAGACCATTTTAATGTTTTCACTGTATATTTCTTTGGACAGATATTTGGATATTGTCATTTATTGAATAAATATTACGGACAAGTTATTATGATTAAATGAGTTATACGAGTTTCTTTTCAAATGAATTGTATAGACTATGTTATTTTTTTCGAAACAGGTTCAATAGGGTTATTTTAAATCTGATTATTTTAATATTAATGTTTATTTCCGCACCTATTGTATTGTATCGAACGAATGTATAGAATGTAATGTGGCGCTCCGGCTTCCACTCGCAGCTCCGTCGTGGCCGGGGGTTGGGCGTTACAATAAAACACCATATTGAGGAAGGGTTAGAAGGAATTGAATTGTTACCCATATCACCAATGTGCACATTATTTTTCGGGGTTAATTCCAAAAACCACTCAATTTTTTAAATATTTTACTACTAGCACCCGGTTTTGCAAACTTATACTAAACCACTAGTGGTTTTGGTGAGGCGTGGGTGGATTTTGTATTTTTGAGTGGTTTTTGTATTTTTAAATGATTTTGTTAATTATTTAGTTTTAATATTTTTAAAATTTTTGGTTTGATAATTTTGGTAAATTTTTAATATTTTATTAAATATTTTATTATAATTTCAGAAATTTTTATTTTTTAATTCATTAATTTTAGTAATTTAAAATTTTGATTTCTAACTTTTATTTTTACTAAACTACAATTAGTATCAATAATTTTAAAAATTTTAATTCTTTTATTTAATTAGCTAAATAATTTTTAAAGTTGTTATTTTCAACCTTTAATTTTTAATTTTATACATACAACCAAAAATAATATAATTTAAAGAGTTTTTAATGAAAACTTCAGTTTTACTTTTATAATTAATTTTTCAAAAATAATATCACTATTAAATATATAAAAAAATTAGTTATTTTTCAATTTAAACATTTTTAATTTTTTGATATTAATTTTTAAGAACCTATAAAATTATAATACAATAATAATATAAAAAATTTGAATAAATTTTCAAACACATCTATAATTAAATAATATCTTGCTGCAAGTTTTTTAAATTAAAAATAAAAATTTAAACAAAAAATTATTTAACTAAATAATTAAAAATTATTAAATCTAACAATATTTTTTTAATTTAGTAAATTTTAAAAATAAAAATTAAAACTAAAATTATGAAAGTTTATTAAATGAAACATTTAAAAGTACTAAACTATGTAATAATTTATTTTAATTTAGTAAAATTTAAAAAATTAAATAAAAATATTTAAATTATTTAGTAAAATATTTAAAATTTAGTTAAATTATTTAAATAAAAAATTTAATAGTTATTAAAACTAAATAATTAGCAAAACCACTCAAAAATACAAAAATCACTCAAAAACACAAAAACAACCCACACCTCACCAAAACCACCAGTGATTTTGATTTTGAGTGGTTTTGGAGTGATTTCGTAGAAGTTTACAAAATAGGGTGCTAAAAGTAAAATATTTCAAAAATTGGGTGTTTTTTGAATTAACCCTTATTTTTCAGAAGCCTAGAACTTGAGAACTCCAAAGTTAAGCATGCTTGACTTGGAGAAATCTTGGAAAGAGTGACCTTCCGAAAAGTTTATCCGGAAAGCATGCGAGTGAGGAAAAAGCATGTTGAAAAGCGTAATGGTGGACTTTGGGGCTAGTGGTCAGTCTTAAGACTGATTATGTGACAAGCTAGTGCCTGACCGTCGCGCCACAGGTCATCTGAAGGCGGGAGTCGGACCTTTTAATATGGTATCCGAGAAACCCTACGAGAGGGAGGTGCGCTTGTGGACAGAAAATCCCAGGGCATTTGCCTAGCGTGGTAGAGAATGTGGGCACAACGAGGAGGTTGTGTTCTAAGGGGGTGGATTGTAACATCCCATATTGAGACATGGTTAAAAGGAATTAAATGTTATCCATATCACCAATGTGCATATTATTTTCGGGAGCTCAGAACTTGAGAACTCCTAAGTTAAGCGTGCTTCGCTTGGAGCAATTTTGGGATGGAAGACCTTCCGAAAAGTTTATCCAGAAAGCATACGAGTGAGGACAAAGCATGCTGGAAAGGGTAATGGTGGACTTTGGGGCTAGTGGTCAACCATAAGACCGGTTATGTGACAAGGTGGTGCTCGGTCACTGCGCCTCAAGTCATCCGAGGACGGTATCCGAATGTGATATAGAATCAATGTAAGGAATCTACATAGAAGAGGTGTAAGTAAGAAGATATAATTAACCTCTACATTCTTCCTCTACAACCAAAACGAATCAACACTTATAACCAAAATAATTTACAGTAATCAAGAATAGACTCCACTACAATTTACTATCCAAACACATAAATATCAATTCACACAATCAAATTAAAATTTCAATCGCAAAACGAAAAAACTTACCGAGATTCAATCAATCTAAAATCAAAGGGAAGAAAAAAACTCCAGTTAGTGAGAGAAGGATGAGCTTGAATTTGAAATACTTGCAAAGTTTGAGGAATCCTTCTCTACGAGCTCTTTGTCTTTACTGAAATGAAGACCTCGAAGCGATTAGTCACAATCTACTACAAGAACTTACCAAAGTTGCGAGTGGACACTCAAGTTAGAGAACATCCATATCGATCGGATTTGGCGGCTTGGCGTTAGCTAAAAACCGAAAAACGTCGATACTGGAGAAGTGAAGACGATGGTAGACCAGTAGAAATGGCGACAGATTGGAGAAGACAACACAGATCGATGAAGACGACAACGGTTTGGTGAAAAGAAAGTGAAATTAAGTTTTTCCAATTGAACATAAAGTGCAAAGGGTATTTTAAGAAATTTATAAATTTTAAAATGTAAATCATATATCAGCTAAAATTAAGATTTTTAATTTAGGTTCAGTTGAAGTTTTTCAACTAATTTTTCATTTAATGGTTGAGAATTTTAGGTTTTTATTAACTAATCTATTAGTATGATAGTCATTGAGAATTTTGATTTTTTATTAACTAATCATTTAGTATTGTAATAATGTTTCAATTCTTTGTCTCGTGTGACAGTTACTATTACTTATCTTTTGGTGTAACGTAAGCACTATATAGAATGATAATCCATTACTAATTTTAATCGATATACTATTTTATATTATTTGGTAAAAATAAAAAATAAATGAATCAAATTTTTATTTTAATTTATTGTACGATTAGAAATATATTTTTAAAAATTATATTAAATAATCCAAATAAAATTAAAATTTTCAAAATTAATCCAAAAACGTTTTATTTATATTTTTATCTATTCAAACTTTGATTTTCAAAAATAGTTCTTCACAATTATGAAGGGATTGAAGGGTTCCTTTCACATATGTGAAGGACTATTTTTGAAAAATTGAAAGATTATTTTTGTAGAGTTTTTAAAATTGGGCAATATAATGTAAATAAAAGTTATAAAAGTATAAAAATAAAATTCTCCCTATATATTTATTAATTTTTAAATAATATTTGATAAATATGAGATATTATAATAATTAGAAATTTTTTAATAATTATTTTATTTTTTAAATTATATTTTATTATTTACGACATTTTTAACATGGTTACTTACACGATGCATTTAAAAATATATATCATAAAAACTTTTTTTTTTATTTAGCTAAAACTTTCAAAATTTCAGCGTGATAGAAATATTTTGAACCCCACTTGTTTGAATAATATGTTGGGATAATCTTCTGTACCAAAAATTTAAATATTTAATTTATTATTCCATATTTTCCTGTGCTGCATTGTTAAAAGAAAAAAAAAAAAAAAAGTTCGAAAATATGATAAAGAATAAAAAAATTCAAATAGCTCATCCATTTTCATTTTAGGGTGATTTCCAAAAAAACCACCGCTAGTTTGACTTATTAGCCAAAAAAAACCTCACCTTTTTCATTTTTGGGCAAAAAATCTCTTTTGGATGGAATCTGTCAGATTTACTGTTCACCCGTTAGTGGATAAACAGTAACATAGGGACATTTTCGTAATTTTTCTATTTTTATTTATTTTTTTTTAAAAAAAATTTAAAAAAACTTTTTTTTTTTTTTTAAATTTCTCTTTCTTTTTATTTTTCTTCTTCTTCTTTTCTTCCTTTTTTATTTTTCCTTTTTTTTCTTTTCTTTTTTCTTCTTCTTCCCCTACATCAAACTCTCCCCCCTCTCTCTTTCCCACCAAATCTCTCCCTCCCCCCACCAAAAATTAAAATATTAAAAATAAAAAATAATCTTAAGTTTATTATTATTATTATTTAACATTGAGTGAAGAAGAAGAGGGGAAAAAAGAAATAAAGGAAAAAAATAAAAAAAGAAAAGAAGAAAAAAAATGGAAAGAAAACAAAAGTTTTATTTTAAAATTAAAAGATATTTTTATTTGGAAAAAAACTTTTATTCTTTTTCTTTCCATTTTTTTTCTTCTTTCTTTTTTTCCCCTTTCTTTTTTTTTCTTCTTTTTCCTTTTTTCCCCTCTTCTTCTTCACTTAAATGTTAAATAATAATAAATAAAAAAACCTGAGTTTATTTTTTATTTTCAGTATTTTAATTTTTTGGTGTGGGGAGAGAGAGATTTAATGGGGGAAGAGAGGGGAGAGAGTTTAAGGTAGGGGAAGAAGAAGAAAAAAGAAAAGAAAAGAAAAAATAAAAAATAAAAGAAAAGAAGTAGAAAAAGGAAGAGAAAAAAAAATTTAAAAAGTTCTTTTTTAAAATTTTTTTAAAAAATAAATAAAATGAGAAAATTACGAAAATACCCCTCGGTTACTGTTCATCCACTAACGGATGAACAGTAAATCTAATAAATTCCATCCAAAAGAAGTTTTTTGGCCAAAAATTAAAAAGGTGAGGTTTTTTTGGCCAACAGACCAAACTAGCGGTGGCTTTTTGGAAATCACCCTTCTTTTTATAAAGTGCAGAAAGGAATAATAACAGTGCCATTCTATAGCAGCCACGGTCATTTTGATTAGGATGTTCAGAAATCGAAAATTTGCCTTCAGCATACATTATTTTAAAAAAAATTCCATCCTGCCAATATGAATTGGTTGAATTAATTTATTAAAAAATATTAATATATTTGTTTTTATCATTTTTAAATGAAAAATCTATAAATTCAATCAGTTTGACATAAAAAATTAACTAATGATTAAAATAATAATTTAAATAGCCATTTAATTATATGTGGTATTAATTTTAATTTTTATATTATATATTTTAATAAAAATAATAAGATAATAGCTTAATTATAAATAAAGACCTAATAAAACAAATTACAATTTTTGTTTGTATTAAAACTATCTGCAATCACTTATACTGATATTTTTTATTAGTGGGAAGGTAGACTATTTTAAAGGGAATGCTTATTTTTTCATTCCAATTTTTAAATATATTTTGAAAAATCCAACACTTTTAAAAATAATTTAAAACATCTTCACTTTTCAGATTAAGAATGGTTTTACATAATTATTTTATGGTTTTACTTTATTTTTATCCTATTTTTGTTAGTTGTATTAAATATGTAACTCTTTAAATTACGTTATTCATAATAAAATTAAAAATTAAAGAATTTTATTTTTGTTTTTATCTTAATTTTTAATTAAATAATACTTTTAATTTTATTATTTTAATAAAAACCGAAATAACTATGAATTTATTTTATTTTATTTTATTTAAATAATACATTTTAAATATATTATTTTTAATAAAATTTCAAAAAATATTTTTTAATAAAATAATACGTAATTATGTTACTTTATATTAAAAAATAAAAAATAATAAAGTTCATTTTATTTGGATTTTTTTAATTAAAAATATTATTTTATTCTTTAATTAAAATAAAATAATTAAAATAATTTTTTTTAAATGTTTTTATTCAACTAATATATTTTAAATAGATTATTATTTTTAAAAATGTAAAATAAAAATATTTTTATTTTAATTGGAATTTTTTTAAAAAAAACAAATAGTTAGCGAGTGATTTTTAATAAAGGTAAAAAGGTAAATTAATTTCAAATCATTAATAATCATTTAAAAACCACTCTTAATCTTAAAAAAGTGGTTGTTTCCAATTATTTTTAAAAATGAGATTTTTTTTGAAATATTTTTAAAAATTGAAAAAACTCCCCTATTTTAACCTCATTTAGTTATAATTGAAAATAATTAATTAAAAAATATTATCAAATAATTAATTTCTTTTTTTAAAAACAATACAAAAATAATGTCAAGTTAAATTGAAATATTATTTGAGAAAAATAAATAGTATATATATATAATAAATAGGAAAAAGGAAATCCACCGACACGATTGATGGATTGATTTATTTTTCCTTTAGTCCAAAGATAAATGCACTTGTGTGAGATATCAGAGAGGTGTAACGTCACCTCATACACATATAAGACCTTCCACACTAAAGGAACACTTAAAATTAGTAAATTTTGAGAAAAAAAAATTAATTTAAATGATATTAAGTAATAATTATATATTTTCTAGTTTTTTTGGACTATAATTTATTATATTTCGTAGAACCACGTAGCAAAATGGAGACGCAAAGTATTTGTTGCTACGTGGATGCTCTAAAAGATACCCGTGTAACTCTCTTCCTATAAATAGCCACCCAAGTTGGCTCAAATCAAATCAAACTAAACACAGACATCTTCCTCAGACAAAAACAATCATGGCAGATATTGATGTATATGTAATACTATTACCACTACTTGTAATCTTAAATGCACTCTGTAAGTGATCTACATATAATATCGATTTACATGGTGCATGCAGGGAACAGTTACGGCTGGTCCATTTGGTGGTGAAGGAGGCAGAGATTGGTCATTTTGTCCTGCTGGTCTTGACACCCGTTTCACTGAAATTACCATCACTTATGACACCTATATCACTTCACTCTCCTTTCTTGCCAAAAATATTAAAACAGGTCAACTTTACAAGTCAAGGGTATTTGGTGGTGGCGGTGGAACTGTCCAAACTGTAATCTTCTCTTATTTATTTTTTAAAATAAGAGAAAAACATCATTTACTTACTTTTTATAATATAATAAAAATGTAGGTAAAGCTGAATTCTGATCAATATTTGAGCACAATATCCGGAAGCGAGATCAATGTGAAGGGGAAAACTCTGGTTGAGTCATTCTGTTTTATTACAAACAAGGGAGTTAAACATGGACCGCATGGGAACCGTACTGGTACTAAATTCGAACCTCGTCTTGGTCATGACGAGATTGTTGGCTTTTATGGACATGATGGTGCTTATATTGACAGTCTTGCTGGCATTGCAAAGCCTTATTAGAACAAGTCAGTTATTTTACTTAAATAGTGTTCATTTATTATCATATCATCATGTTTTAATCCAGTTTATTTTGAATGACTTCTATGCAGATCCTTGTTGCAGAATGGAAAAGTATTATTTAGTTGATATGAGCAAGTGCATGTCAGCCTTTCTGCTGATATTCATATAAATAAAACTTGCTGTGAGTAATATGTACTATACAAATATATATCTACAATAGATCCTAATCAAATAAAGTGCGGTTTTTCATATCTCCAAGAAATGCTTTTTATTGAGTTAAATTTGTATATCTTGTACATAGTTAAACAATGTATAAATTCGTGTAAAATCTCAGCTTACTAAAAGTTATCTTACTTTAAACACGGCTGTAACACCCCAAAATTTGAACCGAATTTTATTTAAAATTAAGATTTAAGAATTAGGTTTAGGGTTTTGAAAATTGGGGATTTGGAGTTAAAAATTTAATTTCGAAAAGATTTTGGTAAAAATTGTGAATTTTAGAAATTTTGGGTTAAGTTAAAATTTTGAAAGTATATAATGTTAGGTGAAACACCTACCCCTATTTTCACTTGGCCGACACAAAGAACATTAAACAAAAATCACTTATGTTCCTTCTTTTTTTTACCATTCGATATGAAAATTTCTTGGTTCAAATTGTCTCCGTAGTTTTGTTCCGTCATCGTTAGGTCAGTTTCGATACTTCGACTTTTGGATTTTGATTTAATTAAATTTTTAAACGTTCAATAATTTGATTATTATTATTTTTTTTATGTACATGTGTTTTCGAGAATGATTCTTCTCGACATAATATTTTTGAGTCGATCCGGAAATTCGATTTGGGAGTTTCACAACCCCGCTCCGGTGAGTGCATTACCCTCGGTTTTCTGTGTGTTGATGTGTAGACTTGATTGAATGTTTATGTAATTGGTGATTTATATTAATAATTTATGCCATGATTACTTGTGTATTAGTATTAGTAAGATTAGTTAGTTAAAATTAATGTTATTGTTATTTGTGCATGGATTGATGATATTGATGGAAGTGATATTTGTATTAATGTTATTGTTAATTGTTTATTTGATTGATTTCATGAGACATTGGATTTTTAAATTAATGTTGTATTGGTGTCATTTGTCCATTGGATTTTTAGGAAATTTTGTTGTTATTTGTATATTTGATTTTTGAGAAAATATAAATGCCTATATAAATTTAGTTATTTCTAATTCCGAGAGATATAAATGTATATATATATATATATTGATATGTGATCAGTATAATTAGGTTCATCTTAACAGAGTTGAATTTGATTGTGATGTGATGATTGATTAATTGGACGTTGTGAATTCTATTGGGATTAATTTGTTGAGATTCTCAGATTGTGATAAATTAAATCTCATGAATATAAGTGTTGGGATTAATTTGTTGAATTGTCAAATTATGAGGAAATTAAATTATTTGTATTTGAGATGGTGGAAAATGTGGATGTAGTTGTTATGTGATTTAATTTGTAATGTGTTGAAATTTTGGTATTTATGATGTTGGGTACTTGGATGCGATTCAAGTGATTTACGTGAAATTCTGATATATGATGTTGGGTTAAATGAAAATGTAATTTGATTTGGTTTATCTGAAAATCTTTGGTCATATAAATATGTCACCTTAAGTAGAGATTTCTATCTGTAAGGATAGTTGGCATGCCATAGGGAGTTGATAGCTATCGAGTTCTTGGAGACTTCGGTCTATGTTGATGATAAAAAAGGGACTTCGGTCCACCATATGGTTGGGTTATGGGGGCTTCGGCCTTGCCTGTGTTCTGATTCCGGTTGGGTTTCCCGTGTCCTACAATCATTTGGGGTCTTACTTAAAGGCGAACTGAAAATGAATTAAACGTGTTATGATTTGATATATATGATTTGTATGACAATTGTATGTTTATTTGATAGGTGGTGGTTATTAATGTGTATATTTGATAAGTGGTTTGTGGTTTGATTAAATATTCAGTTATAATGTTGGTGAGTTATGATTTGGAAATTAGTTTAAATATATTTATGGTTATGAGATAAATTAATCAATAGAATTATGTACTGTTTCTTCATAATATTTTATGATAAAAATAAGTGGCTTGTTATCCTTCATTAAAGCAGTTTTGAGTTGTCTGTTATGCTGTGTGTGTAAGATCGTGTTATGAAATTTTGTGACTATATCGTGTTATGAATTTTCTGTGAATAAGCATGATTATGTTAAATTAAAGATAATATATTTTATTGGGAAAAATATGGAGATAGGTTGTGTTGATGTTGTGTTAGGTAGAGATGATTACATAAGTGTTATTAAATTAATAGAAGTGTTATAATCATTGATGGTTCGATGATACTTACATTCAATGATTCTGGTATATGTATGTGAGGACAAGTCTTATAATCATTGATGGCTCGTAAGTTTTAAACCCGTTTATTTCTTTAGCCGCCTCACTAAGCAAAAGCTTAGCGTGTTAGTTTGTTTTGCTGACACGTAGGTACAATGATACTTTGGAGCTGGGAGTCGGATCTATCGCGCAGAGAGTCACATTATTTTTCAAGGATTTAATTTCAGATGTTTTTTTTTATAATTTTGATTAGTGTATTATTTTTAAATATTAGCTTATATTTGAAATGGGAACTCCGCTGCATTTGGTTTAGATTTGAATATGTTTTTAGAATATTTCTTTTATATTTTGGTAGTTGATTATCTTTTCTGATGAAATTATTGATAGTCTTTAAATTTATTTAAATGTCCAAAATTGGATTTTGATATGAGTTTATGTGATATTTCATCTGATTTAAAATAAAAATTTTATTCTTCGTCCGAACTTCAATCGTTTTCAAAATTTAGGGTTTTCGATTTGAAACCTAGGGTTTTTAATTAGAAATTGATTTGAGTCTGTTCGTGATGTGGCACTTCCGGCTCGGTTCTCCCGAACCGGGTAGGGGGTGTTACACTGGCCGGGGCCTTTATCATTTTTAACTGCTATTGTCGGGTGCTTTAGGCGAGGTATTTTCCTATTGCTAGATGTTTAGGTGAGATGTTCTCCTATCGCCAATCCAATATCGTGTATTGTGTTTGTTTGGGCAATAGGTCTTCAACTTCAATCCAATTTTCGCTTTTTCTATGCTCGACTCTAGGCGATACTTCTCGACATCCTGCTATTATCGTTAGCCTTGTTTCCTTCTTGATGAGACTGAATGCGACACTTCTTCATTCTTTGAGCTTTTGCAAGATTGCCAAATTTTGACAATTTCTCACTAAGTCCTTTCCGTATAAAATTGCTCCTTTTAACTTAGTTTTCTTCATTCTCTTGTCCAAACCCCTATCTCACAAAATAGTCTAGAATTACTTGATATTTACACAATTATAGCACAAATTCCCTACAATATCACAAATAAATCCTACTAAAATAAAGGTAAATTCTGGACTTACCAATTTCTCTCTACTGGAATCGTTAAATTACAACTCAATAATAAGTATCTAGATCAAGGTGTTAGAAATCTTACTTTTAAATTGCAAGTCGACCAATGGTAATAAAGGGGGAAAACGTCACTCATAAATTTACTACACAGAGAAATCAGAGATTTCAACCAAACTTGAAACTATTTCGATTTATCTTTACTGGAATCTTAAAGTATCAATCCTAAAGGTGAGTATCTAGATCAATATGCTGAAAATGTTATCTCAAATTTGAAGCCGAATCAACGGTTGAAAAATAAAAAAAACAAGACGATTTGTTTCTCAATATAATTTTCCCTTTATTTTCTCATCTTTTCTCTCTAATTCTTTTATTTTTAGATTAATTTATTTTATTTTCTCTTTTTTTTTTGGCATAAAGGTCTTGGAAGCCCTCAAACTTGACTATAGTTTTCAAGTTAGTCCTTCAACTTCACGAATGATCAATTTAGTCTCTCAACTTATAAATACTGAGTCAATTAAGCCATTTTTAGGTTGAGGTGACAGTAAAAATGGTTAACTTGAGAAAGTCAATTAAGTCCTCCACATCAACAAAAACGACTTAATTGACCTAGTATTTAAAAGTATAGGGGCTAAATTGACCATTCGTGAAGTATGATGGCTAACATGAAAGATATAGCCACGTTTAGAGGCTCCTAAGACCCTTATGTCTTTTTTTATTATTATTTTTGGTTAGATTTTTGCGAGAAAGCGAGAGACTTCAAATTCTAATCTTATTCTTTTATATTATAATCTAATAGAAAATCTAGTAGGCCTAACCATTGGACTTAATCCATCGTACTTCTTTCGTATCTCTTAAATCACCTTTAACTTATTTATCTTAATTTATCTCATTTCATATATTCTGTTATATTTATCTAGTAATACAATAGAATACTAATAAACTACTTTATGAAAAATAAATGTATAAATTAATTTTTAGATCATTACATTTTTTCTCTTTTAACTTAGCTTTTAAATTGTGAAATTTAGTGCATTATGTTGATTTTTATTTATAATTTATTCTTAAGGCATAGACAAATATAATTTAGATGATTGGAACTCAAATGGGGATTTTAAGATTTTTTATTTGATAAAAATGGTGTCCAAAAACACAATCCCGTCACTCTTGCAACATGGTTTTTTAAAAGTAATGATTTTAATGAGATTTTGAATTTTTTTTTTTTACTTAAAATCTACCTAAGATGTTAAAGACATGTTAGGGGTAATTTATTTTGAGTTTCTAGCATCTATTTGATCAAATAAAGTGTGTTTTGAATCAATAGATTCTGTATAGTATGCTTTGTGTCCAGATTAAATTAGATTGTCTAAATGCATGGTAGAATTGATATATCAGATTTCATGCTAAATACATAAGCATTAATTGAGTGTCCAATGTATTTATATATACACATATAGGCATTCAAAGATGGATGGAGTCTCGCATTTGACTACGGAAGCTTGGTTGGGTGTTAGAGCGTTATAGGGTCTGTAAATCTCTACCTACCTTTATAAGTATTTTTGGTTTAAAAAATGTGTAACGATATTTAAGCTAACATATAAAATTATCAAGTGCGTATTATTGTCATATTAGGACTTTAGAGCATATACGACAGATTTAGTATTATGTTAGACTTTTCTTTGGGAAAACAAAGTTCGGGTGGACTAAATTTACATTGTTTGTGAATGTGAAAGGAGTTAGGGTATAGAGTTAAATACCACATTGTATTCTTTTTTTATGGATATGAATTAGGTAAATATATGGCTATATGGCTATATATATATATATATATATATATCTTGTGGCTATATGAAAGGTTATATGTTGCCTTGCGCCTATATGATTATTGAATGAAAATATTTTCTAAATACCCCTAAAAAGTCAACTGTGCAGATTGAAATATATGAAAGAAAAGGAAAATGTGTATTTTTGTATAAATCAATAAAAGAATGGAATACCCTTAAGCTAACTCTAGAAGATATGATGAAATGCATGTTTTGTAACGCTTGTAATTAGGGTCTAGAAATTGCCGTGTTTTCTGTTAATTTTGACTTTTCAGTCAAAATTTGGGTAAGATGGCAATTTAGAATGTTAATCGGAAATATAGAGTCCAATATCAAAATGACCATCTTTAAATGGATTTTATAAATTGAGTATTTGAAACGAGAAATTAAAGGTTTACATGAATAGAAAACATTTAAGAAACCGTTAAACTAATTTTAAAGTATTATATGATTATTTTATAAAAAGGCCTATAGCCCATAAGTTAAAGTGAAGCCTATTTGAAAACCCCTAAGTCAATAGATTTCTCTCATTTGTTTTGCTTCTCTCAAAAATACCAAAACACGTATTTGAAGTTTCTCCCTAGTTTTCTTCTCTATGAATTTTGGTAACTCTCTAAAACCCTAGATTTTGATTTCCATGTTTTAGAAAATTGTTTCTTACAATCATCATGGTTATTGATTAGTATATTAGTGTTGAGAATTGAATTGGCCATTTAAACTTATTGTTATTTTTAAAACCTAGAAATGGATTTGATTTAATTGTATTGGAAAATGTGATTTCTAGATTGATAAACTAGGTAAAATAGTGTTATGAGTCTATAGTTTCCTATTGATGGGGGGTTAATTAAGGGTTGTAAATTAGGTTTGTATTGTTTGGTTTTTGGTGTGGATCAAGTGTTTAATAAAACGCTTGCGTGAATTGTAATTGTTAGGCAACTTGGGTGATGGTGGAAATCCAACCGACGCCGCTTAGCTAATCGATGGAGGACGGGTTAGCAATTCCGTTTTAAACTCTACATATTGTGTGTTGTGTTTAATTGTTTGTGTATTAAATCGATTAATTAGATATAACCATATTGAATGAAATTGAGATTGGAATTTAATATGGAATAATTGGAATAAATGCCTAGTTAAATGTGTACCTTGATTTTAATTCCTTGATAAATGTGTGTATGGATTTGTGTGAGGTTGAAATTGATGACCTCGTTATTGATTATTGAATTGTGGTGATGTATTGAAATATTGGTGTAGTTTGTGTTATCTAGGTACATTAATAACATTAATTTAATAACATGTATTTATTACATGTAAGTGTATTTATTATTATTTAAGTGCATTTAATATATGTAAAGGTTTAATGGTGGGCATGGTAACCATAACATGATAGTGTGGTTATTATTGATTAATATCACATAATTTCTAGTGTGGTTATTAACACCTTTAATAGGTGATTAAATTGATAAATAAATAAGGTAATGGAAATGTGAGTTTAATTAATGAATAATTGATTGCCCTTGGTCATAGATGGGTGTAGAGATGGAGTGACATGCCATTAGGGAAAAATTAGAGATCTCGACCTATTGAATTGTAGGTAATCGTGGTTTAGCTAGCCACTATAGGAAACCGGATTGACGACTTCTATTAGGTGTGATGGCACCACCGCCTGCAGGCTATTGTTATTGTTGATCTTCAGATCTATTGTTGGAATTCATAGGTAGATGACCATCCCGAGGGGGATTAAATGGATTATAGATTCCGGTCTTCGGACCTATTGTCAGGCTTCGGCCTTATTGTTCCTGTTTCGATATAACATCTAGATTAGGGGCAGTCTAAACTATAATTGAGATATTGTTATATTGTGAAATGTTGATTATTGAGTAAATGTGAACTTGATTATCGAAGATTAGTTGTTTTGAAATTGTTGGCCTAATATTTCATTTAATTGTTGGTTCTTTTAGGAATTTGTGTATTGTTAGCCTTAAATATTGTGAAACATGTTTATTTGGTTTATTAATGACATAGGGAAATGTTATAGACTAGGAAACATAAAGACTCTAATAATAAATGAATGGGTGGGGAAAATCAAGTAGGATAGTTAAACAAACTTTACGGAATAGCCTCGAACACGGTCTACCCGTGTGCTCTTACACGGACCGTGTTCGGAAAATCCATCAGGAGTCGATTTGACAGCGGCTTACACGAACTGGTCATGTTACGCCACACGGTCTGTGTTTATCCTTGTCCTAGACCAACTTCACCAGCATGTTACACGATTTGCTGATGTTAAATCACACGGACCGTGTAACTTTTCCCCCACGAACACGAAAATCAATAGAGCCTTACACGGTTTGACCATGTAAAGCCACACAGACCGTGTTCAACTTTTATAAAACTTCAAATGTTCTTTCATTATTTGATTAATGATTTGAATGGCATTAAATGTGTGATATATTAAATTTTCATTAAATGTGTGATGTATTGATGTAAGTACATGATATTAAATGAACTTAATGATTGTATTGATAGGAGTGCATTTGTGTGCAAATATCATCTTTGTATGCTAATAAAAACGCATATGCTTGTGGTTGATTGAGTATGGAATTGTTAACCAGGCATTGATAGTCTGATGTTTTCCTATTTTCCTTTTTGTCTCTTCTATGTGAAAACTAACAGGTTGATCAAGCTAGTACGGGTCGTTTGCATCCGCATTGGTCATCATAGCAGCATACTTATTCTATTTTGTTTACTTTTTATTTCTATCGAACCATTTTGCAATTTTAATGTAAAACATTTACTTTACATCTCTTTTGTTCGATTTGGATTTCATATTTTGATATTATTAGAACTACTCTTTATTATTGAATAATGGATTTTATCAAATTTTACAAACATTAAAGTATTTTGAAATATTTGTTCTATTTATTGTAAATGTTATTATACTAAAATGTATTGAATGCATTGGGTTAATATGGCGCACCGGCCAGCGTTCTGCGGCTCTGCCATGGACGGGGGTTGGGCGTTACATGCTTGGGGATTCTAAGTAATTCGACACGCTTAAATCCTATTTTGATGCAGAGTCATATTCCAACTTTTGTCTATATTGGGACTTCGATCCACAAAGGACTTCAGTCCATGTTGGGACTTTGGTTCATATTGGGATAATGGTCCATGTTGAATTATATTCCAAGGTTTTGTTTATGGGCATTAATAATGAACTCTAAATCTGATTGGATTGCTTATGAAAAGTGATTTACTTATTTATGAAAAGCGATGGATGATCTTCGGGCATGTTGAAAATTGATTGAATTGTTTACGAAAGATGATTGATGGTTCATGAATGAATTTCCATATCTCGAACTAAGTTTGATTTATGCTTTTAGTGCTAAGATCATGGTTTCTAGAGGTTTTAGAAATCTTGTATTCCTAAATGCTCTTGCATCTGCATATAACGCCATTATTTCGCCTTTTGGAACATCCATTTTTGTCCTCGAATTATCATAGGATTGATTAGTTTTGGTCTTGATTTGTTTCTTTACGACAAAATGCACCTAAAACTTATATAGACAACTTTTTCCAAGTTACCTAGCTCTTAGCTTGGTAACAAGCTCGACAAAAGCATAGTAAGTGCTTTTGCAGTGAAATTTTAGTGAGTTATCGAGCTTCTAGCTCCAGAAGTAGCTCTGCAAGTACCTTAAAATTCGTTTTGATGTCTACTATTTATATAAGCTTTTAAAATAATTTATTGTAGATTTTTGTACCTAAATTTTAAAGTTCCTTTAAGTGTGCGTAAAATTCAAATTTGAATAATGAACTTCTTTACCTCAGTTTCTCTTTCGTCCGAACGCTGCCTCTAGGGCCACATGTTTGTTTTTATTTCTACTATTATTTATTATTTTTAAATAATTTACTAGGCTTGCTTTTATATTTAAATTTCAAATATTCCTTCCGGTGCACGTAAATTCCAATTTTGAATAGCGAACTTTTCGGTCTCTATTCTCCTTCATTTAAACTTGATTTGAGTATCATTAGTGGCTATGCATTTGTGTAGATGTCTACTATTTATTTATGATTTTTTAGTGGATGTAAAATTTTAGATTCAACTACTACGTTTCTTTTATTAATCTGATCTACGACTTAGTCGCCATTTGTGGTTGTTAATTTGTTTTCAAATATTCTCTTAATATAAAAGTTAACAACATTACATTTATTTTGGATTTCATTAATTCCAAATCGCATTATATTGGAAGTTTTACAAATTACCAAATTCAAGCAATTGTGGTTATTCTTTCCTCACATTTCAATCTAGTAAAGTTTATCTTCAATACTTGTCTCTTAAATAGAAAGCTGAAATTATTTTGATTTTCTAAACTTTGACTTGTTTGATTTGAAATAACCAAGCGTTTCTTATGACACAAGCAATTTCCCTTTATAAATGATATAAAATATTCCAAATCATGTGTTGACTATGAAAACACTTGAATGTATACTTGAATTGAAACCCTTTTATTGAAATTTGTGAAGAACACTTTTCACTTCATTATTATAAATAAACTTTCTCTAATAAAAACATATTATGTTTAAGCATTAGGTTGAATGTTTGCTCATGGTAGTTTGGTGTTATTTATTTGGCATTATGATGAATTTTGTCTAATAAAAATATATTTTTGCAATGTTGGCTTGTAGTACAAGTAAACCACCAAATTGACTTTTTTCTTACGAAGGAATTGTGAAAATGAGGATGTATTTCAAAGGAAATTTTATCCCATTATGATTTTGAAGTTTAAAAAGTGAAGATCAGTTCTAAGAAAAATTGATTTTCAATTTCCTCAACCAATAAGTATGAGTTATTCAACTTTAATATGATTTATCAAAGATATAAATTTTCTTATTTAGGGTTTAACCCTGATTTGAAAAGTAATTCTAAATTTTAAATAGTTTTATAGTTTTGTAAAATTTAGTTTATAAAATCTTTGAATAGTAAAATAAAATAAATTTGTATTTGTTAGGTGTGAGGTTTACAAAGTAAGTATTTTCACTAAGCTTTTATTGCTTATTTGATTTTTTTTAGTGTACGACGTAGGAATCAAAGATCAAATGGTGAAGATTTTATATGGGTTACTTTGTTGAAAAATGTAAATTAGTTTATAAATACTTATAACTTTTAATTATATATTTTGTAACCATAAGTCATTGTGAATTTCATAAATGACATTTGTTATTATATATTATTCTTTTCCCTTTGCAATCAAGAAATGTTATATATTTAAATGGACCCGTTAGATAAGAAATATTTATACGACTTTAAAATTAATGGAAATAATTAGTTTTCATTCTATCATAAAGAAAATAAAAAAATTAATAAATTTAAATGATCACTCTCGTTCGTAATAAAAATAAAAAGAAAAATAAATAACACCACTGCCCTGGGTCAGATCCTTGCCCTAGTCTTCTGGGTCAGGTCACTGAATTACATTTATGATCACAAATTTTTTCCTTAATCAAAGTTGAGGATTTTTTTTTAATGTTATCTTTTATTTTAATCAGAACCGTATTATCTAAATGTGGTCTCGATTTAATATTAAAATAATTTAATGGAGTCAATTTTTAGATTTTTTTTTCTTTTGGTGGAAATTCATAATATTGAATAAACAAATGCATGCAATCATAAATTATGGAATATGAATACACAAAAGTAAATAGTTAAATATTTATTTTTTAATACATCTGTGTTTTGAAATGGATGGTTTTATTATTATTATTATTATTATTATTATTATTATTATTATTATTATTATTATATTTTTTTATTAGTCTACGTGGTAGTCAAGTAGACTATTTCGTGAGAGAATTTTGATGGGTTACCTAATGTAATATGCCATGAGAATGTGTCTTTTACTTTATTTTCAAATTGTTAGGAATATTTACATTTGTCAAAATACATGTGGCAATTCTATTATAAATATTCCTATTTATTTTCTGAAAGTTATATTCTAAGTTATCAAAATAAATAGATGTAATATGTTTTCATGGAATATTTATTCTTATAAAAAAAGTGGCAGCGTGCAGATAAAACTAAAAATAGGGAGAAAATATCTACATTCATTTTCTTATACAGCCACGCATCGAATGTACACCATATTTTAAAACATTTAAATGTGGACCATCAAAATATCCCATAGTCTTTGAAATAAATACCGTCAAAATATATTGTTTGACTCAGCAAATTTCCATTTTATCTTAGTTTGATTCAAATGTTATACTTTTGTTGATTAAATGACAATTTCTCTCTCCTAAACCCTCTCCACCTCTTTTCTCATCCAAAACTTTAAACTAAAATTAAATTATTTAAAAATAATAATAATAATCATTCTTTCATTCTTAAACCTTATATTATAAGTATTACATCATCCATGATTTTTTTATTTTAACCATGTTTGTTATTATAATATTGTTAAGATTTTTATTTGTGAGCCGATCAAATTCATTCACCTCTTTAACTGATTTTTTATCTACTTATTAATTTCTTTTTGTATGGAATTATTTCCGTTGGAAAAAAAAAATGGACAAAGTGAGGAAAAGTAAAAAAGAAGCAAAAAGAGCATAGAAAAAGAGGAAAAACAACATCAGAAAGCATGATATAGTGAACTACGCTTATGACTAGTCCCGCGGCACAATAATATGCTAAACCGTATATTGTCATGTCAGTAGAAGTGAGTCAGAATAGCATAAACCTTCATCAGTAGTATTCAAACTTTATATCCTTCCAGCAGACCGGACATGAAAGAATAAAAGTTTTTTTTTTTCAATTCACTGCCTAAATAAGTTTTCTCCCAGAAGTGAACTTTTACTGAGAAGTTCATCGTATTATGTGATACACTACAGATAGAGGATTGCTCCAATTTTTGAAGTGGAGAAAAAGCTAATTAAGTAGATGTGTGGATTGAATTTTTCAAACTCCAATGTAAAGAGCGGACAATGTAACTCTATAGATACCTCTTTAAAACAAACATAATATAGTTTTCAATCTCTGAAATTGTCTCTAGAAATAAACTTGAATTCCATTTTGATCCTGAGTTGCTAAATTTCTATGATGTCTGAGTGTTATTTGGTTCGTCATCTCTAGCTCTTAATTGTCTAAATTGTTTTGTACTTAAATCGTTTATAATTCCTATAATATGTTCATCCCTCGAGCACTCTAGCTGATACAGAACATCAATATCCATCTCAATGATCTATCTAACATTATCAATTTAAAGCAGTGAACCTTGAATCTTGCTATGATGAATCAATGTAGGAAAACTAGATGTCTATAGAATGGATTAATCGATTATCATATCTCGAAGTTCAATAACCATTATTTAAGTTAGTGACTGATCCTACTATTGTTGGCTATTGTACAACAAACACCCACCTCGGTAAAAGTCAAGATGCAGAGTCGATCGCTATGCAATACAATATTTTATAATTTGTCATGCACTTGACTTATACATTATACAAATCTCTGCACAGCATTATCAACAAGAAACAACAGCACAAAAATTCACTATCCGCAAATCCTATATTTATAATTGAAGAGTATGGGAAAAAAAATATCTGAATGCAGCTGACTGTGCTAGTAACTAGGCACTTCAAGCAATTTAATTCACAATTCCTATATGAGGTATCTTTATCTCTAAGCATGATATAAATTTGCCTAATATCGCTATCTTAAGGGCAATAACTTAGTGTACAGATTATTCAAAGATTAACTCAATCATTTAGTAACTCGTTTTCAGCGGATCGTGTAATACCAGAGTATGCCATATAACACTTATAACACAAAATACGTTCCAGTTATGGTTCTACACAATTTAAACAAATTACAGCCTAATAACTAAACAAATATATGCAAAAACACGCACTATATAATCTGTGAAACATAAAAAAAATTATGTAAATCTCACTTCTGATGTCCACAAGCAGAGCCAATCATAACTCTGGCTTGTTCACCTTTATAGTCTGATATTCTACGGAAAAGAAGAACACACATAAGTTAACCATTAAACAAACTATACCCGAAATCCCCAAACCTTAGGGTTAGGGTTTAACGTCATCTAACAAGAAAATAAAAATTCTAATAATCAGATCATTCGGAGACAATTGGTACTGCTAAATGAAATTCAAAACGTCAAACAAATTCTATTTAACATAATTTGAAACTCAATCCACCAGTTTAAGGCTAAACACTTATCGGAATTTTGAACTAAAAGAAGTGAAGACACGGCGGAGTCACGGTTTCGACTCCCACGGATTTTATGATTGTCGTCATAGGGGTTTCAAGAGTTTTTGTATAGAAAACTAGTTGCTCTGAATTGTTTCCTAGAATGATAGAGATTAGAGATAGAAAGAGAATGTTTATATGTAGGTCCAATTTCGTACACCCCTTGTAATTTAGAAAAATTATGATTTTTGCATAATTTTAAAATTTCTTTACTAGGTGCTCCTAAATTATTCCGACCTTAGACACTCTAAATACTAAACCCAATTCTCATTCATTAACACTGTAGTTCTAGAAGAGATGATATTTAATCCTTAGTTTGAGTCATAGGAAGAGCAGATTCTCCATAATTTACCAGATCTATATATATATATATATATATATATATATATATATATATATATATATATATCAGAATTCACCTTTCATCCTTAGTGCACAAATCATAAGCTCTTCACTCTTCTCGACCCGACCGTTCCATAGACATAATCCATAAACACTTCTTCCAATCTTCCATCTTGTAGCAATGGGCAGACTGCTCAGTTTTCTTATTGTCAATATTAAGATTTGAGGCCTTAACAGATAGAGTATGATATGTAAACGAGATTATGAACATTACCACCCATTACTAATTCTCTATCTGATAAACGCACACTCTTTATTATCATTTGTTTTTCTCTATTTCTAATTCTATGCTATTGTTAGCTTCTCAACAAATACTTTTAAAGATTTAACAAAAATCTATGAAATCAGTTAACGAGTATGCATATGCTTTGCTGATCTCCAATTTTCAGTTCATATGTAACTATGATAGGACAGACATTGCCTTCATATAGTTAGATTTAAGCTTACTGCTAACACAATTTTAGTAGATAATCTAATGTCACATTTTGGCCACATTTCAATCCTGTAGGAAATGGACGGACTGTCTAATCTACTCAAGAATTAAAAGGTGAGATCTGATATCCTAATAGATAGAGTATTTTTACAAAAGAGGTGATACCAAAATACCACCATGCATTTAGGTTTTACCTAATAAATTCACTTCTATAAATTGTTATTTTTATTGATCTCTCATTTTACCCTTGTTTAAATTTTTGTATTAAAAGATTTTAATAAATCCCTAAACTTAATAGCAATTGTACACATACTTTTATAGTCTCTTGGAATTTGACGAGGCAGACATCGTCTTCCTCACCAATTATAACTTGCAATTTTTACAAATTTTATTTTTAATCATTTCTCTCCACCTACCAATGTGGATTTTCTACTAGGGTACATTTGCTCTTAAAATGTCAATTCAAAATATATAACAATCAATACGTGACATTTCCATTATAAAATATCTATGTTATATTCTAGTCTATGGAGATCTTTTTCGAAAATATTCTTTGGCATCATATAGATAAATAGGAGAATTAATGGTATTTTTTTATGTTTCATGTTCTGGTTTTATCTGTACTTGTTAAGGATATATTCTATTGATCAGAGATAAATAGAATCCTATTCTTTTTTTCTTTTTTTTTTCCTTTCATAAAACCATACAGAAATTCGGATTCATGTGTCTCATGTGTACAATGATGAATATGAATCAACAAATCTTAAATATGACGAGGACAACAGAGACAGATGTTTCAAAATATATGTTCTCATTATTCCTCATGAATTCGATAGAAAACACGTATCTTGACAGCTAGAAATTTTATCAAAATTTTATTATTATTATTTTTAATAGCATCTCACTTTTTCAAATAAAAAAAAATGGTTATTTCACACATTCTTATATATCATTTTTTTTTAGTATGACCTTATAATTTATTTTATACAAATTTAAATTTTATTATAATAATATAAATTATATATATATATATATATATATACTCTTTATTCTTTCCATTTTAAAAGAAAATATTATTTCTCATTAGAATTGAATTCAAAAACCCACCCAAACAAAGAAAAGAGGATCTGACATAAAAGAAAAATCTTCACCTGTCACTATTATTCTAGGTTAGAATTGTGACGAGAATTTAGTTATATTATAGTATCTAGAATTGGTTTGTATATAGAAAAAGATTCAAAAACTATTTTTAAATTTCATGTTTAATTAGGAATGATATTTTCTAATGTAGATTCTAATTAGGAATGGGATTCTTAAGAATCCCAAATAGGAAAAGATTTTCTTAATGAATTAGGATTACTTTCTAACTAAGTAACCTGGTGCTCTAAATATGGTGCTTGTATCTATTATTAGATATCCTGAGAGAATAATATAGATCTAGTTTATTAGGTTTGGGAGGTGCCCGATGGGAGCGTGGAAACCGTGGAGACATGGAGATGTTCTGATATCCTGTGAGAGCTATATTGGGAGAGCTTGTGTGTGAGACTGTGACCAATGTAATTGAATTAGGGAGTGTGAGAGTGGTATTCTGATTGTAATAGTTGTTTTACTATTACATAGTGAATTAGTTTGTCGTCATCCAGACCACCGTGATTTTTCCCGTTTTTGATTTTCACATAAAACCTTGTGTCTTATTTTATTATCTTGTATATGATTGTTTTACTATGTGGTTTCCAATACTCGTCTACAGTGTAATGGATCACCGATTTTTAAACAAGTGGTATTAGTGCAAACCGAGTTTTCCCAAATTCTCTTCTTTATGCGGATAATATTTTCTAACCCACCCGAGCTTCTAACTCATTCTCTTCTTCTACTATAATGGATAGATAAATCAATCGATTCAATTCTTTCTTACTTTTTCAAATAATTTTTATTCTTACATACTTTGTGAGTTGATATGATTCTATTTGAATAACTCGAAGAACCTTTTTTTTTTTCCCCATAAGCTAATTAATAAAAGAATTCAAACTCTTTTATTTAAACACCCTTTATTTTTTAATTAATTTTCATTTGACAATTTAATAAATAAATTAATTTAATTTATATTAACTATTAGATAAAGGTTAATTAATTAATTTTAATATTATTTAAGATAATTTACAATTTTAATATATTAATATTAGTAAACTAAATTGAAATGGTATTTAAAGTAATTATTAAAATTTATTGTGGAAATTTCAGTAATATTTATGTTGAAGGTAGTGATACAATTGTGTGAGATGACAATCATGTAAAACAAAACCGAAATGTTAAATTTTCATTTTTTTTATTATTTTTTTTTTGTTAAAGTACAGTTCAAGGCTTGGTTTTGACTGGATAAAAATCCAACCAAACTGACAAACCGTATTATTTATATACACAATATTTTAAATACATTAATCAACCTTATATTTTAAAAAATTAATTTGATTCTAACTTAATAGTACTATATTTAACTTTTGTGTAAAGAAAAAAAAAATACATTTTAAATATTTTCCAACAATAAATTTTTTAAAAGTTTAAATTACCCACACGTCCCAGGATCATAACCTGGCTATTTGGCTCTGATACCAAAATTTTGTAACGCCCAACCCCCGGCCCGGCCGGAACCGAACTGAGAGCGGGGAGTTACAACAATACTAACCACTCAATGCATTATTATGAAGTCAAAATAAATTTTTACAATGTATATAACCTGTTCAATTACAATATATCAAAATAGAAGTATAGAAATTTATAAAAAGCTACATTGACTATCTGAAATATTCGAAAAATGTTATGAAATCATTTAAACATATAAATAACTTTCAAACTTACAATTTATAAAATAGAAGACTACATATACCCAAAATTTTACATATTTAGATTTTACAAAAATATACCATCTCCATAGATCGAACCGTTCCTTGGGTTCAGTGGTGTATGTTTTGATCATGATGCTTGAGGTAACGGGTTCGATCTATGGAGATTGTATATTTTTGTAAAATTTTAATGTGTAAAATTTTGGGTATACGTAGTCTTTTATTTTATAAATTGTAAGTTTGAAAGTTAATTATATGTTTAACTGATTTCATAACATTTTCCGAATATTTCAGATAGTCAATGTAGCTTTTTATAAATTTCTATACTTCTATTTTGACATATTGTAATTGAACATGTTATATACATGGTAAAAGTTTATTTTGACTTCATAATAATGTATTGAGTGGTTAGTCTTGTTGTGACTTCCCCGCTCTCGGTTCGGTTCCGGCCGAGCAGGGGGTTGGGCGTTACAAAATTTTAAGTTGATTTTTATAAACTAAAGGCTCCCATTGTTTATATGATAAGAAATAATGTAGGATAACTTAATACAATTTATATATTTATCAAGAATTTGGCTTCTATTTAGAATAGAATAAAATAATACCGACCATAATCTTATACGGTACATATAGGGTAACTTTATCATTGATAAATGTTCCGATAACTTTATCACATACTTTTTGTAGTAGATTTTTCAACATTTTATTTCTAAATTATCCTTTGGTAAAATAATAATCTACATAAAATTTTGGGATGATCCCAAAATATCCGGCAGGGTTTGAGAAAATTTTTTCTAAAGTTGAAATGACAAAATTACCCTTTCTGAATTTTTAATATTATTTTAAATTACTATTTTTAATATATTTTAAATTTTTATTTTAAATTACAGTTTTTATAATTTTTTTAAAAAGGGAGATTCCCAAAAAAACCACCACAGGTTTGGCTTATTAGCACAAAAACCCCTCTATTTCGTTTTAAGCTAAAAAATCTAAACTTGTGTTTTTCCATCCAAGTTCCTATTCATCCAATAATGATGAACACTAACCGAGAGAAAGTTTTGTAATTTTAATTTTTTTTTTTAAATTTAAAATATTAAAAATTTAAAAAAAAATCATTTTTCCCTTCTTTTTCTTTCATTTTATTTTTTTTCCTTCTTTTTTTTATTTCTTCAATTTTTAAAATTTTAAAAATTAAAAAACTTAAAATTTCTAAACTAAAAATTAAAAAATAGCTTTTCATTTTCTTCCTTCATTTTCTTTTTTTCCCTTAATTTTTTTTTAAAATTTTCTTCAAATTTAAAAATAAAAATTAAAAAAAATAAAATTTCTTCTTTTCTTTTTTCTCCCCCCTTTTTTTTGTGGTTTTTCTCCTTCTACTTTTTTTTTTATTTAATTGTAAAAATTTTAAAATTTAAAAAATTTAAATGTAAGAAAATTAAAATTAAAAAAATCTCTTCTTTTCCATTTTTCCCTTCTTTTTTTTTAATTTTTTTTTTCTCTTTTAGTTTTCCTAAAAAGAGAAGAAATTTTTAAAAATTAAAAAAATAATAATAAAAGGGGAAAAAAAGAAGGAAATAAAAAAGAAAAAATAAAATTTTATTTTTAATATTTCATTTTTTTTAATTTTTTAAAATAAAAAATAAAAGTACAAAAATGCCCTCGATTATTGTTAAACACTAATGGATGAACAATAATTTGGATGGAAAAACACAAGTTTAGGTTTTTTGGCTAAAAATAAAACACAGGCGATTTTTTGGCTAATAGACCAAACTTGCGGTGGTTTTTTGGGAATCTCCCTTTTTAAAAATTAAAAACTAGAATTACCAAATTACCCTTCCAAAATTTGTAGAAAAAAAGTTAAAATAGTAAAGAATGGTAAATTGGAGTTTGACAGACAGTAAAGTGGCAAATTGGAAAAAAAATGTACAAAGGTTTTTTCAGAAATTTCTAAAACCCTCATAGGTTTTTTTAGGATTATTCCTAATACTTATTTTTATTAAAATAATATATTTTTATTATATTTATTATATTTTATTTATTTATTTATTTATAATTCGTAAATAACTGTTTTATTACTTGTCAAGTCTTTGAGTATTTTGGTCATTACCGTTATCCTATTACTTATCGAGTTTTACCAAATATAAATTTAGTATTTTGTAATCATATCATGTTCCTTATACGATAATGAGCCAAATACAATTTATGAACAACTTAATCTTTATACAAAACTTTCATTCTTATCATTTTCCTTATACGATACTTACCTTATACGATAATTCATATGAGCTCTAATTGTCTTAATACGGAATTTTCTATTAACCTGCGGGCTCTTTCTTTTTAAATTATCTCCTTCGCAATCTCCAGCATTTTGTTAATGTAAATAGTTTATTCTATTTTTTTTTTCTTTTTGACAGCCTGAAACTTATGACTTTTTTTATTTTATTTTATTTACTTTTCACTAAGCTGCAGTTTGTTCTTTTTGTTTTTTTTTTCCTAGTATTGAGTTGATGACATCTTCACGTTGTATTCAATTAGAACTGAAACCAAAAATAAAGTTGTCAATCATCTATAAAAACGAAATTGCAAAAATATTAAATAAATAAAAGGTAGAATAAAATCTTATCCTTAAAATTTGAGGTTTCGCTATAACAGTACAAATATTCTAATAATATCCTTGTATACAAATATCCTTATAATAACCTTACATCAATTCATCAATTATTCGTATATCTCGATAAAATCACACGTTAAAATTTACACAAAAATCCATACTTCACATTTTTCATGTTTAAATTTATTAATTAATCAATTAGTTTATCTATTTCATTTCATTTAATTTTCTTTTTAATTATTTATTTCCTTTTAAAATATTACTTTAAATTATATTTAATTTTAATAAAATTATACATTATAAAAGGGTAATGAAGTGATTTTGAATTTACAAATGCACATAACAATTCGAATTAAATAAATAAATTATATTATATATCAAAATATAAAATAATAATTATGAATTAAATTAAAAATAAAAAATATATAATTAATGTAGGTTAAGAAAATCTTAAATAAAATTGAATTTAGTAGAATCGTTTTTGACATTATATGATAATTTAATCATATTGAATCAAATCCTATAGTACACAAACTAATTGAATCAAAATAATCAAAAAATTCCATTCGATTGAAGAAGATTTTATTTTATTTTATTGAAAAAATCCAATCAAAGAAAAAAAAAAGAATTTGAAATGTTCCAACTAGAAATCAAATTAATTATAATTTTATCTAAATTAGGATGAAACCCATGTTAACTTTAATTTAACAAATATAGTAATAAAATTAATTTAATTTAATGGATTAATTTCTTACTTTTTTTATTACTTTATTATATCGTTATGACATAAATAAAATTTACTATGATTATATTTTTTTAAAAGGATAATATGACTATAGTTATTATTTTAGTTATCTTAATTTCTTAAACTATCATTTAGTAACTATTTAAAAATAATAATTTTATTATAGATTAGAAATAAAAAATATATAAAAAGTTAAAAATAATAAATGTATCATTTATTAAATATTTATTTTAAAAAATAAAATAATATTATTTATTAGTATACATTTTCCAAGATAATTTGATATTCATATTAATTTCCTTCACATCCTCATAAGCATTCCCTCTATTCCCTATTTAATAGGGTTTAATAAGGATTTTTCTTAGAATTGTGGAATGTCCCATGTCCTACTCATTGTCTTGAGGATTTAATTAGGTCCAGACATTTTAAGGATATAAAAAACTAAGAACCAGTGCTCAAAACAGCCAAATTAATGCGACTAAGGATAGGTTTTTTAGAACCAGTTCTATTTGCCATACAAATAATTATTTGACCATGATTCTATTGGAACTAAATTTTAAAATCAAAGGTTAAAATTCTATTTTAAAAGATATATCCAACTTAATAAATCTTATTAAAAAATATAAATAAATAATATTTGAAAAAAGGTTAATTAAAAAGTAGACGCAACGGATGAAATAATAATCAGATAAAATTACTCCTCTTTCAAAATTCCTATAAATAGATATTTTTAAATAAAAAAATTAGAAAATACTTTATAAATCTATATAAAATTCTAAGCATAAAAATTTTTATGCTTCAAAATCCTTCTGAAGAATGAAAAAAAATCCTGCACGGGGTTTTTCTTGAGTGTAGTTCCACTGCCATAGCAATTATATAAAAAAATTTGAAATTAAAATAGTTCTTTTTAATGAATTAAAGATGTTACGGCATATATAGTGAAATTTCTATTTTACGTTTAAATTTTACGAATTTTATCACACATCACTTTTATTTATTATTAATTTAAAAAATATTACCTAAATCATTCCAAATACAA
Organism: Cardiospermum halicacabum; assembly: GCA_031304145.1. Lineage (NCBI taxonomy): Eukaryota > Viridiplantae > Streptophyta > Magnoliopsida > Sapindales > Sapindaceae > Cardiospermum > Cardiospermum halicacabum. The sequence goes on along the minus strand of CM062394.1, from coordinate 21,952,280 downwards.
GTATAAATGAGCAGAGAGTTCAAGCTCATTAAGACTCAACTATATCATTAAATTTAAGACTCATAATGAAGATAAACATGACACATAATGATAACATCAAAACGTTTGATGATATCTCCCGTCATGTGGAACTTGAGGACGAGCACTTAGAGGCGGCAAAATTCTCTAGTCAGCTTTACATGGATGATTCAAATGTGCATAGGGGCAATAATGCCAAGTGTAAGAGGGGAAATAAGGGCAGCAAGAGGGATAAGGATTCTTGGAATCCTAATAAGCCCGGGACCAAAAACCCTCGAAAGAAGGCCAGATGTGGAAAGTGGCAGAAAAGAGACATGGGAAAGATCAAGTGTTACAATTGTAACAAGATGGGACACTTCGCTCATGATTGTTCCGAGCCGAAAAAGGAGGTATCCTATTCTGATCTTAATATGTCTAATGTTTTTGTTTCTAGCACCACTTTGCTTGCCAAGTCTTATTCTATGTAGATTATAGACTCAGGGGCAACCGACCATGTAGCTAGAGATAGAGGAGCGTTCGTAGAGTACCGACGCATACCGCGTGGTACTAGATGGATATATGTGGGGAACAACTCTCGAGTTGAAGTAAAAGGGATCGGCACTTGCAAACTAAGGATGCAAAGTGGCCATGTTTTACTACTACACGATGTCCTATACGCTCCTGAGATTAGACGTAGTCTCGTTTCAGTCTCTATTTTGATGACTTTTGGATATAAACTTGTGTTTGAATCGAAAGTTTTGAGTTTGTATTATGACTCTGTTTTTATTGGTTCTGGACGAATGGTTGATGGATTTATTTATCTTTGCATTGATAATTATGAGAACCCTTCTTATGTCGATAGTGATACTAGTTTTACTCTTGTTGCATCTGGTGATATTGATGTTTCCATTTGACATGCTAGACTTGGTCATATAGGACAAGATAGAATGAACAGGTTGGCAAAAGAGGGGATTTTAGGATCTTATAATAAGATTGAGTTGCCAGCCTGTAATCATTGCCTAGCTGGGAAGGCCACTAGAAAACTTTTTGGAAAGGCAAATAGGGCAATTTTTCCTTTGGAGATAGTTCATTCAGACATATGTGGACCTGTGAATGTTAGGGCCAGAAGTGGTGCATCATATTTCATTACCTTCATAGATGACTTCACTTGTTTCAGTATAGTCTATCTAATCTCCCATAAGTCTAAAGCTTTAGATTGCTTTGGAAAATTTTTGGCTATGGTAGAGAATCAACTAGATAGGACTGTTAAAGTGCTACGCACTGACCGAGGCTGAGAGTATCTATCTGACCAATTTAAGATGTTGTGTCAGGAGAAAGGTATAGTGAGACAGTTGACTATTCCTAGGACTATGCCGAGAGGAGGAATAGAACACTGTTAGAAATGGTACGATCAATGATGGCACAAGCAAATCTTCCAATATCTTATTGGGGAGATGCACTTCTGACAGCAACCCACATATTAAATAAGGTTCCAACAAAATCAGTGACTACTACACCCTATGAGTTATGGATAGGTAGAAAACCTGACCTCTCCTATTTGCAACCCTGGGGATGCGCGTGTTATGTACATGATCTTTCTAGCCCATATGGAAAGCTAGGTGCAAGGGGTAAAAGATATATTTTCATAAGATATCCCGAGCAATCCAAAGGATATGTACTAATAGGAGAAAATTCAGATGGTACCATTTCTGAATTAGAGTCACGTGATGTGGTATTCCTTGAGAATGAATTCCCCAAGAGGGGTGAAGTAGAAAGAGAGACTTCCTTCTTTGAACAAAACGAATCAGAGGACTTAGCTCCTCCACAGATGGATATTGATCCTAGTAGGAGTGAACAAGTGCCTGAAGAATAAGCTCCACTGGTACATGACAGTGGGAGTACGTAGATTCCTGATTTTTCGATGCCTGAGTCATCGAATCGAAGAAGTAGAAGAGTCCCCATTCCCCGACGATGTTATGAGATTGAAAGGGAAATGTTCATGATGGCTTCACACGATGGTGATGAACCAAAGAACGTAAAAGAAGCTCTCAATTCACCCGCCAAGGATCTATGGATGAAAGCCATGGATGAGGAAATGAAATCGATGAAAAGTAATCATGTCTGGGACTTGGTTGACTTACCGCTAGAACGAAGAGCCATCGGAAATAAATGGGTCCTTCGCATTAAACGGAAGACTGATGGTTCGATCGAGAGATACAAGGCAAGATTGGTGGCAAAAGACCCAACAAGAGGGCATAGATTATGAGGAGACATTCTCACCTGTGATGAGATTCGCTTCTATTCGCCTAATCTTGGCCTTAGTCGCACATATGGACTTGAAATTGCATCAAATGGATGTCAAGACCGCTTTCCTCAATGGAGGACTGGAGGAAGAGATTTACATGGAACAGTCTGAGGGTTTTATAACTAAAGGCAAAGAAAAGAAAGTGTGTAAACTCTTGAGGTCCATTTATGGACTCAAACAATCCTCCAGGCAATGGTACCTGAGATTTCATGACTCGGTGTTATCATATGGTTTCCAAATGACACAAGAAGACCATTGCGTTTATGTGAAGAAGTCCAGTGACGGTTTTGTGTTACTTTCATTATATGTAGACGACATTCTCTTGGCTTGGAACAACAAGGACATTCTATTGTCAACGAAGAACTGGTTGTCGACAACTTTTGAGATGAAGGACATGGGTGAGGCTGTCTATATATTAGGAGTCAAGATTTCAAGGGATCGAAGTAAGAGGCTATTGGCTTTATTGCAAGAGCCCTACATTCAAAAGATCCTTGAACGTTTCCATATGGCTAATTGCAAACCTATGGATACACCCAATGCAAAGGGGCAGACTTTGAGTCTTGAGATGTGCCCTAAAACACCACAAGAGCATGAGAAGATGCAGAAAGTTCCATATGCAAATGCCATCGGCAGCCTTATGTATGCTATGTTGTGTACAAGACCCGATATCTGCTATACAGTAGGACTGGTAAGCAGGTATCAGTCTAATCCAGGATAAAAGCATTGGATTGCTGTGAAACGAATTCTAGCATATCTAAATGGAACCTCAGATTATGCTCTATGTTACTAAGGTGGTGAAAGCCATCTAGTGGATTACACTGACGCTAATTGGGGTGGCGACTTGGATTAGAGGAAGACAACTTCGTGTTATGCCTTAATTCTACGCAATGGAGTAATCTCCTAGTGTAGCAGATTTGCATAGCGTTCCCACCATGGAAGCAGAATTTGTAGTCTGCTTGGTGGCTGTGCGTGAAGTTTTTGGCTCAAAAGGTTTATAGATGACCTGTATGAGAGTGAGCCAAAGCCAGTCACTGTACATTGTGATGGTCTGACAGCTATTGCCTATACTAAATATGCGAAATACCACAGTAAGTTTAAGCACATTGAGACTAAGTACCACTTTGTCAGGGATGTAGTGACAAAGAGAATAGTAGCAGTCTTGGATTGTTATGCCTATGTTTTAATGATAATTGTTTATCTTCATGTGTTTTCTGGCATATAGAGAGTTAATTCATCCGAGAGTATATCGTCAGGTTTGAGAGACTTGCGCACTTGCACGCGCAGTTGCCTTGATTATCCGGTGATAATGCAAGATGAGATCTATACACTCATGTTCTGAATAGGAGTTTTATGAACTAAGAGGGGTGTATACAGTGATCGCCTTGAAATGGTCGTTAAGATGAGATTCTCCAACATGGATTAAGAATCGCTCATGAGAACCACAATCATGAGACCTGACAAGCCGGACTAGACTTTTGAGTCATCGCACTTGGAAAGTGGGAGTGATCAAGTCTGAGGAATAGCTTTGTGCTATCGTCCGGACAATGAACTATCATAATAGACATACGCGCCTAACATAGAGGCAAGGTTCATTGTCGTGCATGCTTTTATACCGTGCGAGCTATAAGTTGACCCTATGGGAGATAAGTTTGAGAACAGTCCCTACTCCTTATCGTGCAAAGTCCCATATTTATTTATCCTTAGTACAATCTCTTTTGTATCCGGAGTGTTGGGGTAATGACTGTGTCATTGGCGTGTCTTTCTATGGCTACGGTAAATTCGGCCTATGTGACATGACCGCGATGTCAGTTACTTTCATCGACTTTTGGGATAAGAGCGAATTGGAAGACTCTGATTGTATTCACACTATTTAAATCACACGCTAGCGGACTGTGGTTCTTGGGAACACAGTTGTGATTAGAAGTACTTCGAAGTTTTCAGAACATTGGTTCGTTTGGGACCGAACATGTCTGAAGTGAATTCAAATCATGGTAGTTTGGGATATGAAGTGAATTTCGAGATTGTTCTTCTTTATTGAAGAAACTGGTTCATTTGGTCACGCCGGTTATTTGCCGTATAAAACCAATTGATTGAATGACGCGTGCTTTCTCTGTTTAAGCCTTGACGGTCCTTAGTGGGTTGCACCTCTCTTGTGTGAGTGGGAGAATGTTGGACTTCTAACGTTTATGGGCTGGCCCAAGCCTAATGTGGGCTTGGGGCCATTAGGCCTGGGTGATAGGTCCACCCAAGATAGGCCCAGCCCAGATCTCACTTACTTGTCCATTAAGCAATGGATTAGTAAGAGATCAAGAGATAAGAATTCAAGAGTTTGAATTCAAATGAGTCTTAGTTCAAGTGAACTAGTCAAGGACTGCTATAAATAGAGTCCTCCTCTCATTCATTCAATCATCACAAACATCACATCTCAGAGCATTCTCTGAAACGTGAATTGCAAATAGTGTTTGCAAAGTGAAATCTATTTTAAGATTTCCAAGAGTTTATGATTTGAAGAGATTCCGCGTTCGTGTTCTAGAAGTGCAATTGGGGTTCTTAGTCGGTGAACTGAACGATATTTTCAAGAGATTTATCGTCGATCAATTGACAGTAATCTCCCTTTCCTTTTCCACTTATTGTTTGTATGTTGATTGCGTAGTATGCATATAGGATCAACAATATATATGGATTATATGGTGTGAGAAAGTTATGTCGTAATGAGAGATAATAAAGTAAATCTCAACTGTTTAATTTTCTTCTAATGGCTGAGATTTATCCATTTTTCTCACACTTCAACCACCTATTCTAAAAGTCAAATAAGTGAATTAATGAGAAAAAAGAAAAATGTACTAGTCTCTACCGTTGGATGAAAATATAATGGTAACGATTTACTCTCTCATCTCCGTTGAGATGTGTTTCTAATATTATGTAGTATATATATATATATATATATATATATATATATATTAATTAAGATGATTTTCTAGAATAGAGATAAATTTATATTTTTGTGAATTATCTTGAATTGTCTCTTTATTTTAAAAATAAATTTATTCAAATTTTTAATGGTAACTAAATTATTGGTTAAATACAAAAGTGAAAATAATTAAAATTACACCTTATCAACTTTTTTATTTTAGTTTTACACCAACCCTAAATTTTTCACTTTTAATTTTTTTTTTTAATAAAAAAATTTTAAAACTAAACCTTAAAAAAAAAATGCAAAAAAGAGCTTCCCGGTATGTGTTACCAGAGAACAGACAAAATTCAATCAGCTTCCCGGTGTGTAACACCTGGAAGCCAAAATTTGCTTCCCGATAATAACACCAGGTAGCCGGCTTAAATTTTGCCTGTTTCCTGGTGTGTAATACCAGGAAGCACAATTTTGCTTCCCGGTATTATACACCAGGAAATAGGCAAAATTCAAGCTCGTTTCCTGGTGTGTAGCATCGAGAAACGGGCTTAAATTTTACCTGTTTCCTTGTGTGTTATCCGGGACGCTGCTGGATATATTTTTTCTTATCATTAGAGGGTAAAAAATTTTAATACTCCCTCCGTCCCTTTTTATTTGGCACATTAGGGTTTTGTACACTGTTCACCGATTAATCTTTTTCCACATTTTGTGACTTATGTATAAGAAAAAATATAGTCGAGTGAAATCTTGTTTTATTCGTTTTAATGTCTATTTTTTAAATATAAAATTACCATAATTTTTCATCGTCTATAATTAAAAATATTTTCCGTTGAAATGATGTATTGGCAAATGTAAAAAAACCTAATGTGGCAGCATTTTTGGGACGGAGGTATTATTAGTCTAAAAATATATATATATTTTTTTTAATAAAAAAGCTCGAACGTGCTTTGCACCCAATAAAAAATAAAATAAAATGAAATAATGGGAAATATATATATATATATATATATATATATATATATATATATATAAAATTGAAAGATAAAAGTGTAAAATGACTTGAGGTATGCGGCACAATCACCTTACACGTAAGGAAGAGATTCCTGAACTTACTTCCTATAAATAGCGACCCCTTTTGCTAATGTATATCAAAACACTATCTACAATCAACTCCTTTCACGTTAAAAACACCTCCGAGCTACAAAAACAATCATGACAGCTGTTGATGTTGCTGTATGCATCTTTTCTTTTCTTACAAATATACTTTTATAAATCACCTATAGCTAACCATAAATTATATATTTATATGGTGCAGGGCACTGTTACTGCTGGAACGTTTGGTGGTGATGGAGGCAGAGAATGGTCATTTTGCCCATATGGTGTTGACACTCGTATCACTGAAATAATCATCACTCATGGCACCTATGTCAATTCACTCATCTTTGTTGCTAAGAATATTAAAACTGGCCACACTACCACCTCAAGAGAATTTGGTGGGGGTGGAGGAAAAAAGGACACTGTAAACAAGCTTACTTTTATTTATTTATTTTTTTTTTTGATTTTTTTATTTCCATAAGGTCGGGATGAGAATTAATTACTTTGTGCAGGTGAAGTTCGGTTCTGGAGATGTTCTGACCACTATAGCTGGAACTGAGATAGAGAGTAAAGGAAAAACTTTGGTCCAGTCATTGACATTCAAAACAGATAAGGATGAGGATGGATATGGACCCTATGGTAAGACTAGTGGCACTGAGTTTGAACCTCGACTCGGCCACAACGAAGTTGTTGGATTTTATGGACGTGAAGGTGCTCACATTGACAGCTTTGCAGTCATTGCCAAACCTTCCAACTAATCACTTAAGAGTGCCACTACCTACAGCAACTGCATGTCAGCCTTTCTGCTGATATTTACATAAATAAACTTGCTGTGCTATTTCGTATTCTCTCTATGTACTTTAAACTTTAATGAAATAAAGTGAGGTTTGTTTTTATAAATATGTTTGGTTCATCAATTAACTCAAGGATGCAACGAGATTGTTCACAACTTATACTTTTGGTCACTGATCTTAAAGCAGATCCTTATGTTTAAGGAGCAAATAACCCCATTAAAGACTTAGTCAGACAAAATAAAATCATTTGTTCCATTCAAGTAAATTAACAAATTATTTCAAATATTTAAAATCATTTATAATTAAAAGAAAAACACAGGTTATTTTCAAGATCATTTCAAGTCAAACAAATTAAAATTTATGAATTTCAAAATTATTCAATTTTTACATTTAAAGACAATTATTTAAAATACCTAAGTTGAAAGGCAAGGAATGAACAGGCATGATTGTTTAAGTTATTCATTTTGTTAACTTCCCAACATATAATGTGGTTCTAATTAAATGAAATCCAAATAAATATTGTTTGATAATATCACTTTGTATATATTGGAAGAAGATTTCAAAACCAATCGACAGTCGTAAATGGTGACTAAATCAAAGATGACACGAATAGAATGGAGGTATTATCAACCTCAAAATTTGAAATTTTACCTTGACTTAAAGGATTTTCAAAATTAAAAAATAAAAACAAACATAATAAATTAGGGTTCTTTAAATGAGCCTTAAATTAAAATTTTTAAATTTTTAGTTCTACATTAAATTTTTTTAAAAAATAAACAAATCACAAAAATTTCAATAGACTAAATTGGCAATAATGCCCTTTCTTTTTTAAAAAAAAATTAAAATAATTTTATTAACTCTTATTAAGGTGTAAAGTCTCATATACCCTTATATTTAAATATTTTGATTCAAATAATGTATTCACAAAATGACCCCATCAAATTAAAAAATAGTCAACGTTGATGTAAATAATTAAAAAACAAAATTATTCCCAAATTAAATAAACCCTAATTTTGCATGCAACTCAAAAAGTTACAAATCGTGAATTCCTTCCACCAAATACAATGAATTCTAATCATAATTGCAGAATTCCATCCGGCAAATAACTAAAAAATCTTCTTCAATTGCTCTTAAATGGTATGTTTCTTAAGCTAGTAGGGTTTTAAACGTAGTAGAGATTGTATTTTGTTCTGTAGCACATTTAATTACATACTATATGCATGGTTTTTATTAATTTAGGATCCATGTGTATTGATTGGTTGTTATTTCGGACACAATTTGTATGTATGGGTGGGATTTCATGAATTTTCAATGTGGTTTTTTTTTTTTTTTTCAGATGCTTCCTAGTCCTGATACCGGAAAATAGTTAAAAAACTAGTGTGCTTCGCGGTCCTCTAACTGAGAAGTTGTATGATGCTTCCTAGGTGCCATACCGGGAAGCAGACTAGTTTTTGTATTGCTTCCGGGTGTGGTGACTGTGAAACCACTAGGAGACTTTTGTGTCCCGGCTCCCAAGACCGGGAAGTAAACGTATTATTAACCGGGAAACGTATTTGTTTCCCAGTATTGTTAATCGGGAAGCAGAATATTTTTCATGCTTCTCGGTTTCCAAACTTGGAAGCAAATCAGAATTATAACTACTTCCTGAACTTTAGGACCGAGAAGCTATATTTTTTTAAAAAAAACTTCGATTTCATTTTTTATTGAATACTTTTAATGTTTGTTTCATTTATCCAGGAATGATAATTAAGATGACCTTGGTGAAGTTCAAGATAAAATGGGTTGATGGTGAATGTGGTGAAATGTTCGTTTTGTTGCTTGATACGAATATTTCTTATTCCCAATTAGTAGAGAAACTATATACAAAAGTAACGATACTATCTACTTTAGATTTGACCATACATGCGCTATCAACAGATTCTATGAGACAACGGTTTCAAGTTACAGACGGTGAAGATTTTAATTTTGTGAAGGAGGATCATAGAGATCACATGTATTTATTTATTGACACTATTGTGAAAATCAAAGAACATAATGTACAAGTCAATGTGTGCATTGATCACATAGATGCTGACACACATAATATGGATATTGTCATTACTAAAATGGAAAATCATCGACAATTTTTTTATCTTAATGAACCCACTGAAAATGAAGTGTTTGAAGAGTTGGAAAATATTGGGAGTGGTGTAGATGGAAGGCAGATCGAACCAATTCAAGTTGATGATTTGGATGATTTAGAAGAGTGTTCGGATGTTTCCTCGTAAAGTGATGAAGAAAAACAAGGTACAGCCGCTATGCTAGACGATCCAACTTGGGTATCGGCCGGTGCTAGTTGTTACTCATTCACACAAGATCTTATATATGTACTTTTTGCACCAATTTGGAGAAATCTACTTGAAAAAGGTGAGAGATTTAAGAATGAAGATTGCAGTTGAGAAGTATGCTTTAGATAATAAGTTCATGACCAAAATTATCCGGTTTAACAAAATTCGTTTTGAAGTGGAATGCTTAGACGAAACATGCTCTTTTGTATTCCGTGCTAGGCGAGAGTCAGATTCTTTAATGTGGCATGTTACAGAGTTTAACTCGAAACATTCATGCATACCAAATACACATACTTCATGCCATCGCCTTATAAAGCCCGATCTACTAGGTAATTTATACTCCACACGGGTCACCATGGACGAATATCGTGCTAAACATATACAAAATGAGGTAGATGATCATTATCAAGTCAAGATTTAGTACAGCAAGGCATGGAGAGCCATTCAACATGCTCTAAGATTTGCTTATGGTATTGGGATCGAGTCTTATCAAATCCTTCTACGTACTTCAAATAGCTGAGAGCTTCTAACCCGGGCACCATTACGTCAATACATACTAGACCTGACAACACTTTCTTATACTCATTCTTCGCTCTTGGTTAATCTATTCGTAGATTTCTATCACATGTTCGTCCTGTAGTCGTCATCGATGCAACATGTACGAAAGGTGCATATAAAGGAATAATTATTACTGCACTTGCGCAGGACGGTAACGATGTGATATACCCTATTGCCTTTGGATTTGCAGGTCTCAAGGATAATGCTTCATGGTGTTGGTTCTTCACAAAGCTGAGAAAAGCAATTGGAAATCCCATTAACCTAGTCATTGTTTCAGATAGACATAAAAGTGTATTTGCCGTCATAAGAAGACTTTACCTAGGTGTTCCACAAGTTATATATTACTACAATTTAGCAAATAACATGAAGTCATTTGGCGGCAAGCGTAGAAACGCAGGGCGCGTCTACTGAAGGCTACTTATTATGCCCATACGATAGAAGAATGTGATTTGCTATTGGACGATATATGTGTAGTCAGTCTAGGAATGTATGCTGAGTTAATAAAGATTGGTAAGAAAAGGTTAGGCGTGGTCCTATTGTGAAGAAAGGAGGTATATTATGTTGACTTTTGATATTGCAGAATCGACAAGCACAACCATGCAAAAAGCTCGACGACTACCCATAACAGCTGCAAATGAGTTTCTAAAAGCATTGGTGCAACGTTAGTTTTGTGATAGGCGTGAAGCGGCACAAAATTTGGCTACATCAGTAATACCTAAGGCAGTATCACACATCAATGAGCTGGAAAACGATGTCGTTGGTAGTAATGCAGTTCCTATTCTTGAAAGCAGGCGCTACGAAGTGACGTGGTTGATTTTGAATCAAATGAATGTACTTTTAAGGCTTGGCAACTTGATCGTCTTCCTGGCTTATATGTTGTTGCTACAGCTAGGTATTTTAGTACGCCTTTCTTTTATTTTATTGATTCGTATAATTTCTCTTATACTTGATTTTTGGTAACTTGACATAGGTTGATGATGGTTTATCCACATAAATTATGTCATGATTATAATGGCAAAGAGTGGTATAGAGCATCATATGAACATCCAATCAATTCCGTTCCTCATAAAAGAACATGGCCGTCATCTAGGAGATCAATCCTAACACCTATAGAGAAGCGACAGCCAGGCCGTCCAAAGGATAAAAGGATTCCATCTAGAAGAGAAGACGTTAGAACTAAAACATGTAAGAGATGTGGTGAAAATGGTCACATAAGAATCATGTGTAAGAATTCTATCAGGCGTAAAAGTGGCAACAATGCCACGACTGCAACGAGTGTAGAAGGTGCTACGGATGCTTCAGCTGTAGAAGGCAGTACACCAGCTAAGAAGCGGCGTCGACCATTACATTGTGGATTTTGTAAGGAATAAGGTCATACCATTCGTAAGTGTCCTAACAAAGTTTTGCAAGGGCATGATACGAAGCACACAACAAATGGTACCGGATTGAGCCTAAACATGACACAAGGATAGGATCGCACAAATAACTCTTCGTTCGAAGAAGTACCCTCAAATCCGGAAGCGTTATTAAATTCTTCAAATCAACTCTAGTGACATACATTTATTAGTTGATTTATTTTGTTTGATGAATCTCATTTACACTTAAATTAAAAGGAGTATTGTATTTTGAAGAACAAAATAGTGCCGTAAATATGTTAAAAAATGGGTTAGTCTATTACACGTTTCAGGTTGTTGAAATAAAAGAAGATTGATACAGCTTCCTAGTATTTTACACCATGAAGCAGACTGCTTCGGTGCATGCTTCCCGGTCTAAAGGACCCGGAAGCAGACTCATTTGCTTCCTGGTCCTCCACACTGGAAAATATTAAAAGAAGAAGCCAGCTTCTCGGTGTAGGATACCGGAAAGCTGTACCAATCTGATTGCAAGTCATAAATCAATTTCTAGATCATCAACTAATTTCAAGGACACTATATACTTATTTTATAATTTTTGGAAATGAATTTGCAATTTTTAAGTGTAAGGAAATATGCTTCTTGGTCTTGAACACCTGGAAGTAGGAAGCTTTTTTGCCTGTCTCTAGTTGTTCATGATCTGGAAGCCATGGAAATTAACTTCTAGATCATGAGCACCTGGAAACAGGCAAAAATGGCATCCTGCTTTTAGGTGTTCATGACCTGAAAGTATGTTTCTTACCACTAAAAATCCACCATTAGTAGTTTTAAAATGAAAGAATAATTAAAAGGGTTTAGTAAATATTATAAAGCTGATTTTCCATTCTTTTTGAACGATTGAATGATCCACTGTACGAAATCGTATGAAAAATTTGCTCCGATCAAGGGATAGGGGTGGATTCAGAGTTGTTGTTAAAAGCATCTAGTAAATATTCTTGCAACGTCGGGAATAATAATAGATAATATTTTCATAGCATATTGAAAATCGATCAACATGATGTTTCATAGGCCTACGTAGGAGTATACTTTCTAGGATAGGTAACCATCACTTTCACAATGGTCTCTCAAAACTTATTTATGGAAACTAATTGATTATAGGGACACTAAATACTTATTTAATGGTTTTTGGAAATGAATTTGCAATTTTTATGTGTAAGGAAACATGCTTTCTGGTCTTGAACATTTGAAACAAGGAGTCTTTTTTGCATGTCTCTAGTTGTTCATGACCTAGAAGCCATGAAAATCAACTTCCAGATCATGAGCACCTGGAACCAGGCAAAAATGGCATTTTGCTTCCAGGTGTTCATCACCTAGAAGCATGTTTCCTACCACTCAAAATCAACCATTATTAGTTTTAAAATGGGGGAATAATTAATGCGGTGTAGTACGTACTATGGGGCTGATTTTCACTCTTTTTTGAACGATTGAAAGATCCACTATATGAAATAGTATTGAAAATATGGTCCGATCAAGGGACAGGGGTGGATTCGGAGTTGCTAAAACCATCCATTTAACATTCTTGCAACACTGGGAACAATAATAGATAACATTTTCATAACATATTGAAAATCGATCAACATAATGTTTCCTAGATCTATGTAGGAGTATAGTTTCTAGGATAGGTAACTAATGTATTTACAACGGTCCCACAAAACTTATTTATTGAAACTAATTGATTGTAGGGACACTAAATACTTATTTTATGATTTTTGAAAATGAATTTGCAATTTTTAAGTGTAAGGAAACATGCTTTTTTGTCTTGAACATATGGAAACATGAGGCTTTTTTGCTTGTTTCTTGGTGTTCATGACTGGGAAGCTATGGAATCAGCTTACAGGTCATGAATAGTTGGAAACAGGCAAAAATTGCCGCCTGCTTCCATGTTTATAAGTCAACACTACCAGGAAGCTGGAAGCCTATTTTGTATGTTTCCAGGTGTTGGTGACCTGGAAGCTAAGAAAACTAGCTTTCAGGTCAACAACACCTAGAAACAAGCAAAATAGGCTTCTAGCTTCCTGGTTGTGTTAATCTAGAAGCATGTTCCTATGGCTATTTCATATAATACATATATGTTATATCTACCAAATACAAAATATTAATCATAAAAAAATTTCCAATATATATAAAAAATATTTCCTTCAATACAAGTTTATAATGTTTACATTTTGAAACTGAACTTAACTATTCAGAAGCTGGATCACCCTCGCCCGAGTACTCGTATAAAGTATACATTATTTTCTTCTGTATGCTATGTGCATCTTCGACCATTTTTCCAAAGGTCCATGCAGGTTGCCTAGTCCAAAGATCGCGAATGTAAATGCATATATAAGCACCACAAGAATTTCTGCAAAAAAGTAAAAATTATTTCAACCATAAAAAATACACATGATATAGCAATACTATTGAATTAAAGGAGCATAGAAAGTGTTCCACTAACCCATCAGGCTGAACTGGCAATCCTACGACTTTTCCAGCAACTAACACCTTTCATTCACCGTTAGGCATATGCATAATCACTTATGAGCTTGGTTTCTTAAGCACCCTATCCAAGAAGGTGACAAACTTCCTCAAGTGATGCATAATTGTACTAGCCTTAGGAGCAAGAGAGTCGAAAACTTGTATCTCTTTATGCTTTATAGATGCTACGCATAGAATCTAATGGTTTCCATGAACATGACATGGGAAGATTAGCTGAATATGAAACACATTTATAAGGCGATCAAATAGTCATTAAAAAACACAACAATAACAAAGGGTCTAAGTGTGAACTTACATGATCAACCTCACTCCATACAGCATTCATCTCCGTCTTGTCTAACCTCTAGCGATGTCTATAAAGAACGATCTTATATCTTCCTCATCGCTGTTCTTTTGCTCAGTCGACATGTAAGTCTGAAATTAGTCAAAAATGTACTTCATTAGGGAAAACCATTTGAACCAGAAAATAAAAGTTTGAAAATGAAAACAACTGATGACTTACAAATAAGACACATTTCAATACTGTGACATCATTCCTCTTTGCCAGGCAGGTGTTCGTATATGTAACTGATCCACTGATTGATTGTATTACACTAAACCAAATATCTGGATCTATTATTATTCTAAGGTAGGTGGACATACAGTTCCTCCTTCGGGTATCATTTCTCTCCTGAAAAAGAAAGTACAAAAAAAAATTAGCATTAAAAATTAATTAACCATACTACTTCCCGATCCATAAGACTAGGAAACAATTTTAATTTGCACTTATTTTCAGATTTTCTACACCTGGAAGCAAAATTAAAACTTTGCTTCCTAGTTAACCATGACTAGAAACAATTCAAAAACATAATTAAGTACTAATAAAAAAAATCAACACAAAGACATGTGTTCTTTTGGAATCAGGCGCTATAAAATCTTTGAATCCATTTGGGGCCTCGCGGATAGTTGGTACGCCGTGAAAACTCTCACCTAGAATGATTTCACTAAGAGCTACATTAACATTTGGTAATGAAGTTAATCTAGAAGGAACTGGCTTTCTATGCTTTGCTGACTTCTTTGTCTTCTTTTCTTCCGGTGTAGATCCATCATTGTCAATGAATATTTGTACCTCTTCACGCTCTCTTTTTTCTTCCCTCTAAAACACACCAAAATTGCAAAAATAGTCATATCTATTATATAATTTTAATAAAAGAAAAATTCATATAGTAAGGGTGAATACTTACCAACTGAGTAAGGCTGACTTCTTTATTGTCCTCCTCCTCTTCGACTTATTTCTTCTTATTCTCCCTTTCTTTTTCTTCTTCCTTGTCCTTCTCTTCATCTTCTTCCTCCTTATTCTCCTTGTCTTCCTCTTATTTTTTGTCCTCACCCTTTCCATTTTCTTCATTCTTCTCCTCCTTACTTTCCTCTTCTTTCTTGTCCTTCTTCTTCTCTTTATCTTTCTCTTCTTTCTTGCCCTCATTCTCTTCATCTACTTGCTTGTTCTTCCTTCTCATCTTCATTTTTCTGTATCTCCTCTGTCTCCATTTCTTCCATAAGAACATTATTGGTAGGCTGAATTTGAGGACGCTGACTAGGAATGAATCTATCCCTTCTTCTATATCTCCATCATCTTTCGTCTCGTCCTCATATTCTTCTTATTCTTGGTCATCATCTCCTACCTCAATTATTTCTTCATTCGCACATGCTCATTCCTTCTCATCGCCCTCATATGCTCTTCACTTTCACTATTGAATATTTTAGTATCTGTAATGTATTCACATCCATATGTTAGCATAACAATAATATGAATATGAGAAAAAAATTTGTTAGAACAGGTGCTTCTAGGGGTTACACACCTGGAAATAGTTAAAATATCCTCCTGCTTCTCGGTGTTTAAGACCGGGAAGCATACTTTTTTATACTAGTTCCAGGTCTGGTCAACCGGAAAGCTGTTAGAATCCAATATAGCTTCCTAGTACTCATGACCCTGAAGCATAAGTGTGAAAAATTATACTTCCAGGTCATGAACATCGGGAAGCGATATTGAATTCTAACAGTTTCCTTGTGTGTCAAACCTGGAACCAGTTTGGAAAATAAGTTTTCTCGTCTTCAAGACCAGTAAGCAAGAGGTTATTTCAACAGTTTCTTGGTGTGTAACACCGGTAAGTACCTGTATTAAAAAAATTCTAAAATACTCAAATTTAAATTAATAATGGATAATACCTTTTTCATGGAGAAAAGCTTTCTTCACCAACACCTCTGACCTTCCAATCCTTGTTCTATTGTCCTCGACTTTGGCAAGGATTTAAATCGAAAAGCTAATGACGTTTTGATTTTCATTGGCATCATGTTCATCATTTTTTACATCACTCTGACGACTAACGTGTGCCATTTGATATTCCTCAACTTCCTACAAATTCAACACCATTGATCAATTGGTAAACAACAAATTAACTTTTACACCCTAATAAACACCAAAACTGACAAAAACTAACCACATCTTCAACGTTAAGATGTCTGGGAAATCGGTCATCATTAAACTCCTGATCATCGACTCCTAATGTAGTAGGATCAACTGATTTTGCTCCCAATTCAGATTCAATTACTGAAATGTAATACGACCTCTTCTTCTCTTCAAGCGTGGGCTCAAGTTTTCCCTTCCCAAGGTCAATTACCTACACCATAAGAAATACCAATACAGTTAAATAAACGTATACAAATAGTATTTAAACTAAAATAATCTTACACACATTATTGAGGAAATCATTGGAATCTTTGTTTGAATAATCCCTGATTCTCCACTTGAGACATCTAGGGGTTTTTTTAGTATAACGACCAACCCCCGGCCACGGTGGAGCCGCGAACGGAAGCCGGAGCGCCACATTAACAATCAATATATTCATTTTTTAAAATGCGGAAAATGTACAGAAAAGCTAAATGTAAAACAACTTATCAACCTGTTTTGTAAGCGATAACACAATAGCCATTCATTCGAAATACATATACATATATATGCTCAAATAATTCGTTTGATAAATAAAAATAATAAACTTGACTTAAAACCATAAACAAAATATCCAGTAAACGTATTACAATCTCGATTAAACTGTTTAAATCTTCAAAAGCCCAAAAATGTCTAAGTAATGGATTACAATCCTTCATAAACACCAAATTTAAAAGTAACATCCGAGTTCATTTGTAAAAGTTCTAAATGCAAGAAAATCAACATGCTTCGATGGAAATGCTCGAATCTTTAAGCTGCTCGATCACCTGTTTCACATTTCAATAGATAGATAAGAAAAATGGAAGAAAAACAACGTCTGACTATCGATGTCTGGTTAGCAAGTCATACTCCAACAAACACACACAATGCTTCTATTTAAAAATACAATGATGAGGAGGCACACATATGCACCTAAATTTAGCAATCAAGGGAAGAGAATACAATCCCACCCAAGTCTAAAGCCATTACTATTCAATAAAGTGAGATAGTCCACTAGAAATAATTATGTCCATTAGGTGTGTTCAATATTATCAAATATCCAATTATGATCTCAAATTTTGTTTAAGAATCCCCCAAAGCAATCGACTAATCACTAGCAATCATCACACAATATCAATCAATTTATATTTCCAGTTTTATTTGACTGCCGCTAATCTAGGATCAATAATGAAACGGTGCCAATTAGGCCGAAGCCACTAATTAGGACAAAGCCACCAATATGGTCCAAAGACCGAGATCTGTAGTGCCGTGTATTCCCCCCTGGGACAAACTACTACCTTAGAATCCCATAAATTAGGTCTGAAGACCACCAATAACAATATGCCCGCAGGTGGTGGTGCTGTCACACCCAATAGGAGTCGCCACTCAATTTTTCAATGTGGTTAGCTAAACCAAAGGTCCTATTTTGCTCAATAGGTTTAGATATCTCGGGTACCCCTAATGACATGTCATTTCATCACTACTTTCAACCATGACTAGGACAATCGTATAAATGAGTTAAGTGATCAAATACATAAGTTTTCATTTAACAATCAATCATTTCGTTATAACAATTCATTGGCTTTCAAGCAATATATGACATGTACTTTACTAGTGCCTTATCCAATTATTTCCAACTCTAACTAACCAAAGTCTAAGTCTAACATGCATTAGACTTATCAATACCTCTAATCAGCAATATAACAACAATCGCAAATATATCATTATCAATCTATCATTGGCTATCTATTCCTATCAATTTACAATTCATGTGGTTATCTTGTTTAACCATGTTAATGCACATTTATAAAACATACAACAACCAAATATAGAGTTTAGAATGATGTTACAAACATTTCTTCCGACGATAAGCTAAGCTAAGCGTCACGACATGATCCTCGGCACCGTCCGCTTCGCCTAACAAAAAGAAGGAACAATATTGGTTTAGATAATAGGTCAAACATGTGACGCGCGAAAAGCGAACTTCGTTAAATCTTGAAGGACAACAATCTAATGACTACGAAGCAATAATATGAACGATTCCTACTCGAAACCCAATCCGATTACATACTCAATCATTCAATTCCACCTTCCCCAAATCCTAGGGTTTCTAACAAAACCCTAACCAATTCAATATCTAATCAACCGTAAACCATCAACAATCATCCCCAATTCTATCGATACTCATACTTGAAATCAAAAGGAGGAGATTAGGGTTGATAGGAGACTTACCGGAGACACTCAAACGAATATATCACGATGAAGTTGAGAGAACAATCGCTTGCGAGATGAGAGGATTCGAGAGAATGAGCGAGAATGAAAGGAGTCGGTCAAAATAGGTTTTAAAAACCCAATTTCGGTGGTTGGCGACAAGGCTGGCGACATAGGCCTTATGTAGCCAAAGCGCATCGAGAAGAAAACTTCAATTTCGCAGAATTCGCTCGCTCGCTCGCGACAAGACTGACGACATAGGCCCTTGTCCCGGCGCTGGCGACATGCCTGGCTACATAAAGCTTATGTAGCCAGCATGGCCAGTGCTGCGCACTTCCATTCCTTCATTCGTTCTGCTTCGTTTTCGCTTCGGTTTTCGAAATATAAACATTAGAATACCAAAAGACATTCCCATAGCAATCCAAAGAAGATAAATAACATTTCAATATTCGATACATTCACGAGATACAATAAAGTTCAAAACTTCATCAATCAACTTAAAATTCAAAAACCGGAAAACGTCTAGCCCCGAAATTGGGACATTACATTGAAAGTTTCTTATCCACTTGAGCTTTTAAGAAGTCCTTTATATTTGGTGATAACTCCAACAGCCACCACTACATGTTAATATGAAATCAAGTTATATTATAGTTTACCCAAAAATCATCATATAAAAAATAGAAATGCTTACCGCTATTGTCGAATGACAACCATAAAAGTTGAAGATATTCACGCCCTGTGCCTTGCCTAGATGACAATTCCTAAACCCATGAATGGTATAGGAATAAGAGAATGTCCCCTATGGAAACCAGTAAAACCATTCTCGATCCTCCATCATATACCATAGTAGCTTCTTCATGAGCCTTTTCCCTTCCGGCCCCATCAAGAACTTCTCCACGAAGATTGCATAGCATATCTTTAATGCATCAACGTCATTCATATCTTCGCCAGTTTGCATCTTAAATTAAGACATTATATCTATTACATGCTGATTTGGCGGACGATGAATGAACTAGTTGTAAACTGAATTCATGTCCTCGGGTCCTCTACTTTGATTAACCTCTTCGATATATGCCCGAACTATAATCTGGTAATCAAAGAGAAATCTTCTATGCCAAACCGGAAATTCATGGGATGAAAACTCGAGCCATATTAAGATTTCACTGTAATCAATCAGAATTCCTATCAATGTCTAATGTAGTATTTTAGATATCGTCTCCACAGGGATTGTAAGCTAAGAAGCATGATTGAGACTAAGATTTAAACTAAATTGCTAAAAGAATCCTATATACAAATTGAATCTTAAGAATTATAGAATTGATGTGAAGTAAAAGATACTAGTGAAATTCATTCAATTAAAACTCAAGTCAGCACTCTATTCTGCAATTGATCTTAACAATGAATAAGTTGATTTGCTAAATCTGTTATCAATTAACTTCTAATGCAAGTTTCACCTTAAATCACAGATTTACCTTCTAGATCATCATTAGTGATATGTTAAAAGATCTCTTAATTCAATTTAACAAATCTCAATTATATAGTTGCATATATCTCTATGCTACAATCTATACAACTGATAAGCACAATCTGTAGAAAAACAAATCTATAGTCTATCTCTAGCACTACGATCCTCTGTTCTTAGATCTGAAACCTAATCGTCATCTCTGGTCTAAATCAAATCTCAGATTAACAATATTACATAACTATCGTTCTTGTAATTCAATAAGCTCATGTAAATCAAGTAGATCTAGCTATAATTGAACAAGAAACATTGCAGTTAAAGTGGTAATCAACATCAAAACTCAACAAGTCAACAGAGCTCTTAAGCTAACATGTATAGTTCAGCATAAGCAATTACAGTACAAATTCTTCATCAACATGTGTAAGATCTAAATCTTACCGAGGAAGACTGAAGCTAGATTCTGTCACAGTTATTGCTTCACAATCTTCAAGCTAATCTCTATGATCAACAGAAATAGAGTACAAAACTTCTTCAAGAAACTTCTCTGAAGATGTTGAATAAAACATATAGAAGAATCTAGAATTTCTTTCAAAGTATAACAGAATGTCAAAAGTGAAATCAATCGTCCTAATTCCTCAGCTCAGCCTCTATTTATAGAGTCTAAGCTCAGTGGCATTTTTGAAGTTAAAATAACAAAGAAACACAAATTGGCGAAGTAACATTTTTCTTCATTTTATGTCGCCGGTTCCTTCGCCTGAACCAAACGACTTCTTCAAATCTCGCTTGTCCTGATCGCTAAGCTAGCTTCTCTTTAGGCGAAATGTTCTTTATGTAGCCAAGATATATCGCCTTAAGTCTAGGCGAGTGATTCTTTCCTTCGGAAAAGCACTCCGTTCATTTACAAACAACATGGCGATATCATCTTAGTTCGCCTGTATCTTCCCTTAGCTAGACGACTTATTACTTTCCATTATTGCCTCAACTAGGAGACATTCAACCTTCATCGTCTACAACTTCTGTCAAGAGTGGCGACATATGCGGCAAGGAGAGTCTAACTCGCCTCATGTGCTTAAGTCTTTGAGGCGAGATTTGTCATATTTCTCCATCTTCATCGCCTTTTCCCTTTAGTTAATGGCGATGTTCCAAGGCGATAATGATCTTAGCATAACCATTTTGCAATCGTGATGACTTGGATGAAATTCTGATTTGGTCCTCCTTTCTTCTAATTTTGCAAGATTTAGCTTCTTTTTCTAAAGCTTTTCATCCAAGTCCCTGTCTCAGCAATAATAGTCTAGAGTTACTAGAAATGCATTCAATATCTCACCTTTTAAGCTCAATTTTATTATATTAAAACTCATAAAGTATGCTAAAACATAGGTAAATTCTAGACTTATCAATTACCCCCAACTTAGCATTTTGCTTGTCCTCAAGCAAAATGACCAAAAATCTATTGAGGTAGCAATCAGTGCAAACTTATATCATAACTCAAAGAAACTTATTAGGTATATTTTGAAAATTTACAAACAGTGACCAGCTCTTCTTTCAAAATTTCAAATCAACTAACTCAAGACTGGTCATTTTCTTCATGTTGCAAAGTATATGAGAAGATCCAAATATTAGAGTTTTGAAACTACTTCCTCACAGTAGTCTCTCATAAGTGTTTGATCACTCAGAATCCTAATGGTTACTCTCACAATACACTAGTCACTTTTAAAAATCAGAGTTACGTACCAAGGCAAATGTGATTCTAGTGTTTCACAAGCACGTATGAAGAAAATTTTAAGAACCTCACGAACATTGAACTTCACTCATACACTGTACACCACTTAGAGGTTCCTAAGTTCAGTACTGCTTTTTTGTCTGCCTTAGAATCTCTGATTTGTATATATAGGGAAAATGAGGTCAAATTAGCTTATGAAAGAAAGGAATTTCTTTAAGGAATCAAAGTGTAGACATAACACTAAATTCCTCTCAATCCCTCAATTCTTCACTCTTTAGTGTTTCCCACTTAATGATGCTTTATTCACATACTACTTTATTCATGAACACTGTCCATTTTCACTTATTTGTGTCTCTTCTTCTCATTCATCTATCTTTTTTTGTATCTTTTCCTTTCTTTTCTTTTCTGTTTTTTTTTAAAGCAATATATCTGCTTTTAGCAGCATCAGAAACACTCTTTAAATTAATCCTCACTTCCCATCTTTTCAATCCCAATTTTAATGGTAAGTCCAAAGGGTACGATTGAGATTACATCTCTTATCTTTATGGTTTGGACTGGATTAGGGACCAAAGAAAAGGTTTTAATGAGAATGGAAACAAAATGGTTTACCTCACAAGATATCAAGGTCTGGTTATATCCAACAAACAAAAGATATTTAGTAGTTTCACTCACTCTCTCAAATCAGATCATTTTCCTTGGCAGATTAAAGACAGAACTTTACCCAACTAATGAGAAATTCAAAGCAATCCTATGAAGGTTCTGATTTCTATAGAAGAAAGTTTGTCAGATAAATGTGTTTAATAAGGAAGAGAATAAAAATAACCCCTCTCATGAAGAAAAAGGCACAAAATAAAGCTCAAAACCTCACATACCACCCAAGGTTTTCTCCACTCTTTCCTTATCAAAACCATCAACTTATTCACAATTCAAATCTGACCAAAATCTTCATCAGTGTTCAAAAAAATTTATCCAAAATTACTCATCAAAACTGCTTGTTTTGAACACTTCTTTTACTATTTGAAAACTCGTCCTATGAAAAACAAAGTCACTTTGAATTATGAACAATGTAAGCTTAATCATGCACTCAGACCTAATATCCTAAGAAGTTCAAACAAAAACTAAGAAATTCAAACAAAAACTACAAGTAAAATTATAGAATCAAAGTATCCCCAAAATATACCTAAAAACTAAACAAAAATATCAGCAATGTGATTGTTATCCCACCCCCAACTTAAAAGAAAGCACTGTCCTCAATGCGTGAGACAACAAAACAGGATAAAGGAGATAAGGGATTCCAAAAAATTAAAAAGCAGAGAGTTAGGCAAAGTACCTGAGTGTTGCCATGAAAGAAATAAGAAATAGGCGAAATAATAGAAATATTGCCTCACTCATTCGCCTGTACTATGTTAAAGAACTTACCAATTAGGCGAAAAACAAAGACCTCACCTAAGTCGAGGCGACATTGCTGGCAATTTGAGTTCCTCTTCGCCAAACTGTCTGCAGGAAAATCTTTAATCTTTAAAATCCAAAGTGATAAACATATTTAGCTTAGTGATTCACCCTATAAAGACACTAATTTTTTTAGGAGCAGAAAACCCCCAATTTAAAACCTGAAAACTCTCTGTATCAATTAAAACCAACAACCACATTACTTTTTAACAGCATAATGATGATGAATCTGTGTTGTATTGAATATGCTAAAGTAGTTATGCTTAGCTTATAGCTCTGATTGATTTGCTAAGATCTGTTGTTATTTCTTAAGTTGATTGTTTGATTCCTGTTAAATTATAGTCAGATTTGCTAAGTTTTCATGAGGTAATTGAATTACAAGAAAGAAAGTTGAGTAATCTTGTTATGATGCTTATTCTAGTCCAGAAATGGCGTCTAAGTATTAGATCTAAGAACAGAGGATCATTATACTAGAGATATATAATTAGATTCAATTTTCTACAGATTATGCTTGATCAGTTAACTGAATTGTAGTATAGAGATATATGCAATCTGTTAATTAGAAATTGTTAAATTGAATCGAGAGATCTTTAACAGATCACTGATGATAATCTAGGTTGTAAATCTAAGATTCAGAGTCGAATTATATAACCAAAGATCATAGTAGGCAACAGAGATTAGTAAATCAACTCAATCTCTAATCGGATCTTTGAAAACTATGTACTGGTTTCTCAATTAATTGTTATAATCATCAAAAGTGTCTAAAATTTTACATCAAATTCCATGACCTTTGCAATTCTGTTTTTGCTTATGAATTCTTTTAACAATTCAATTGAGATCTTAATTGAATTCTTTCTTTCCAAAATAAACAATACCTGTGGAGACGATATCTTTAAATCTACAATTAAACGTTGATAGGAATTCTGCTTTTGTGTTTATATATGTGCTAGAATTCTCCCATCCATTTTCAAACGTCGTTCCCAGGGATTGTAGTTTTTAAGATTGAGACTTGATTTGAATTGTACTAACTATGTTAATTATATATTCTTTTTCAACTTTAAATTGTTTGTTCAACTGTGTAGTGTATGCTGACAAGATCTCGAAGGACTCATGATTTGCAGTTTAATCCTAAACCTGAAAAGCTTATCAGATAACTGAGATCAAAGTCTAGAGTGAATATGTCAGGAGAACGCTACAACAAGAATAAAGAGACAGTGCCTAATCCTGAGGCTGAAAAGAAGACCCTGCATCTATACTCTATTCCACTAGTTGATGGAATGCCTCAAGCCATCAACCTACCAGCAATAACAACTAATACATTTAAACTTAGATCAAGACTCATCCAAATGGTTCAACAAAACAAGTTTGGAGGAGTTGCTACTGAAGATCCAAACCAGCATTTGAATATATTTTTACACCTCTGCAGTACCTTCAGACTCAATCCAGTGTTTGAAGATGCTATTAAGTTGAGATTATTTCCTTTTTCACTCAGTAACAAAGCACATGCCTGGCTATATTCTTTGCCTCCAGGATATATTAATAGCTGGCAGTATTTAGTCAAGAAATTCTTAGCTCATTATTTCCATCCGATGAAGATGGTGAAGCTGAGGAACATGATTTCCTCATTTTAGTTTATATAAGGGGAATCTCTATATGAGAGATTCAAGGAGCTGATTAGAAAATGTCAACATCATGGCATAGCTTCATGGAGCATTGTTATGGCATTCTATAGTGCTATGCCACCTCAAATTAAGATGCATATTGATTCCTCAGCTGGAGAATCAATTATGGACAAAGTATCAGAAGATGCTCATGATTTTATTGAGTTGCTGGCAAATAATGATTTTGGTTGGAATGAGAGGGAGAATGTTGCTACTAAAAAGTAGTTAGGAGTTTATGAACTGGAGTCATTCAATGCACTTTCTGCACAAATAACATTACTAAATAAGAAGATGAACAATATGGCATCAAATAAACAAGGCTAACAAAATAAAAAGGCTTCAGTAGATTCTATGGATAAGCAGAGACCAAATCTAACAAATTATGCACAAGAAGCTGCTGATGCTGATGATGAAGATGAATCTATTGAGTTGGAGCAGGTTAATTATTTGAAAAATAATTATGGAAATCATGTGAGGCCATATTATCAGCAAAGGAATCAACCCTAACAAAACCAAGGTTATTATCAAAGGAACCCTCAACCTGGTTATCAACAAGAACAATCTACGTACCTGCAAAAGAAGTCCAACATAGAAGATCTTCTAATCAAATATATGGAAAAAAATTATTTTGTCCTTACCAACCATTCTACTTCAATTAAACACTTGGAAACTCATATGGGACAGCTTTTACAAGTTTTGAATCAAAGACCATATGGATTACTTCCAAATTATATTGTGTCAAATTTAAAGGGAAAAAATCTAAAGAGGAGGCATAAGTACATGCAATCATGCTAAGAAGTTGAAGGAAGGTTGAAGCTTCTAAGGAAAAGAAGAGTTTTGTACCTCCTATACAAAATTAGGATGTTGGAGAAGAAACTAGTAATCTTGTGAATTCACAGAAAGATAAGGAGGCTGTACAAATTCCATTACCTTTTCCTCAGAAGGAAAACAGAAAAAAGCTGGACAAAAAGCATGAGAAATTTTAAGACATGATGAAGCAAATTCATGTCCACATCCCTTTTTATTGAAGCATAGAAGCAAATGCCTGTTTATATTAAATTCATGAAGGAATTATCATCAAACATGAGGAATTCGGCTGATGTGGTAATTGTAAATGTTAATGAGAGTGTGAGCTAACTTGTGAGTGATATTAATAGGAGGAAAATGGACCTAGGAAACATTAACCTAATAGGAGTTGGTTTAGGAGAGGTTAGGTATTAACATTTTAGACCTTTTACTTTCTTCAATTCTGACAGATCTTTCACCCATGCCAAGGGAGTTGTGGAAGATGTTATTGTTATAGTAAAAAAGTTTATGTTTACTATAGATTTGTGGTACTTGATATGGAAGTTGATAAAGATGTGCCATTGCTTCTAGGAAGATCATTTTTAAGAACAGAAAGAGCTTTAATATATGTAGCAAAGGGTGAACTCATACTGAGAGTGAATGGAGAATAAGCAAATTTCAGTCTGTTGGAATCATTAAATTTTCCATATGATTTCAATAAAGTGAAAAGTATTCAGCTAGCAGTTGATGGGGAACTGATGGATATAATATTGACATTAAGAAGTCCTGATCCCTTAAATAATGTCTTAATCAATGATGTAGATATGGACATTCCTGAAGAAAGTGCTAATAGTGGAGAGTTGGAGTCTATGACCTCATATTTTGTTCTCAAGATCAGCGAAATTCAACCATCAACTGAACTAATTCTTCACTCAATAGAAAAAACTACCACAATGGAGTTAAAGTCACTCCCTAGTCATCTTAGGTATGCTTATCTTTATTTTGAATATTTAAGCTTACCAATTGTTGTGTCAAATGAATTATCAGGTGACCAATAAGAGAATCTTCAGCAAGTGGTTAAGAAATATAAGAAAGTCATTGCATGTACTATCACTCCAAAAGACATGTTTATCTTAATCTGAATATCACTCTCTCACTCCCTATGTAACGTCCGACCCCGCCATTACGATTTCCAGCATGATTTTTCCTCACTCACATGCTTTCTGGAAACAATTTTCATGAAGGTCATCCATTCTTAGATTGTTCCAAGTCAAGCACGCTTAACTTTGGAGTTCTTAAGTTCTTGGCTACCGAAAAACAATGTGCACATTGGTGATATGGGTAGCAATTCGATTCCTTTTAACCTTGTCTCAATATGGGGACCCCCCTTAGGACACAACTTCCTCGTTGTGGTTGGCCCACATCATTCTCAGAATCTTTACCCCCTCTAGACAAATGCCCAGGGCTCTTATGTCCACAGGCGCACTCACGGTTGCAGGGTTACTCTGATATAATTAATAATGTCTGACCCCCCGCCTCGGATGAACCTGAAGCGTAGTGGTAGGGTGCCACGTCATTACTTGAACGGTCTTAAGGCTGACCATTAGCCCCACAGACCACCATTTCACTTTCCTACATGCTTTGTCCTCTATCTTATGCTTTCTGAAAAAACATCCCGGAAGGTCACCCACCCCAAGATTGTTCTAAGCCAAGCATGCTTAACTTTGGAGTTCTCAAGTTCTGGGCTGCTGAAAAATAATGTGCACATTGGTGATATGGGTAGCAATTCAATTCCTTTTAACTCTGTCTCAATGTGGGGTGTTACACCCTAACCCAATTACATTGGTCACAATATCTCCCTATATGACTCTCACAAGATAACACGACTCTATCCTATAACTCAAGATCTCTATGGTATTTATGATTCTGAGGCCTCCATCGGGAACCTCCCAAACCTTACCAACTAAAACTACATTATTCTATCGGGAAATCTAATAAATATACAAGCACGATATTTATAACAACATGGTACTTAGTCACAAAGTAATCTTAAACCATTAAGAAAATCTTTTCCTATTTAGAATTTTCTAAGATCTCTTTTTCTTAATTAGAATTTACTTAATTAGAATTTACTTTAGGAAATATCATTTCTAATCAAATAGCACACTTCCAAAATAGTCTTTTAGTCCTTTTCTAATTACAAACCCATTAATAATACTAGAGTACACCCGAATTGTCGTCATAATCCTAATAAATCACCCCTCACTGAGAATTCTCTTTTTCCCTTTTCAATGACCACAACTTAAAATAGAGTCACCATACCCCACCATAGAGGTATAGCCACTCAGTTACATCCATCCCAAGATTAACCACTCAGAAATCATCAACCTAAGGTTTTCTTTTTCTTGGCGATGTCAAAACACTTGCTCAATAAACCATGGTGTAGCTTTCTTCATCAGATTTCAGGAAACTCCTCTGCCATCGTTATACTTTCCACTACACCCACATCTATGCTGACCAGATGCCTGTGTAATTATAGACACATTAGAATTATTCCATCCTTTATCATGACAACCTTAGTGGTTCAAAATATGTCATAAGGATGCCTATCCCAGCGTATAGTTAGAGCCTTTGTAGAAACGCTCCTTGAGTCCATCCTTATTCAAGTTCACTAGCCAATTGATCAAAATTCTTAGCCCACAAAGATCCCAAAATACCGCTAGTTAAGACTCATATTTATTTTAGCTATTTGACCAAACTTGAATCTTTGACCATATCTTTTGATATTTACTTGCATTAACGGACAACCATAAAAGTCTCAAAGCTACCTTACCACTAGAATTAAATGTCATAATTTACCACCACCATCATTTTAGAACTACTGCCGAAGCTTCTTCATACCTACGGCTATCACATACAGAACTTAACAAAACTTGTGGAATTTTTTTTTCAACTTTGACTTTTTTTCTCATCCACCTAGATCCAAACTCGATAATAGAAACCAAATCCATCCTGTTAGAACTTCTAAAGACTCCAAGATATTTATTCATCCTTCAAAATCTCATCATTCAAAATTTTTTGCTTTCATCTTATCTAAAACCATGTTAACTTTGAGCAAACCATAACTCACAAACACACAAACGCTATGTATTTTGTGGAAACCCAAAGTGGGAAAAAAAACCATGGCTATTAGGATGAAGAAAGACTAATTCATTATGTATCAATAAACCAACAGTTACAACCAGAATATCACTCTCCGACTCCCCAACCCAATTACATTAGTCACAGTTTCACACATAAGCTCTCCCCATATGACTATCAAAGGATAGCAGGAATCGATCCAAGAACTCAAGATCTCTATTGTTTCTATGGTTACAAGATGATAAGTCTAGAATTTACCTATGTTTTAGCATACTTTATGAGCTTGAATGTAATGAAATTGAGTTTAAATGATGAGATATTGAATACATTTCTATTAATTCTAGGCTATTATTGTATAGACAGGGACTTGGATGAAAAGTTGTGAAAAAGAAGCTAAAACATGAAAATTCAGAAGAAATGACCAAATCAGAATTTCATCTGAAGTCAGCAAACTGGCGAAATGATTTTGTTGAGAAACGAATTCTCCTGAAGACATCGCCATGATTTGGAGTAGAGGGCGATGAAGCAGGCGATATAAAGAAGATCTCGCCTCGAAGATTAAAACATGCAAAGCGAATCAGAAACTCCTTGCCTTCATATGTCGCCATCCTGGCAGAAAATTTAAGCGATGAAGGTTGGACTTTGCCTGCCTTGAGGCGATAGCTGAGGCGATAAAGGAGAAATGTCGCCAAGTCAAAGGATAATAACAAGCGACATTTGATAAGACATCGCCTAGAAGTTTTTAACTAGAAGAGTGTTTTGGCGCTGAAAATCAACTCGCCTGAGCATCAGGCGACATACTATGGCAATATTGAGAACATTTCGCCTGGGGAGGTTGTTGGCTTGGCGATCAGGACAAGCGAGATTTGAAGAAGTCGTTTGGTTCAGGCGAAGGAACAGGCGATGTAAATGAAGAAAAAATGTTACTTCGCCAATTTGTTTTTCTTTGTTGATTTTATTTCAAAAGTGCCACTGAGCCAAACTCTATAAATAGGAGCTCAGATGAAGTTGAGAGTGTGGAGTTTTTAAGAATAGAAAGTTTAGACGATTGATTTTATTTTTTGACATTCTGTTATACTTTGAGAGAAATTCTAAATTCTTTTATACGCTTTATTCAACATCTTCAGAGAAGTTTCTTGAAGAAGTTTTGTACTCTATTTCTGTTGATCATAGAGATTAGCTTGAAGATTGTGAAGCAACTGTGACAGAGTCTAGCTTCAGTCTTCCTCGGTAAGATTCAGATCTTACACATGTTGATGAAGAATTTGTACTGTAATTGCTTATGTTGAACTATACATGTCAGCTTAAGAGCTCTGTTGACTTGTTGAGTTTTGATGTTGATTATCACTTTAACTGCAATGTTTCTTGTTCAATTATAGCCAGATATACTTAATTTTCATAAGCTGATTGAATTACAATAACGAGAGTTACGTAATATTGTTAATTTGAGATATGATTTAGACCAGAGATGGCGATTAGGTTTCAGATCTAAGAAAAGAGGATTGTAGTGCTAGAGATAGACTATAGATCTGTTTTTCTACAGATTGTGCTTATCAGTTATATAGATTGTAGTATAGAGATATATGCAACTATATAATTGAGATCTGTTAAATTGAATTGAGAGATCTTTTAACAGATCACTGACGATGTTCTAGAAGGTAAATCTGTGATTTAAGACGAAACTTGCATGAGAAGTCAATTGATAACAGATTTAGCAACTCAACTTATTCATTATTAAGATCAATTGCAGAATAGAGTGCTGACTTGAGTTAAATTGAATGAATGTCACTAGTATCTTTTACTTCACATCAATTCTATGATTCTTATGATTCAATTTGTATATAGGAATTCTTTTTAGCAATTCAGTTTAAATCTTAGTCTCAATCATGCTTCTTAGTTTACAATCCCTGTGGAGACGATATCTAAAATACTACATTAGACATTGATAAGATTTCTGTCTGACTGCTGTGAACATTAGTGTCGGTAGAAAATATCACCATCAATTTCTTGGCGCCGTTGCCGGGGATTGTTCTTTGAAGATTAAGATTTATTTTGAATTGCGCTAACTTGATTTATAAAATTCGTTTTCAGGCATCTGTTTCAATGCTTCAATGAATGGAATGTTGACATGGATTTGCTTCATCATGTCTAAAAACTTCTCAAGCTGCTTATCCAGCTTCTTTCTATTCTCTCTTTGAGGAAAAGGTAAGGCAATCTTCACAGCCTCCTGTTCTTTTTCAACAGATTTGCTGATTTCTTCATTTTCCTTATTCTCTATAGGAGGTTCATAACTTTTCTTTTCCTTAGAGTTCTCCAGTTAGAAACCAATGCTCTTTTTCAACAGCCTCCTGTTCTTTTTTAACAAATTTGCTGACATGGATAACTTTTCTTTTCCCACACCATTAAAAAATATTTTTCCTATTTAGGATTCTCAATAATCTCTTTCCTTATAAGAATCCACTTTAGAAAATACAATACCTAATCAAATAAGAAGCTTCCAAAATACTATTTGAGTCTTTTCCAAATTACCAAACCAATTCTAGATACCAGTGTAACGTCCGTCCCCCGCCCCCGGATGAACCTGAAGCGCGGTGGTTGGGCGCCACGTCATTCATAATAGGTCTTTAAGGCTGACTACTAGCCCCACAGACCACCATTACGCTTTCCACCATTACGCTTTCCAGCATGCTTCCAAAAATATTGTTACCAAACCAATTCTCTTTAGTTTTTGTTAAAATCGACATTTAAATATTAGTGAGGCTCTAACAATTACATTTTGGTCAAAATTTGATATAAGGTAGTCAATCCTCAGTCAAAGGTTAACGTTTTCAGTTAAAAATGACATTTTTTTTCAAAGCGAAGGGCAACAGTTAAAATCATCAATTTACAGGTTAAACATCATAAAATTGAATTTCGGGTGGGGAATAAATGATCTTTAAAAGAAATATAGACTTTAGAAACCGATGCTCACCAATCTAACCCTAAGTTCACCAATGGGTCCAAACCTATTAGTAACCCAAAAGCCTACTAATCTAACCATAAGCTCACACTGCAACATTACAATCACCCATATTCTATCTCAACCCTCCTAAAACCCTATCAACCCTCATCCAACCCATACAAAAAACTATTCATTTCCCTTTCGAAACACAAGATATGTAAAAAATAATCACACCATTACACCTGCCCATCATTGACCAACCTCATTCACAATACACTATACTCTTCAACCCTAGAGTTTGAATTGGAGGTTTCAAGGAGGAATCAATGTCTCTAGTGCTTTTTATTAGATTGGTAAGGTTTCCAAACCTCTATTTTATAGTACTTCAATTTCGAATTTATGAATTCTAGATGTAAATATATACTTAAAGCCTTAGATAATGTTTATTGCTTCCAATTATTATGGTAATCTCTAGTTAGCTATAATGTTAGAAACCTTAGAGTAGAGTATGATAGTTTGATTTATTAAGTTAGTATGGTATTGATTATATGTGATTATGTTGTGTTTGCTGCCAATGGGAAATCTTGGTGTCAGGGAGCACCGACCATAAGCGAACTAGCTTTCGGATATTCGGAGGAAATTTTAGCAAGCTCTTTTTATGCTCCACATATTGGGTGTTTAGTGTTTATTGATTGATGCATTAAAATGAATAAAATCATGCTCACTATGTTATTTGATGATAAGATTGATATTATGAATCATGAATCTGCTGTTGTAGAGTGGACATTACTATGTGTGAGAACCATGAGATAATATAGGGAAACTTAGTTACATGGTTGATCTCTAATTGACTATACACTAGATGATATATATTCATGCTTAGTTTGGTAATAGTCCTCCACTTGGTTATGTGGCTTGAGAATGTGTTGGCTATGTTAACTAATGTAAGTGTTTAATGGAAAGTATATGATATGCTTATGAAGGATTAATGATGGAACTTGAGTTGTGTTATGTTTGTTGATATATAATAAAGAAAATATTTCCCTTATTGTACCTAGTTAGTGAAGACAGTGGTATAACATATGGTGAAAATGAGACTTCTCTATATATGTTACATAAATGATCAATTGGCATTATGGACAAACCAAAAGAATAAAGTGGCAACTTCTAAAGGATGTGACGGCATCATCGCCTTCGGGCATAACATAGAATCCATAAGTAGATGATCGGCCTAAGAGAGATACAACCGACTCTATGGATTTTAGAGTTTACACCCTAACAAGACCTTATCTCTAGAGTTATGGCTTTGTCTATAGTGATCGATTTCAGAAAGTTAGAATTAAGGACAAAATATCAAAAACATAATGTATTGTGATTATTGTGTTTTAAAATGCCATGAAATGATCTTGGACTAGAGATTTATAAGAAACAATGTAAGGTTATTTATAACATCCTTGAAAGCCTTATTTATGTCTATTTGGATTCATTTAAACTACAATAAATTACTTGGGAGGTGTTTAGGGAATTGCTAAATGGGTTATCTCAATTTTGCTTTGGTTTTGTACCTTTTTTTTTCTGCCCAGACCTGAGCAAATTACTTTGGTCACCGAGTTAGGAATTTGGCACCTTACTCGGTTGAAACTTGACCAAAAGTCATCGTTCCTCTTCCTCTCAATGTTACCCAGATAGGAATTCAACACTTAACTAGGCAAAAACACACCCTTAAGCCTCTGGTCCTTTTTCTTCGTGTGTCACTGAGTTATAACTCGGTTGTAACTCGGTAAAGACTCGATATTTATCCTCTAGTTTACTTTGCCAGTCGGTTTACTGAGCTGTAATACGATACAAACTCATCAACTGAGCTCAGCTAGTCACTCACCCAAGGTTTTCTTCTTGTATTATCAAGTTAGGAACTCAGCAAGGATCTCGACATGAACTCAATATTTTCCTAGTTGTTTAATCAATTTGATATAGTTCATGTCGTATTCGTTGATATAATCCGAATAAAACAAATAGTCTTAATCATTTGAAACTGACATTCAATAACATCTTAAAATTCAAATGTTCATTAAAATTCCAGCGTCTTAATCTTAAGAAAAATAAATAAATAACACTATATACATGTATAGCAATCTTAATTTTTTTCTAATTTTGTCCCATGTTATTTTTTAAAAAAAAAAAAGTTACAACCTTATTAGTCCAATCCCTTCATATATGTTAAAGCTCATTCATTTATATATTTATAAAATCTAATTTAAATTCTTGTTGAAGAACAAACTCATCAATTCTCATTATCCCAACGTCTCTTCATTATCCCCACTTCCACCTTCTCCATCCACTATTTTCTCCTATTATATGACTATTCTATTAATATTATATGACTTTCTTCCATCTTATAAAATATTATAAATATTATTAAATATTTATATCATTATGTCAATATTTATTTCATGTTTATATGACTATTCTATTAATTTGTTTTTAAAGTAGGACTAATTCTAATAGTTGTTTGTTAAACAAGATTTTCAATTAAAGTTTAGTGTTTGGAGGGGTTTTAGAGATTTTACCAAAATCAAACCTCTAAATTTTGAAAGAAGCTAGTTTGTTTAATTAGCTAATTTGGTTCAAAACGCTCATTTTTAAGAGGCTGGTAGTAGGAGCGTGTGAAAGGTTTTAAAATTAAAGGTTTGTTTAAAAGACCAAATTACTACATTTTTAATTAGAATTATATTAATTATATGTTAATAAAATAATTGAAATCGTATTATAATAATATTATATATTTTTGGGATTTTTTATAATATTTTATACGTAAAATTTTTTATAATATATATATTTTTTAATATTATAGTAAGTATATTATTTTCTTTAGTATATTAGTTTAATTGATAATTGATATAAAACTAGTAAATATTATTAATAAATATTAAAATATTTAACATATTGTATTATCAATTTGAAGGTAGTAGTGTAATATACCTTATAAAAAAATAAAAGAATATCCTTTTAAGATGTTTTTTTACCCCACTTAATAATTGACTCTGCTAATTGTGCTATTATTAAACAGTTAATTACCAAACACTATCATCAATCCGCTAAGCGCTAATAGTTAGTCAATCGGCTAATTGAATCCACCAACCGCTAACCGCTAATTGCTAAACATGTCTTTAATATTATTCAAAAAAAATATTTCATTCTACTAATATTTATTTTAATATAATTTGGAAATCCTATTATTTTATTTATAAATTAAATTTTTTAAAATATATTTAAATTAAAAAAATAACCTTAATTATTTGGTATTCAAATCTCAAAATAATATTTTAAAATTGATACATACATTTAAATCTAGACATTTTAATTAAAATAAATAAATTAAATAAAATAAAATAAAATAAAATAAATAGATGACACCTAATCACTTAATTTTTTTTTTTTTTCAGTGGTTGAATCCCAATCCAAATTAAATATAATTTTGGGTTGAAGTTGGATTTAAGTTCCGATGTAATAAAAATTTAAAGTTGAGTTCATAGGTACAGTGGAATTTGCAGGAGTTGCTATCCCTACTTCGAATCATGTTTTTCCTTAACTAGATTTAGTATATTTTTCCCTACTTGAAAATGTGGCATTTTCATAGCAAATATTCTTTGGCGCCATCCAGAGAAATGGCAAGAATATTAATCGCATGATATTCTTTGTGGTTTCTCATTCCAGTGTTTGTTTAGATTTGGCATGGATATATTCTATAGAATAGATTGATAAAATCTACCAGATTCTTCATTTTTTGTTCTTAATAACAACAGAGAAATTCGGATTCTTTTGGTGTCTTATGTGAAACATCACGTAGCACCAAATCTAAAATATTATACACGGAAAAAAAATATATAAAATCAAAAGGTACAGTAATTATTACTCATGGATTGGATGGACAACACCTGTAAGTTGACATCTTACAAATTTTTATTAGCTTGTTTTTCTGGACAAGGAGTAACCAAGGCAGCATA
This sequence comes from Cardiospermum halicacabum, assembly GCA_031304145.1. Lineage (NCBI taxonomy): Eukaryota > Viridiplantae > Streptophyta > Magnoliopsida > Sapindales > Sapindaceae > Cardiospermum > Cardiospermum halicacabum. Next base: position 21,916,567 of record CM062394.1, on the reverse strand, counting down.
TCTACTCTGTACTTGGGGAAAAAAAAATCCTATCCACATATATATTAAATATTTTCTAAGACCATATATCTTTTAAGAAAATTTCCTCTTATTATTATTATTTTTAATAGTTTATTAGATTTTTAGTATAATGAAAATGGATTTTAAATTTATAAAGAAACCATATCCACTTGAATTTTATATACATATGAACCCTAAAATTAATTATAGATTTATATATTTTTTTTATTCAAACCGTTTAAATAATCCATGATGAAATGTCTGCAAATATCCCATATTTGGATAGAAAAATAAAATAAATCAAATATATAATACTTCTTATATATATATATATTGGATAATTTCAAAAACTTTACCAAGGAGTGGAGTTTTTTTCATTTTACCACCTAATTTTAATTTTTCTTTTCTATTTTATTATTGTGAGGATAAAATGTTAAATTTTTTAAGAGAAACTTTTGGTTTTAATAGTGCTTCAAGGAGGTCTCTCAGCGGTGTTGAAGGAACGAGATTCAATAAAATTAATAATTCTCGAAAAATTATTTTTCTATAATTTCTTCTTAGTAAATTCATTTTTAAAAATTAAATATTTTTGTCATCATAGTGTCAAAATGGAAAAAAAAAATGAAATTAAGGTGATAAAATGAAGAAAATCTCAAACATTCCGAGATTTTTAGATTATTGTTTTATATTAATTATCATATAAGACAAGTAATAATAAACTGTCTTTTTTTTTTTCTTTTTTTAATAATGAAGTTCTTATTAAAATAATAAAAACAACAAATTGTTGTCAAAATTCTTTTTGAAAAAAAAATAAAAAAATCAATGATGAACTATTGATTTATATTATTAAATTCCTATTTTATTCAAGAGAAACATAAAAAAAATTATGCAAATTTTGCAGAATCACATTTATTTTATAAATATGAAAAAAAAAACTATAGTTCATTAATATAAAAAAATATATTTATCTATTTTAATCATTAAAATTTACTTATGAGTTTTTTTTATTATTTTTTTTAATTTTTTTATGCACCTTTAAAAAACATACAAATGTTTAACCACACCTAAATCAAACCATTTACTTGGTTTATTTTTATTTTATTCAATTTTGAATTTATAAATAATTTTTAAAATATTTACCATACTAATGTACTATTTTTTAAAATTGAAAACCAAATCAATAAATTTTTTTCAAAATATTTATGATTGCTGATTATTAAATACTTCATCCATGTTTTGAGAAATTTATTATAAAATTAATTATTAATGATAAAAAGTTAAAAACTATTATATTAGTTGAAAACCTAATGGAATATACTAAAATTAAAAATATATATATACACACGTGCACAAGATTGGATGTGTACATGAGTGTGTGTATTTATACTACGTGCAAGGTCATTTAAACTTATTTTATTCTCTGTACTTAGAACCAAATTGGCCCATTTTTATTTTGTTTTATTTTTTATTTTTATTTTTATTTTTATTTTTATATCATAAAACTCACCCAAATTGATTAAAAATTTAATGGGATTCCATATCAATTAAAAATCCAACGACCTAGAATTCAAATAGAATTTTGGAATAGTTCTGAAAAAATATATATTTTAATTTTTTAAAATTTTTGCAAACTTTGAAAGACTAATTTTGTGGATATTTCTGAAATAATTCCTTTTATTATTATTTTCAGAAAGTTTGTTAGGTGTTTTATATTTACCCTAATTATTAATTCATTCATTAAATAGAAATAATTTTTAAAAAATATTTTTATTACTTCCTTTCACTAAAACAAATATCTTAAATAAAATCTATTTAATATTTTATTGTCTTTTTTTTCTAATATTTTATAAAGTGGAGGGATAGTGTCTGTCCGTAAATATTTTATGTTTGAGCTTGAAGATCAATATAAAAATTCATTTTAATTAAAATGGATTTCACAATGTTTTTATGGTAAACGCGTAAGGTTTTATTAGACTGGAGTGGACACATCCGTTTTAATAAGAACTAGTAAATAGATCGGATTGGCCAAACCCACACCGTGCCGTGACAGATTGCGGATAAACGCATCAACATGCACAAATTTTTTTTCTAATGCGGGCTAGGTTTAGGTGAACTCTAACTCGGCCCACATAGATTGGATGCTAAATGAGCGGGCCCACAATTCGCATTTTTGGAAAATGGAAAAAAATGTACCTAATTAATAATCAATTTTTAATTCATATTTTCATATTGATATTTTATAAGTATTATTTCATAATTGAAATAATATTTTGTATTGTCATTTTATTATTTTGATAATTAATAAATAAATTAATACTATAGTTTATAATTTTTATTTGTATAAATTATACTATCAAAAGATTGTTGTATGAAACATCAAAATAATTTTTTGAATTCTACAATTAATTATATATATATATAATAGTATTTTATAATTTTAGTGACCAACCGTAGGTTAAAAGGGTCGACCCGTGGAGTGAATTTTATGGAATCATATAAATAACAATTAAAAATATTAATAATCCTAACCCATTCTTGTTGGGGGATAAATAGGCCAATCCGCGGACCACATATCCATTAACCAACTCTAGATTTGATCATACTATAAGTTTTAAAATATTTATCGAATTTTAATTTTGTGATTTTCATTATTCTAACATTATATGCGGTGAGAAAATAGTATGTTATTATGGAAGATTAGATTTTAAATACGTACAAGAACAATTTCTTTTGAAACAACTTCTAATTTATAATAGGGAAAATTACAGAAAATAATCCAAAAAAAGTTTGAAATTTCAAAACTAACCCAAAAAAGTTTCATTTATATTTATAATCCATTAAAACTTTGACTTTCAAAAATAGCCCTTCACAGCTGTGAAGTACCTCCTTCACAACTTGTGAAGGACTTTATTCACACATGTGAAGGGCTATTTTTGAAAAGTAAAAGTTTGAAAGATTATTTTTATAAAAATTTTAAAAGTGGGCTATATAGTGTAAATAAAAGTTATAAAAGGCTAAAAATAAAATTCTCCCTTTATAATATATATATATATAAAATATTTTATTTTTAATTTGTAAAATGACTTTACAAAAATATTTAATTAAAAATATTTCATAATACATTCATAAGCTAATAAAAATATATATAATATTACATAACAAAATAAAAGTTCTATTTAAAACATCAAATTTTATTAATTTTTACAAAATCTACTAATTATTTTTAAACTTTTGTAGTAGCAAACAATTATTTGAAATAAGTTTTTAAATATTGTTTATAAAAAATAATATCACATGGAATTCCTAATTAAAAAGCAGCTCATCTACTTAAAAGTTTATTCACCAGACATATTCTTACCTTCAAATTTAGCATTAGTATTTTGAGATAAATTAGATATAACAGAGTATTAAAAATGGATATCAGAAAGGAAATTTTAGATACTTTCTACTATTGTATTTATCCAAACATAAAATTAATAAGCTAATTTTAAAAAATTCATGCCAGCAAATATTTTATTTTTAATATTTAATTTTACAAACTTCTATCAAACTAATTTAAATCCAAAACCGAAACTACTTTGAGTGAGATAGGTGTGATTTTTATATTGATTGATGGTTTTCCTAATTTTTAGTTTTAATAAATACTAAAAATTTAATAAAACTATTAAAATTATTAAAATAAAAATTTAAAAGTTATTAAAGCTAAAATAATTAGCGAAACTACTCGCACTCCCCATGTAATCAATTGGGTGGTCTTAGCCTGCTATCGTACAAGTATGCAAAACTGGGTAAAATTTTAAAAAAATAAGATGAATATCAAAATCAATATGACATGAAGAATCGGGACATCATCACATTACGACAAACTCACAGTCACACACGTACAAGAGAGATTCCCACATAACTCCCTATAAATAGGGATCCATACATATCAAACTCATTCACATTACAATAAACACCTCCAAGCTAAAAAAAACAACCATGGCAGATGTTGATGTTGCTGTATATATACTACTCTCAGTTACTTCTAATGTTAATGTTATTGATAGATATGTAGTTAAGTTAATTATCTATAAATATTTATATGGTGTAGGGCACTGTTACGGCTGGAGCGTTTGGTGGTGATGGAGGCAGAGAATGGTCATTTTGCCCATACGGTGCTGATACTCGTATCACAGAAATAATCATCACTCATGGCTCCTATGTCAATTCACTCACCTTTACTGCGAAAAATATTAAAACTGGACATACTACCAAGTCAAGGGAATATTGTAAACGGTTTTTTTTTTTTTTTTTTTTTTTTTTTTTTTTTTTTTAATTTTCAATTAATGAATTATTTGGTTCAGGTCAAGTTCAGTCCTAGTGATGTTTTGACGACTGTAGCTGGAACTGAGATAGAGACCAAGGGAAAAACTTTAGTCCAGTCATTGACATTTAAAACAGATAAGGATGAGGATGGATATGGACCATATGGCAAGACTAGGGGTACTGATTTTGAACCTCGACTCGGCCACAACGAAATTGTTGGGTTTTATGGACGTGAAGGTGCTTACATTGACAGCTTCGGAGTTATTGCCAAGCCTTCCGACTAATGACTAAGATGATATCAGCGAATTCAGTCAGCCTTCTGCTGATATTTACATAAATAAACTTGCTGGGGTGTTTGGTCTTGTGCCTTGTATTGTATGTGCTATAATCCCAGGTGAAATAAAGTGAGGATTTGCTTATGCGTCTGTTTGGGATAGTTTGTACTTTTGCCTTCTGACTTCTGACAGAAGAAGAGAAGCAGAAGCACTTTAACAGAAGCACTAACAGATGTGCTTTCACTGAAAGCACTTTTCCAGTATATAAATATTTTTGGATTTCTAACCAAACAGTACTGAAAAGTGTTTTTACTCCAAAAAGCAGTAAAAATGCTTATATAAGCTATACCAAACAGGCTTTATGTCCCATATGTGCTTTAAATTGAGTTTTGTATCTAATTATGTTTTCAATATATGGGCTTAATTTATGCCATTTTTGATAATCCAAACTCCATTTAGGTAAATCAATGACCTGAATTTTATATTGCATTTATAAATTTTGTAATGTTGAAATTTTGAAAATAAAAACCAAAATATTAAAATATCTTCCATTCAATTTAAGAATTAAGTTTCATATATTCGTGTGATTTTGGTTCAATAACAATTGAACGTTCTATTTTGGGTGTTTGGTTCAGTATGGGTATTCGAAAAACCAAACCAAATATCTAAACACCTTATCAAATAACTAAAAAAAATCATGATAATATAATTTCAAATTTATGTAATAAAACATAAATAAGTATTTTTTTTTTCAAATTACGTGTTTTCTAAAAGTTTGGAGTGAAAATTTATTACTTTTTTAATCGTTACCCACGTTATGATACGAATATTTTAATTGTGACTATGTTATACTAGTAAAAAGAACTCGTACGTCGCGCGAGGTTTATATAATTTTATATTTATTATAATAAATGTTTAAATATATTAATTATTAATTAATCTAAAATTTTTAAAATTTTTTATTTAATAGTCATATATTTATTTTTTAATACATCGTCATTTGTAAAGTATTTATAAATCATATTATTTTCATGAATATATTGAAATAAAGAATTATTTATATATATATAATTAAGTTATGAAATTTTATATCAATTTTTTAATATATATATATATATATTAAAATATTTAATTGATGATGATGGTGATGGTGATGTTATAGATGATCACTTTACTCTTTTTTTTTTTTTTTTTTCAAAGTTGTTGAGAAATCTCCATTTTATATTCATTTTAGAATTGCTTATATTTTTTTATTTACCTTCCACACAAATCATTTTAATATTTTCAATCAATACCTTCTCAAAATTTTAATAGATATGTGGTGATAATCTCGAGAATTTCCACATTTGAGAGTTAGGAGAGAGCTATTAAATATGAGGTTAGTGACTCTAAACATCAGGAATAAATGAGAGATATGAGAGTTATTTTTGTTACTTGTCATTTTATGCTTAATAAAAAAAATTTAAAAATTCTCACGTTGGCGGTTGGAGCTTTAATAAACATCATAAATGAGATAAAACATAGATGTTTGTAGAGGTGGAATAAACATCATAAATGGGTTGTAATATTTAGTACCTTCTTATTTACATCCTCACATTGGTTGGCATGCTCTTGTGGAATAGTTGGAGTGTCATCCACTTCAAATGTTGACTTCAACCAATTTTGAGCACATATTAAACCCTCCACCATTTTAGGAGTTAATGAACTTCTAAAAGGATCAAGAATCCGACCACTAGTGCTAAAAGCCGATTCGGAAGCTACCGTGGAGATTTGCATTGCAAAAATATCTTTAGCAATGCATGACAAAATAGGATATGAAGTTGAAGAGTTCTTCCACCAACTCAACAAATCAAATTTTGCATTTCTAGGTTCACATTTCTCCAACAAATATAACTCTATTTCATTGGCATCATAATTCTCATTTTCCTCCCTTTGTTTTCTCTCCCACAATAACTGCTCTTCACTTTGTGATTTTGATAGTTTGTCTTCACATTGATCATCTAACCCCAAACTATCACCAATGTTATTAAAAGAGGTACCGCCACCACCACTAGAGTTTAAGGTTGGATTCAATGACTTGTATATATCAAATAACCCATCCAACAATGACCGAATCTTTGATATCATTTCCTTTGTCTTCTCCACCCCAAAAAAACTCTCCAAGCGAAATTTCATATACCCTAATTTATATCTCGGATCAAGTACACAAGCAACCATCAACAAATTATTAGTTACTTCCAAACTACCCCAATATTTGTCAAATTTAATTTTCATGCTAGTAGCTATTTTTCTAATGAGCTCATCCCTCTCACCACTTAATGATGTCAATTTATTATAAATGGTGACCCGTGAAAGAAAGTATGTATTTGATGTCACCTTTAATGATGCACTAAAATCTAAGGTTACATCATAAAATATCATCAAAAATTTGCTTAACACACTAGCATTCTCCCAATGATCCGCACTTGGTGGCCCAATCCTTTGCCTCCCATTCTCACTTTCTCTAAAATAGTTCAAGTAATGTCCATCCTCCTCCTCCATCCTTTCAAAAGCTTTCCTTAATTTCAAGACACTATCCAACATCAAATATGTAGAATTCCACCTAGTAGCAACATCTAACACTACTAATCCTTTACACTTCAACTTCTCATGCTCTACACATTTCTTAAATCTTGCAAACCTACTAGGAGAAGATTTCACATACTTCACTGCATTCCTAATACTAGCCACCGAATCATCCATGTCTTTTAATCCATCACTCACAATTAAGTTCAAAATATGAGCATTACATCTCATATGGACATATTTTCCATTTAAAATTGTACCATCTTGATGCCAACTATTTAACTTCCTAATGATATAACTAAGGGCAGTAGTATTAGCAGTGGCATTGTCCACCGTGATAGTAAACACCCTATCAATTCCCCACTCCAATAAAACTGCTTCAATGCATTTTCCTATTGACTCCCCTTTGTGATCACTTATAAGTGAGAAACTAAGGATCCTTTTTTGTAATACCCACTCTTCATCAATAAAGTGTGTAGTGATTTCCATGTAGTTCATATTCTGAATTGATGTCCATGTATCTGTGGTCAAGCTCATTCTCAATTTGGATTCTTTAATTTGCTTCATTAAGAGAGATTTTTCATCCACATATAGTTGATATATGTCTCTACAATGGTTCTCCTAGAGGGAACATCAAATCTAGGGCACGTAACTTTACAAAACTTTCTAAACCCCACGTTCTCCACAAACCTAAAAGGTAATTCATCCACAATAATCATTTCTGCCAATGCCCTTCTACAATCTTCCTTAATAAAAGAATGAGTTGAAAGTGTGCTAGAATATCCTCTAAGGTTTTTTGCCTAGATTTCACCAAGGTTTTTTGGGTAGAATCTCTTTCCGTTCTCTTGCTAAGCAAAACTTTACATCTATTTTCTATATGAGCATTAAGATTCCTTGTCCCATTGACATTTGGATCACAAGCATAATTATCACCACAATGTTTGCACCTCGCCCTTTTTTCTTATTTGGTCCCTCATAATCCTCAAAATGGTCCCAAACTGGAGACCATTTTTCCCCCTCCCCACGGTAAACTCGATTTCCACTTTGACCTCTTGGAGGTCTTCCCGTTCCTCTAGGGCCTATACTAGATGACACGTTTCTACTATTTGAAACATCTTCACCATTACCATTATTAGATTCAGAATAATAACCATAATTGTCACCTAGAGAATGATCCATCTATAAGTAATTACAAAAATATACAATAGACAAATTGTATTAAAAATTAATTTAACTCATCAAGACATAAATAAAATAACATCCACAAATATTTCAATATAAAAAAATCAATTCAAGGTAAATATAAATAAAGAATATGATATTTAAAAATAAGAATACTTACTTGCAATAATAGCAAGGCAGAATATTGACAAACAGCTTGACCTTCAAGTTTAGCAATTACCTACGATATGCAGAAAAGAAAATTTCACTAAGTTTTACATGCGCACCACCACTAATAATAAATATAGTATTATGTATTAAACAATTATCACACTACTGTAATACAAACCCATTTATCTAATAATTTTCAATGCAGCACTCAACAGAAATTGGATCCAGACAAACCCCAAAGTAAGCAATGTACTTAATATGCCAGCAAGTTTTGAACTTAAATGATGGTCATCTTCTTATTTAGATGACTCTAACCCAAATATGACATCATCAGAATAGTTATGTACTGTTTTATTTTCTTAACCAGACTGAAAACACACACACACATGATAGTTGAATAACAAAGTGAAATGGAGTATAAATTGTAAAACATAATCATTATTGAACATAGTCATCAACCAACACATGGACTTATGTGTATTTTTTACACATGCACACAAATTCTCACTGGTGTTAGTTTAATAAATAATAAATAATCAAATCTAATTAATTTTAAAGAAGGATAACAGAGAACCATGTAATTGTTAAACTCCAGAGTAGACTATCTGTTTAAACAAGACAACTACATTTCTTATTAACTGAGAAAATTATAGATCTTACATGAATATAGCATGCTGTAGAGCGATATCACCTTCGCTGGAAGTAGTGATCAACCAACCTACACAAATTTGAAATTAAACTCAATTATTTTGCTTATCCTTTTTTTTCTTCAAGTAACAAAACACCAGTTTCAGAGATTTGATTACTTACTGTATGAATCAAGATTGTAATCGCAGAAGCGGTGTCAATAGCAACGATCATAACTCTAGAAACAAGCGATGTCAATGAAGAATAGTGAAAAGCGGCAGCGGAGGTGTTTACGAGATTGAGAGATTTTATTTGAAACCCTAAAACATTAACTGAATGACTTTTTCTTTTTTTACTTCCATCGGTTCTTCGGTTTCGGGTTGGTTTTCAAAATCGAAACCGGACAGGAACCGAAATTACCGGTTTGATTAATTTTAAAACCGAACCGGACCGAAAACCGCTACAAAACCGGACATTCCGGTTCGGGCAGGTTCGGTTCTTACCGGTCCGGGTCGGGCCCGGTTAATTTGCCCACCTCTAGATGGTTTGATTCTTCTTATCAAGAAAACTCGACACTGAAGGCAGAAGAGTTCTACTTTATATAACAAATACATAGATTGTTTTATATTTAAAAAAAATTATAAATAAAAAATATATATGGAAAGAGAGTTATTTTTAAAAAAATCCATTTACATTGAATTATTTTACATTTGTATTTATTAATTTAATACTATTTATTTCAAATTTTTAATCTTATCGATATTCAAAATATCATTATATTAATTGACTTTAATTTAATTAAGTATGTTATTAATACATTTATAGTGAAATTATAACAATTAAAAATTAATATGTGGATTAAATTCATTAAGTTTCCTAACTTCGTATTTTTATTTTTGAAAATTTATTTGTTGTAAATTATGATATATTAAATAGTCCCTATTTATATTTATATCTTTAGATTGTTTATTAATTTTATTTACTCCACCTTATTTAGGATATTATTTTAATTTAAAAAAAATAAATTGATTTTATTTTATTAGACTTTTTATAAATTATTAATGGACCATTATTTTTTTAATTTTTTAAAACTATTATATGTGAATTTCATGTATTCAATTTTTATACAGATGAAATACTTTATATAGATGCTAAGTTTAAAAAAAATATTTAAATTTAAATTAAATATTTTTAATTTACCACTTTCATTTTAGTTTTTAATTTTATAGAATAAAAAAATAATTGAGCATATTTTCAAAATTCATCTAGCAAGTATATACAGAACTTTGAAAAAAAATATATTTAAAATAAAAAAATATCTAAATAATTTTAAAATAAAAAATTTTAAAAAATTAAAAATTCTTAATTTTAAATTTGGCTAGGCTAAAGAATGTGATTACAAAACAATCATTATGAGTAATATCTAAATAAAAAAAATCTAAAATATTCATCATCAAATCAATAATATAAATTCACACCCTTCAATTCCAATTCACACCGTATACAACTATGATACAAAACCACTTGTGATCATCAAAATCAAAACTAAAGAAAAAAAATAAAAATAAAAATAAAAATCAAACCTATGTTCTTAAAACTGCAAATCTAGTAAAGAAATCAATATGATATCATTTTGAAACTGATATTTCTCTAATATTTTTCTTTTTCAACTATCCAACTCCTCCTTTAGATTCTTGAACTTGATGATAATGGTGATGATTTCTCCTTTAGATTCTTGAACTTGATGATAATGGTGATGATTTAGCAAGTAGGTATCACTACCATTGTTGTTGCTCTATTTTTTCAGCAAGAATTAGTGATTGTTGCTGTTGCAGTTGCAGTTGTGGGTGTTGAGTATTTGTATTATTCTTCGAATGTATCGATTCTCGGTCTTTGAATGGAGATGTATCGCTTGTGTTTGATGAATTCGCCATTGGAGAGTGTTTAGTGTGAATGAGAATTTTAGAATGAAAATATTTGTTTTTTTTAGGATTTGTGAAATATTAATAAATTATGGGTAATTTTTAAATCGATAAATTGATATAAATAGGAAGACAAAAGACAAACCGTTTAATAGCATTTAATAGTGAAAGAAAAAATGATAAACGTGAGAAGAAGAGATTAATCATTGAAATGTGTGTGAAATGAAACGTACAAACTTTTTTAATACACAATATTTATTAGAACTAAACACTTGTGTAAAACATTATAAACTTTTCAAATGTATAATATTTATTACAACTAAATACAATCATCCTCGTATCTCACTTTCTTATTTGCAATATAACTTAACATAAAAACAACCAAATACACTCATTGACACATGTGACTTTCTTATTTGTAATATATGAAGCAAACACAAAAACTCGTATTTTCGTTGTTTTCCCTCTTAGCATATCCACTAACTGTGATTCGTTGAGGAGTTCGCTTTATATAATATATAGATTTACTATTAATTAATTTGTTCAATGTAATAACCATTATTAATTAAAATTTTTTAAAAATTATCTGATTCAATATAATATCTTTCTTTCTTTTTTTAAATACACTAATTTTGATTTTATTAAAGAAAAAATAAATTATTCAACAAAACATCTATATTCTTAAAATTAAATATCAAATTTAATAGTTTATAATATCTTTTATATATAAATAAGAGAATTTGTGTTCGGCGTTAGCTGTTTTGTTAGCGTTTAGCGGTTTGAATAGCGGTCTAAATAGCGTTCCACAAAAATAGATGTTCGGCCATAACTTTTGAAAATAGCGTTTAGCGGTTCCATAGCGGTCTGATGAACGCTATTCAACATAGTTTTCTCCCTCAACTGCTATATTTAAAGTACTAAAATATCCTTTTATTTTTCATTAATGAATAAAGTCAAATAATTATATAACCCTTTTTCGTAATTTTATATCTAACCGTTGTTTTCAACCGCTATATCTATTACCGAACGGTTATTATGACCGTTATTTTGACCATTATTCAAACCGCTAACCGCTACAGCTATTCAAACCGCTATTCAAACCGCTAATTCTAACCGCTAACACCGAACATAGCCTAAGAGAAATGCTAAACACCATTAAATATTACTCATTATGAATTTTTGGAATTTTAAAAGTTAATTATGATTATTATTCATTTTATTCATAGAAATATGAATAATTACCTATATTTACCTAATTAAAAATATAGATAGAAAGAATCAAGGATATTGAAACAAATCATTTTATATTTAAATTTGATATACAAATATGACAATACAATAAATAATAAAAAATGAAATTGTTGCGATAAGTTAACATAATTTCCACTATAACAAAAATAATAAAACTATTACATAAACACAAATTAAATCAAGAAGAGAAAGAAAGAGATATCAGTAACATGAATATCAATAATTAAATCCATAAAGAGTATAACAAAAATAAAAAGGTAAATTAAAATCAAAAATTAATTTATTGGAAATTTATAGAAAATTCACCGGATTATAGATTAGAATAACAAAAAGGGAAAAAAAAGTCATACATTAGAAAGTGGCTTGACACTAATGTTATGCTCGGGATAAAATCTATCAAATCAGATAAGATCATACAAACAAAATAACAATACACATCACAATAATCAAATTGAAAACCTAAGTCACCTACAATAATCGAACAAAATAATATACAAATAACAAACACAAAGGGAATGTACAAATAAAATCAACAAATAAAATCAACTTATAAAACTAAACACAAAGAACAGCAACGTGATTGCTACCTCACCCCCAACTTAAAAAAAAAGCAGTGTCCTCAATGCTTTGGAGAACAGAAATGAATAGAAGGAGAAAAGGGAATGTATAAAATAATGAACCAGAGAGTTAAGAAAAGTACCTGAATGTCGCCATTATCAGAGGATAAGTTGCCCCAATTAAAGTCAAAAAGAAAATTGGTTAGGCGAAATAAAAATAGGCGAGAGAAAAAAAAAATCGCTAACCTTAGGCGAAATACCCATGCGAAATATAAGAGTCGCCATCTTAGAGTGACAAAGAGGAATACTGTCATGGCGAAATACAGATCCAACCAGACGAGAAACAAAGATCTCGCCTTAATCAAGGCGAACATGCTGGCGATTTGAGTTCTACCTCGCCTTAACACACTGTTGCATTAAAATCCTTGCAGAGTGATCTGTAAACTTTAAAAGCCAAAGTGAGAATTGATTTAAACCATTAATGTTTCCTCCTATAGACACAGCTCACTTTTGCATAGGGGAAAAGAACCCCTAACTTAAAATCTGAAAACTCTCTATAACAACTTAAAGTAACAATCACATTATTCTTTAACAGACAAAAAGAAAGACAAAATACTCAATCACATTACTCTTGAAAAAGAAATCAAAATTTAAAAATAAAGACTCAAGTAAACACATTACTCTTTACTAAACAGTAAAAAGAGAAAACAAATTCACAATACTCTTGTAATGACAAAATGAAAACCCATCCTGAATATTACAAAAGAATTAAAAAATTATTTCACACATAAAAACTAGAAATCATCTAAAGAATCTTTTGAAGATTTGGACTGCTGAGGAGATTTAGTGTTTAGTCTCCTCTTCTTAGGCTTTGGACTGGAAAATGAAGGTAGGCTGATATTCAATTCTCTAGCCACCTTTTTCTTGATTTCTCTGTCTGCCTCAACTGGTGAAGGAGGAACTGATCAGGGAGGCTTGACTTGACTTTTCTTTTTCTTCTGGGCTGCAATCTTTACATGCTTATTTTTCTTCTTGGTAGCCTTTGCTTCTTCAGCCTCATCTTCACTGAGAGGATGAATCTTGAAAGCTCTGTTGGATGGAAAACGCGTTGGGTTAGCTAATTGCCTAAAGAAATTGCTATACCTTCGGACTTGTCTGAATATGATTGAATAATATCCATCTATCACAAATAGAGCAGAGGTTGGCTCCCAAAAACAAAGAGTCTTGTTATGATCCAAAATAAGCATCTTCTCCAAATCTGCTGACGTCACTGCAGGATCACTAAACACTTCATTTCTTACTTTGGCTTGTGCACCCTTCCGACTAGACTTCTCTTATTTGAAATAATCCATTTCAGCATCAGAATAGCAAGTAGAAGAGAACTCCATCCCTTCGAAAAATTCATAGGAAGGCATCCTATTGTAAGTTTGGAAAAATTGTCCTAACATGGCAGCCACTTCTTCCTCATTAAAACCTTAACTTCTTCTTCAACCAAAGGCACTTGGCTAATAGGCTCAGGTTGAAGAATAGGTATTATTGCCAGATTTGGAGAAGAATTATCTCTGTCTATAGGAATAGCATCTTCAGTTGGAAACAGTCCCAGTCTTGCTTGATTTATTAGCTCTTGAATGGCTGGATGCAGAATATGAAGTCATGGAATGAACTCTTCAGTAGTGAAAAGTTCAGGCTGAGTAGTACACTTGACAGGTCCAAAATGTGGAGGAACCTGACAAGTGTAGATGAGGGGTTCTTGGATAATTGAGTCTGGTACTGCAGACTGTTCTTCATCTTCTTCAGGTTGAGATGAACCAAATCCTTCACCCTCTTCTTGAATAAAAGGAGGTAACCCAACAGCTTCAGCAAATGCTGCTAATAGTAATCCTTGCTGCTCAAGCTCTGCTGTATCAATTTCTTCACATTCTGAAGATTCAGAATCATCAATCACCTCATTTTCTTTCCTAATCAATCTCTTATCCTCCTCCATAACCTCATTAGCAGCTCTTTCTGTTTCTAAATCAAATTGATCTCCCAAATTCCTCTTTAGGTGATCCTCACTAGCATTTTGAACATCTGGGAAGTCATGGGGCTCAGGTTGACTATCCATCAACTCTTATTGCTCAAACTGATCTTGAATGCTGATCCCACTCACAAACTTAGCAAAACCAACTGATTTGGCACTTTGACTTTCCCTTTGTTGTTCTCATATTTTTACAAACTCTTGTGGGTCTACAATTTTGCTGAAGAATTCTGCAATCCTTTCTTCAACCTTTTTATTGACCATTTCAGAGATTATGGCTTCAAGTTCCTTAGAGATTGGCTCAGCCACTCTTTCATTCTCCCTTCTTGGAATCTGAGTATGAGCTGAAGTCTGTATTGGTTTAGAAGTTACAGAAGGAGAACAGAACTTGTTCTTCTTAGAGCCTGATTTATTGGTCTCCCTTAGGGCCTTTAACTCTATCACTTTCTCTACAGCTTCGGTGCAAGTTGTTTTCTTACCACCTCTGCTTTCCCAAATCCTCAGCTCTTACTCTACAGTGTGTGGTTTTGAATCAGCCAACCACACATCCTTCTTCCTACTCTTTACCCCATATCTTTCTAATAAACCAGTGATTAAGGAAGGGAAGTAGAGTGTTCTTTGTCTTGAATTTTCCTTCCTCATAGTGCATATCCTCTTTTGCAGTTCTGAGAAGATTAACTGGCCTAAATGTATGAATTTGGCTTGGTTGAAATCCCTCAAGAACCTCTTCTCATCAGCAGTAAAACGACTCCCCTTGTTCCTAGGCATGACATTGTCTCTCAACCAAGTTAAACAGATGGCAGCGTGAATATCAAATTCACTTGCCAGAACATCTTGATCAGAACCTTGAGTTGGATGCTGAAATCTTCTTAAACTTCTAAGATCTTCAACAGTCAGCTCTGAGGCTTCCGTTCCTCTATCACCTTGATGGTTGGCCTCCATCAGTTCATAATAGCTGCACATAGACTCAACTTATATATCCAACTGTTGGCCTCTGATTTCAAACGGAGTGTCCAATTCCTTAGGAGGTTTATCATAGAACTCCTCCACCAGAGTGGCATTCACGTTCTGATGCAATATATTCTAGCATGAGATTAAACGCATGAATAAGTCATATCACATCCATCTTATTGCAACATAGAGTTACGGATATCGTACCCAAAGGATTATATTCAAACATGCTCAAGAGTAACAACAATCAATGTACTTCCAAGTAACAATTCAATGAGAATCAACTTAACAAAATTTATGAAGTTCAACTAGCAAAAGTAATGAAATCAACTAATTCACTTAGAACACTAAGATATTGATAAAATATAAGAGAAGAGCATGGTTGAATATTTGATTGACTAAGTTTTCACTTGATCTTTTTCTCAAGCATTTCAATAAACACCTATCACACTAATATAACATGGATCAAAATATGCTACTATTAGGTTTCATCAAACACTAATAATAACTTGTTCTCTAAATCAATCATATGTCTACAACTTGAAATAAAGAATCATAAGCACAATCCATGGAGATGATTAAAACGTCTATGTCTAGATCACTTCAATCATTCTCAAATTCTAGATCTAAACCTAAAATTGCTATGTCTAGCTTCAATCAAGTTTAGATTCATATTTCAACTAGTTTTCACCAATTGATTGTAATCAATCAATGCTCATATTATGCTATATTAGGTAATCACCAATTAAGCACAAGAAAAACTCAAAAATCACAAGATCCAACTTAGATCCACAAATATTCAACCAAAACAAGTTTAGCCTAGCATAGCTACACTAAAATCAACACAATTCTTCAAAAGTTCCATATCAAGCTCTAGAGATGAAAAGGAAAGTAAGGGATTAGAAAGAACTTGAGATGGAAATGATGATTCTAGAGCTAGAATCCTTGGGTCTTGAAGAATTGGTCACTCATTAAATCTTCTTCTCTTGAATCCACTTGAATATTGAGAGAGTTTTTAGATCTAAAAGTGAATTCTATTCTATTCAATTTCCAAGTGTCTAAGAGTGTTTTCTTTACAACAAATAAATCCAAAAAATATCCCCGTCTCTATGAGTTAAGAATGGGTATTTATAGTCCAATTCAAAAAGACCACGAAATGACTTAAAGAATTACAAAATTAAAAAATTGGACATTTCGGCACTGTTACCGAATTGTATCTCAGTACATAATCCGGTAACAAGCTCGGTCAGAAGGGGTGTTTGCCTTTTCAAACAGTTACCGAATTGTAGTCCGACAATGAATTCGGTTTCTATTTCGTTCAGAGAGCTTTACTCCAATGATCAGCCTAAACCGGACTGTAGTTCGGTTACCAATTCGGTAACAAGTTCGTCCAGAGAGCTTTACTTCAACATTCAGCACATACCAAACTGTAGTTCGGTTTCCAATTCGGTATCAAGTTCGTCCAGAGAGGAGTGTGTTCAACATTCAGCACATACCGAACTGTAGCTCGGTTACCATCTCAGTATGTATTTCCTCCAGAGAGCAGTTTCTTCAACATGCTTTACATACCGAACTATAGTTCGGTAACCAGCTCGGTACCAAATTCGGTCAGAGAAGGTTTCTACGCTGATTTGATTTTGCCGAGCTGTAATCCGGTATACGCAGCTCGGTTTCTTCCCTCTATGCTTCTTTTACTCCACTTTTCGACTTCTTTTTTATCCGAAATCTTCGCTTTTCTTCTTTTAGACTTTAAGTCTCAATTTCTAACCTTTGCTCCTGCAAATAAGCGAAAGTGTCTCAATCATGTGCAGTATTTTAAGCAAAATCAATCGAAATCATATAAAATTGATTGTACTTTTCAAACTCATCAATTACCCCCAACTTGAACCATTGCTTGTCCTCAAGCAATCAACTATAACTCATCTTAACTCAAGATAAAAATACACAAATCACTTATTCATGAATCCTAATGTAAAAATTCTATATACTCCTAAAGATAACTACCACTTTCGTAGGTTGCAACGAAAGTTTTTAGCTTAAACTTCAAGCCTTTAAACCTTTAAGTGGCCTTAAAGGAGGAGTTGTGTCTCCTAAGGGCTTACCTAGAGCGATACCCATAAATGCTTTTCATGAAAAGAACCAAACATGAAGCACCAAAATCAAGACAATAACAAAGTTAGTTCACAAAATATGTAGGCAATTTTATAAACCATCAAACAATGCTTAAATTAATCAAATTAATCAAATTAACCAAACCTCTTTCATCTAAAAATCCAAGCATATGGCAATCTATCAAGGTCAAGAGCTTTGAACTAATGCTCACAAGATTTCACTCAATTTTTATAGGATCAAAGCTCACAAGAATCCTAAAGGCTTCACACACAATGCACTATTCACTTTAAGAATCGGAATGATGTACCTAATTGATTGTGATGATAGTGCTTCACAAGAGCGTATCAAAGAACTTTAAGAGGTCTCACAAAAAATGAAACTCAATCAAGCACTATATAGCGTTTAGAGGTCTCAAGGCGTGAATCGAATCTTCGATTCCCTTTAGATCACTAGCTTGTTATCAAGGTAGATGAGGCTAAGTTGAGTCTAGAATAAATGGGAATATGATGTAAGGATCAAAATAGAGATTCAAGGATAACACCCTCACTCACTTCCCATTCCCCCTTCAATTTCACTCACAATTGTTTTAACTCAACTTCCTTCAAATGTATGAGTTGATCTTCACCACAACATTTCTTTATTTCATTCATATCTCAAACTTTATTCTCATTACCTCAATCGAATTTTCACTCATTTAAATATACTATTTTATTTTCTTTTATTATTTTATTATTTTTTTATATATATTTTTCTTTTTTCTGTTGCTTTTGCTTTTTTTTTTAGATTGTTCCTCACACAATGTACAACTTTCCAACTCAAATAATTCCTTCCTTTTCTTTTTCATACCTTCAAAATTTACCACTTTCTACTCCCTTTTATCCTTGAACCTCAATTAGGTGAGATTGAGAATTTAATTATCCAACATGATAGTTTGGATGGGATATGGGATCAAGAAAAAGCTTGTAGTGTTTGGCTTCAAAAGGGCTAAGGAAAAACTCACATAGCATCATTGGTTAGTGTTTAGGCCTAAGCTTTATAAGTGGTTTCACTCGCTCTCCAAGCTAGATCATTTCCTTGGGTGCACCTACATTCATTCATCACCCAACCAATACACTATATACTTGAGGAATGCTTGAGAGTTCAAGGCAATCCTAAGAAGATCCCTAACTAAAGAAAGAACTCATTAGTGAAACATGTGTATAATAAGGAATGAAGAATTGAATAATTCTACTAAAAAATGAAACACTTTTAGGCTCAAAACCTCTCAACTAGGGATCTCTCCACTCGAAAGCCTTAAATTTCATGCCAAGCCCTTCTAAATCAAAACAAGAAAAATAAGTCTCATTAAGCTCAAAAAGCAATTGAAATCAAGCTCATGTAAATTGCCATTTAAAAAAAAATTTGGTTTCAAGAAAATTTTGAAAATAATTGCCTTGATTTTGATAAAATGTATAAGCTCTTTAAATCATGAAAATGAAAAGTTATGCATGTACCTAATTGCCATTGACATGAAATGTTTCCCACCCCCAACTTAGAAATTTGCATTGCCCTCAATGCAAGAATGAATGGGATGGAAAATTGATGGATAGATCAATGTGGAAACTTCACACTCACCACCCCCAACTTTAGATGATAGCATCAAAATAAAAGGAAAATATAAGAACTCGCAACATCTAAAGTGAAGTAATAGTAAGACAATTTCAACACAAAAGACATTCACCTTACTCTTTACAACATAAAAGTCATTCACATTACTCTTTACAAAATAAAAGACAGCAATGATAGTAGAGAGTAATCATCAACCCAAATATCATCCACTTTACTCTTTAACCAAATATCCAAAATGAAATAAAATAGAAAGAGTAAATACACATCCACAATACTCTTATACAAATAAGCATCCAAAAACATCAAAACGAATAAGAGTATCTAAAACATCCATAAAGTAGGAAGTAAGGATGAAAAACACCCTGAATCAATGATGACCACGTCTGGATGAAGATGACCTAGCTCGAGATGAAGATGGCAAATCTGTAGGAGACTGAGGAGGAGAAGTATGGGTTGGTGTAGATGTCGGCTGCTGTGAGGATACCCTGAACCTATCAAACTCAACACGAAGTTCAGCAACACCCTTATTCATTGCATTCATGTTCCTACTATGCCATGTAAACTCCTAATCAATCTTATCAAATTTTCCACTCAACCACTCCATCAGATTATCAAAATGACTTTGTAACAAACCATCCAAAGTCTCTTGAGAAGGTAAAGGATCAGAAGAAGAAGAAGCATGAGACTCTTGTTGCCTCTTAACATTATTCGCTCGACCACCCCTGCTTTGCATTATGTGATTCCAAGCAAATGAATCCAACTTCTTTTCAGGTGGCATAATGTGATCATCCGGGTAAGTAGGAACACCTGCCAAATCACAAAGAGCACACACCAATCCAGGCAGAAAGAGATATCTAGTAGCCTTAGCTGTCTGCCTATCTAGACTCTGCAAATTCTTACAAATGACACTATATAAAATTCCACCAGTGTTCATCGGCCACCCTTTCAACAAGCAAAGCAGAAACTGGACCTCCTCATGTGATATCTTATTAGCTGATACCACTGGAATCAAACTTAACCTAGACCACATAAACATAAAAGCCGGATCGGGATCTAATTCAGCATATTGAACAAAAGATGGTCCAGTGCGAGGTGGTATATGAATTCTATATTTCAAAAACTCAATGTGCTCAAAAGAAAACTCATCTGTCCTAACATCAAATGTCTCAACTGTCTGTCTAGTCCTAATCTCAAGAAAATCATTAATAATAGAGGGAGTGATTAGGACTCTCTTACCTCGCACTGGAACCCCCTGCTCAAGATCTTCCACTCTAGCCCTTTCGAAAAATTCACGAACCACATTTTCATTCACCGGAAATGTGGAAGTGGCTAGCTTCACCCAATGCCGAAAGAAAATCCACCCAGGAATTGCTGAGTCTTGCAATATTTCCATCACAATTGGCCTTTCCCTATGAATCATTTTTCCCAAAACATCCCGAAAATGGGCTGGTGGTGAATGAGGTGGAGACGGTGATGGGGTGGGAGATCTAGGACGTCTCTTGCTAGAACCCTCTCATTGCTGTCCCTTTTTGTGACGCATAGCAACGTGTTTTTGCCTTTTTCCTTTACCGTCCATCCTGAAATGTCCAACAAATTCAACTAAGTAAAATAGTTATAACCAAAAAAACGCTAATATTTACATCACATATCAGTTTTAAACAAGAAAATTTCAGCCATCAGTCATGAAGATGAACAACACCTATTAGTAAGCCATAATATCCAAAACAGCCCCCAGTTGAAAGCATTAACAGCGCAAAATAGAGCAAGCAACAACTTAGTTAAATCACTCTGAACGAATGAACAATATGAACTAATAACAACTCATCAGTCACAGACAAAGGCTGTCAACTGATAGCAATTAAATTGAGCAAACTTCACATATTGGTTCAATCCAAGAATGTAATCACAACTTCAGTTCAGAATGCACAATATATCGGCACAATTGATAGTCAAAACACAACAACTCAGCAGCAGCAACAATCAAAACAACACAATTAAGCAGCAACAACGGTCAAAACACAAACATTCGGCAGTAGCAACAATCAAAACAATACAATTCATCAGCAACATCAATCAAAGCAAAACCATTCGGCAGTAGTAACAATAAAAACAACACAGTTCAGCAGTAACAACAGTCAAAACAACAAAAACCCTAACAAATGTTGGGTATGATTATCAACCCTCCTTAACTCAAACTAACACTAAATCAACCATATGAAAGCTCAACACTCCATTTAATCAAGACCCAACTCTCGACTCTCCTGGATTTGTACTCACTCGGTTTTCCCCAATTAAAACCCTAATTCGCCCAACAACAAGAAGCATAAACAGGAAAAACGTGAAGATGTACCTGAGCTTGACGAAGAAGAGGAAGAACAACTAGCTTGGAAAACCTCCAAGTTGAGAGAGAGATTGTGAAGAGAGCAAAATAGAGCAAGAGTGAAAATGAAATTGAGGTTGAAGATTACATGTTTTGACTTGAATTCGTAAACTCGAGATTTGACCAAACCGAAATTCATACCGAAAATGGTACCGAAATGTATAATTCGGTATACTGTAATCCTGAATTTTATGCCTCTGGCCGAAATACATGCCGAAATACCTACCGTGATTGACAACTCGGTAAACAAGGGCCCACTATTTTCTCTCTCAGGCCTAAATAAGTGCCGAAAAGGGTACTGAGATTAAAAGCTCGGTAAGCAATAATCCACAATTTTCTGGCTCTGACCGAAATGAATGCCGCAAAACACACCGAACATGAGTTCGGTAACAAGTTGGAGAAGAAATCAGGGCTTCTAGCCGAAATCAAGGCCAAATAAGGTACCGAATAAAGCTCGGTACTGGGCGCTGCTTTTTCTCCTAAACTTATTTCTTTGACTGAAATGGCCTCTGGCCGAATAAGGTACCGAATAAGGAACCGAAAAAAACTCGGTACTGGGCGCTGCCTTTTTCTCCTAAATTCATTTCTTTGATTGAAATGGCTTCTGGCCGAATAAGGTACTGAATAATGTACCGAATAAAGCTCGGTACTGGGCGTTGCTTTTTCTTTTCTCCAAATTCATTTCTTTGGCTGAAAAATTTCCAAACTCCAATGCCTTGTTTTATCTGCAGAAACAATGAAAGTACCCATAAAA
Source organism: Cardiospermum halicacabum (assembly GCA_031304145.1). NCBI lineage: Eukaryota > Viridiplantae > Streptophyta > Magnoliopsida > Sapindales > Sapindaceae > Cardiospermum > Cardiospermum halicacabum. The sequence goes on along the minus strand of CM062394.1, from coordinate 21,893,908 downwards.
AATAAGGCAATTAAGGTATGAAATCCACACAAAGACAATGTGTGACAAGAGTACGCTTTGTTTAGGGTCGTTAGCATCGACCGAATGTCATTTTTTACAAGGATCGCCTTGCAACGATCCCAACCAAATCACCAAGTCCCTTAACCATCTTGCAAGGGAATGACCTCCCTTGCTCTCTCGATATCGCCTCCGAAATAATGCTTGAGACGTTGACCGTTAACAATGAATGTATCATTCGATTTGGGGTCAAGTAGCTCTACAGAACCATTTGGGGACACCCTTACAACTTTGAAGGGTCCCGACCAACGTGATTTTAGCTTGCCCGGAAAGAGGCTAAGCCTAGAGTTGAAAAGTAATACCGATTGGTCCGGGAAAAACATCCTTTGCACGATTTTCTTGTCATGTAACCAATTCATCCTTTGCTTGTAGATGTTGGAACTTTCATACGCTTCCATTCTCCATTCATCTAGCTCATCAATTTGTAGAAGTCTCTTTTCACCTGCGCTTTTAAAATCATAGTTCAACAATTTAGTAGCCCAATAAGCTCTATATTCAATTTCCACCGGCAAGTGATAACTTTTACCAAAAATTAGCCTATATGGAGACATGCCTATAGGGGTTTAAAAAGCGGTTCTATATGCCCACAAAGTATCATCAAGCTTAGCACTCCAATCTTTTCTAGAGACACTAACCACCTTTTCAAGTATACTTTTCAACTCCCTATTTGACACCTCGACTTGACCGTTGGCTTGTGGATGATAAGCCGTGGTAACTTTATGTTTCACCCCATACTTGGCCAAAAGCTTCTCTAGCAATTTGTTACAAAAATGGGATCCTCCATCACTAACTAAGGCTCTAGGGACTCCAAATCTAGTGAAGATGTTTTTAATCAAAAATTTCTCAAACACCCTAGAATCATTAGTGGGACTAGTGATAGCCTCTGCCCATCTCGAAACATTATCAACCGCGACCAATATATATACATTATTGCTAGAAGAAGGGAATGGTCCCATAAAGTCAATGCCCCAAACATCAAAGAGTTCAACTTCTAATATAACATTTTGAGGCATTTCATACCTTTTTGAGATGTTACCCACTCGTTGACATCTATCACATCTAGCAACAAACTCATTAGCATCTTTAAACAAATTTGGCCAATAAAAGCCACATTGAAGTACCTTAGCCGCGGTTCGATTTCCTCCAAAATGGCCACCATATTCCGAAGCATGGCACTTCTTTATAATTTCCTCAACTTCTTCATAAGAGATGAATCTCCTCGGAAGAGATAGCGTTCATCCCAAATATAGTGCTTTACATCATGGAGGAACTTCTTTTATTGATGACGTGAAAGATCTTCGGGTAGTACCTTGCAAACAAGAAAATTAACAATGTTAGCATACTAAGGAAATGAAGTGGCGGCAGTTGCAAACAATTGTTCATCCGGAAATTCATCATTAATAGGAATTTGAGGATTAACTTCCTCAACCAAAATCCGGGAAAGATGATCCGCTACTTGATTTTCACTACCCTTCCTATCCTTAACTTTAATGTCAAATTCCTGCATCAACAAAACCCAACGAATCAATCTAGGCTTTGAATCTTTCTTAGTGAACAAATAACGAACAGCTGCATGATCCGTGAAAATGACAATTTTAGATCCTAAAATGTAAGATCTAAATTTATCAAGTGCAAACATAATAGCTAGAAGTTCTTTTTCCGTGGTTGTGTATTTTCTTTGAGCTTTATGAAGTGATCTACTAGCATAGTAGATAACATGGAAAATCTTGTTATGCCTTTGCCCAAGAACTGCTCCAACCGCAAGATCACTAGCATCACACATCAATTCAAATAGAAACTCCCAATTTAGTGGTAGAATGATAGGAGATGCAATTAACTTTTCATTCAAACAAGCAAAGGATGTGAGACATTCATCATTGAAATCAAAATTTGCATTTTTCTCAAGGAGTGCACAAAGTGGTCTAGATATTTTAGAAAAGTCATTGATGAACCTTCTATAAAATCCAGCATGTCCTAAAAAGCTTCTCACCACTTTCACATTAATGGGGGGAGGTAGTTTTTCAATGGCTTCTATCTTAGCCCTATTTACTTCTAACCCTTTAAAAGAGACTTTGTGTCCTAAAACTATTCCCTCTTGTACCATAAAATGGCACTTCTCCCAATTTAACACTAGATTGGTTTCTTCACATCTCCTTAGTACTTCTCCCAAGTGGTGTAAACAACTATCAAAATCTTCCCCATAAATGGAGAAATCATCCATAAAAACCTCTAGAAATTTACCCACAAAATTGGAAAAAATTGCCATCATGCACCTTTGAAAAGTGCCGGGTGCATTACACAACCCAAATGGCATACGTCTATATGCAAAGGTACCAAAAGGACATGTGAAGGTGGTATTCTGTTGATTACTAAGGGCTATAGGAATTTGATTGTAACCAATATACCTATCAAGGAAGCAAAAATAAGAGTGACCCGCCAATCTATCTAACAACTCATTAATATACGGAAGTGGGAAATGGTCTTTTCTTGTAGCTTTGTTTAACTAACGATAATCAATACACATTCTCCACCCCGTAATCACTCTAGTGGGAATTAACTCATTGTGTTCATTCTCTATAACGGTCATTCCCCCTTCTTTGGTACACATTGTACCGGACTCACCTACTCACTATCCGAAATTGGATAAATAATATTAGCACCAAGGAGTTTGATTACCTCTTTTTTAACAACTTCCTTCATAGTAGGGTTGAGTCGCCTTTGAGGTTGAATGGTTGACTTGCTATCTTCAACAAGAATGATCTTATGAGTGCAAAATCCGGGGTTGATTCCTCTAATGTCCGTAATGCTCCATCCTAAAGCCTTCTTGTAACGTCTTACAACTTCAAGTAGTTTCTCCTCTTCTTCCCTATTCAAATGATTGGAAACAATAATGGGTAAAGTAGAGTCATTTGAGTTTAGAAAAGCATACCTCAAATGTGAAGGAAGTGCTTTGCGTTCAAGTTGTGGTGGTTGCTCAATGAAGGGAATCAAGGGCTTGTTTGATGTTTCTATGTGAGGAATGTTCAACACTTCAAAGGGAATCAAATACTCAATATCGTCAAGCGTTTTCAAATGTTCTTTATTTTCACTATCCCAAGCATTCATTAAAACCCAATAAAGTGGATCTTCCGAACCGAGTGACACTCTAGCACAAACATCCTCTTCAATATGCATTTCCCTTATACAATTGATTTCTTGAAAATCAAAGGGATATTGCATAGATTTGACAATATCAAACTTTGCCTCTTCACCATTAACTCTCAAAGTAAGCTTTCCTCTTTCAACATCAATCATTGCCCTCCCGGTTTTAAGGAAAGGTCTACCAAGTAACAAAGGAACTTCAACATCAACTTCCATGTCCATAATGACAAAATCCACCAAAAAGATGAATTTATCCACTCTAACTATGACATCTTCCACAATTCCCTTTGCTTGAGTAAAAGAGCGATCCGCCAATTGTAACATCATAGAAATAGGTTTATAACCACCCATTCTAAGCTTTTCGAAGATAGTTAGAGGCATAAGATTTATACTTGCTCCCAAATCACACAATGCCCTACCTTTGAAACTATCACCTATAGTTAAAGGGATAGTAAACCTACCCGGATCTTTCTCTTTCTTCAGAACATGATATAGAATCAAAGAGCTAATATTTTCATTGACTTGAATGCAACCAAGGTCAATATTCCTTTTGTTAGATAACAATTCCTTCAAAAATTTGTCATAGACCAGCATTTGTTTCAAATCCTCAATGAAAGGAATGTTAATATGCAGTTGTTTCATCAAATCAAGAAATCTAGCAAGTTGCTTATCTAACTTTTTCCTATTCTTTGTAGAGCTTTCCTCTTCCTTTTGCTCACCATTCGCCACTCCTTTATCTTGAAATTGTCCTTCATCATCTTGAACTTTTCCCTTGGAACATTGCCCTTTCTTTTCTCTCAACACCTCGACTTCCTTGCCATTTCTCAAGTTCATCGCCATAGCTTGTTCTTTGCTTTTATCTTTGGGTTTGGAACCGTATCACTAGGAAGTGACCCCAATGGTCTTTGATTCATCCATTGGACAATTTGTACAAGTTGCACTTCCAAATTCTTGATAGCGGTTTGTTGATTAGTCAACAAAGAATCTATTTTGTACATGTAATGCATAAACATCTCTTCAAGCGTTGGCTTCTTTTGTTGAGGTGGATTTGCATTTCCTTGTTTACCACCATGATAACCATAATTTTGAGGTGGTGGGGCTTGATTTTGGAAACCGGGAGGAGCTTGCTTGAAACCTTGTTGTTGGAACGGTTGCCTCCCTTGATTATAGTTGTTTCCATAATTCCCATAGTTGTTCCTAAAGCCAACAAAATTTGCTTGCTCATTCAACTCTCCACCTTCACTCACATTCCCACTAGCATAGTCCGCTAGTGTTGCTCCATTTGAACTTGTAGCTTGCACCTCATGAGTAACACTACCTTGAGTAGCCTTTCCTTGCATTGTGCAAGCATCTAATTTCTTACTCAAAAGAGAAATTTGAGCCTAGAGTGCATTTAACGATTCTAACTCATGTTCCTTCCTTCTTTACCCCCGACTTATCTCTTTCATTCCAACCATAATCATTATTGGCTAAAATTTCTATGAAGTCTTGTGCATCATTTGGCTCCTTGTCCATGAGAGAACCACCCGCCGAAGAATCTATATACATCTTAATTGTTGGTGGCATTACACTATAAAATGTTAGCATTAAGCTCCACATGACAATTCCATGATGTGGGCATCTTCTTAGAAGATCCTTGAAACGCTCCCAACTCTCATAGAGCGATTCACCATCAATGTAGGCAAATTGAGAGATTTGATTTCTTAGCTTCACCATCTTCATTGGTGGGAAATACCTAGCTAAAAATTTCCCCACAAGATCATCCCAAGTGTTGATACATCCTTCGGGCAAGGAATACAACAAATCATGTGCTTTGTCTCTAAGAGAGAAAGGGAACAATCTCAACCTTATGGCATCATCCGTCACACCATTTTGCTTGAAGGTGCTACAAAGGTGCATAAACTTGTTGAGATGTTGATTTGGATCATCATTCACACCTCCACCAAATCGAGATTGTTGCAACATTTGTACTAATCCAGATCTCAACTCAAAAGTGTCTACTCCAATAGGTGGCAAGTTGATAGAAAGGGGCATGCCATCCACGGGTGGAATACTATATTGGCGAAGCGTCATCACAGGGTTTATTTGAATAACAACTCTTTCTTCTTCAAACCTTATTCCGCCTTGAATTTCCATAGTTTCTTCCGGAATTCTTTCTTCCCTAACTTGTCTCATATTAGTACGACATGTCCTTTCAATTTCCAGATCAATTGACACTAATTGAACTCGTTGAGATCTCCTTTGCATAAACCTAAAATAACGAAAGCAAACTTAAAAGTACACTAAATTCAATGGAACTCACAAAATTATATAATCCCCGGCAACGGCGCCAAAAATTGATGCAATATATTCTAGCATGAGATTAAACGCATGAATAAGTCATATCACATCCATCTTATTGCAACATAGAGTAACGGATATCGTACCCAAAGGATTATATTCAAACATGCTCAAGAGTAACAACAATCAATGTACTTCCAAGTAACAATTCAATGAGAATCAACTTAACAAAATTTATGAAGTTCAACTAGCAAAAGTAATGAAATCAACTAATTCACTTAGAACACTAAGATATTGATAAAATATATGAGAAGAGCATGGTTGAATATTTGATTGACTAAGTTTTCACTTGATCCTTTTCTCAAGCATTTCAACAAACACCTATCACACTAATATAACATGGATCAAAATATGCTACTATTAGGTTTCATCAAACACTAATAATAACTTGTTCTCTAAATCAATCATATGTCTACAACTTGAAATAAAGAATCATAAGCACAATCCATGGAGATGATTAAAACGTCTACGTCTAGATCACTTCAATCATTCTCAAATTCTAGATCTAAACCTAAAATTGCTGTCTAGCTTCAATCAAGTTTAGATTCATATTTCAACTAGTTTTCACCAATTGATTGTAATCAATTAATGCTCATATTATGCTATATTAGGTAATCACCAATTAAGCACAAGAAAAATTCAAAAATCACAAGATCCAACTTAGATCCACAAATATTCAACCAAAACAAGTTTAGCCTAGCATAGCTACACTAAAATAAACACAATTCTTCAAAAGTTCCATAGCAAGCTCTAGAGATGAAAAGAAAGTAAGGGATTAGAAAGAACTTGAGATGGAGATGATGATTCTAGAGTTAGAATCCCTGGGTCTTGAAGAATTGGTCACCCATTCAATCTTCTTCTCTTAAATCCACTTGAATATTGAGAGAGTTTTTAGATCTAAAAGTGAATTCTATTCTATTCAATTTCCAAGTGTCTAAGAGTGTTTGCTTTACAACAAATAAATCCAAAAAATATCCCCCTCTCTATGAGTTAAGAATGGGTATTTACAGTCCAATTCAAAAACACCAAGAAATGACTTAAAGAATTATAAAAATTAAAAAATTGGACATTTCGGCACTTTTACCGAATTGTATCTCGGTATGTAATCCGGTAACAAGCTCGGTCAGAAGGTGTGTTTGCCTTTTCAAACAGTTACCGAACTGTAGTCCGGCAACGAATTCGGTTTCTAATTCGTCCAGAGAGCTTTACTCTAATGATCAGCCTAAACCGAACTGTAGTTCGGTTACCAATTCGGTAACAAGTTCGTCCAGAGAGCTTTACTTCAACATTCAGCACATAGCGAACTGTAGTTCGGTTTCCAATTCGGTATCAAGTTCGTCCAGAGAGGAGTGTCTTCAACATTCAGCACATACCGAACTGTAGCTCGGTTACCAACTCGGTATGTATTTTGTCCAGAGAGCAGTTTCTTCAACATGCTTTAAATACCGAACTATAGTTCGGTAACCTGCTCGGTACAAAATTCAGTCAGAGAAGGTTTCTAAGCTGATTTGATTGTACCGAGCTGTAATCCCGTAACTAGCGTGGTACGTAGCTCTTTTTCTTCCCTCTATGCTTCTTTTACTCCACTTTTCGACTCCTTTTTGATCCAAAACCTTTACTTTTCTTCTTTCAGACTTTAATTCTCAATTTCTAACCTTTGCTCCTGCAAATAAGCGAAAGTGTCTCAATCATGTGCAGTATTTTAAGCAAAATCAACCGAAATCATATCAAATTGATGGTACTTTTCAAACTCATCACCTTCTTGGGTTGTGCCACCAGCTTCCTCATAAACAAACTCCAAAGATAGTTTCCAAATCTCTTATCTTCAAATTCTTCAAACAGAGTTCCATTCTCTTGCCAAAACTGCAAGTTGTCCTTTTGAGAAGGGCTCTTGATATTAGATTTGTCTTTGGAAACTTTAGGTGAACTGGATGTCACCTTCTTTCCTTTAGTAATGGCTCCAAACTCTGCTGCATCTTACTTTTTAGCCAAAACTAACTTATCAACTTAACCACTCCCCTTATCAGCAGTTGAAGTAAAAGGGGTCTTGGGAGTAACACTGCTCTTTTTACTGGAGCCAATCTGTACTCCTTTTTGCTTGGGAGACTTAGGAGAAGATGGAAGAATCACTCTAACTTGATAGTTTCTTCTCATCATAGATTTTCGGCTTGGCCGAAGTCTTGGCTTTCTTGCCTTTCTTAGACGCGCTAGGAGTGCTGTCACTCTTTCTTTTTGCCATTATCTGCAATTTGTAACCATATGTCAAACAAGTATAACCAACTTTCAAACTGACAAAACTTAAACTCAGTAAAACAACAACATTAACAATATTGAATAGTTTGACAGTATGTCGCAACATGGGTTCAACATTTACAAAACACATTAAGCAATCAAAGCTTTAACCATGTTTTACAGCTTAAAAACTAACAACTATTGTCAACAATGCAATCTATTATATTCATAGAAATGAAACACCCAACTAAAATCGTTCATATTCATTGTAAAACCCACAGAGTTTCGAAATTGTTACCGTTAAAAAATTGCTCTATTAATACCCTAACAATCTCGACTAACATATCAACGCAGATAAACCTAAAACAGCTAACAACTTGCATAAACTGAGAGAGAAGAAAAATGAACATACCTTGTTTTTTTACTGTGATGGAAGTCGATCGAAAAGCAGAAACGAACTGAGAGATTCGCGATTTAGGGTTTTCGAACAATTGAAAATTCAGAGAGCAATGTAATGGTAACGGTAAAATCGAATTAGGTTTAATGAGATATCAGAAAATAGGTGCAATGATGAAAGAACTAGGCAGAAGGCGTAAAGTTTTTGCCTCGCCCTGTGTCATCCAACGGTAATAATTGCATGCACCTATGTAAGTGGCGAAGTATTATATGTCGCCTAAAGTGTAGGTGTGATAAAATTCAGAACTAGGCGAGAAAGAATGAACTCGCCTTAAATGACCTCACTGGTGATATAAAGTGGCGACATATCTATTATTTCGCCTTCAAAAAGACTTTCAGACGAATGAATGAGGCGAAAAGAGGCTACCTCACCAAAAATATTTTCAAAAACAGGCGAGTTTCCAGGCGAAGAAATTGCACTTCGCCAAATTAAACTTATTTCCAGGCGAAGAATTTTTGGCACAATTAAAATTTAGCGCTAGAAAACATACCTGTTTGGCGAGATAAAATGACAATGTGTTGAATTCTCGCCTCACTCTTCTTGTCACTGGGCGATGTAACAAGACGAGATTCGTTCTTCCTCGCCTTCGGAAAAGTAAAGTAGGCGAAGCTTTTGGCATGACTCTTCTTTCTTGTCTTCACCCAGGCGACATCCTATATTTAGCCATCTTCATCATATCCATTCAGGCGAAACGAAGTTATTCCTCGCCAATAGGTAAACAACTTTGGCGAGTATTTTGGCAATAAGAATGACATCTCGCATTCTTCTTTAAACTCCAAGTTCATCTGAAAACAACAATTCTTCTGCAAAACATGAACTTGGTTAGTAAAAACTTACACAATTAATTGATCATAGCATAATTTTCCAAAAAGAATAATTGTGTAAGAAGTATGCTTTGTTTAAAGTCGTTAGCATCGACCAAGGCAAGTTTGTTATTGATTTTCCATTATTTCTACAGGATTTGAGATATAAAGGATATCTATTGTCATGTAGATGTCTCCCCCCAAATAATGCTTGAGTCTCTGTCCATTCACAACAAAAGAGTCAGTAGACTTGTTATCAAACAATTCAATAGCTCCATATAGGGAAACACTCTTTATTCTAAATGGTCCAGACCATTTAGACTTTAGTTTTCCTGGAAATAAGCTAAGCTTGGTATTGTAGAGCAATACATATTGTCCAAGTTTGAACTCTCGCTTGACAATCTTCTTATCATGGTAATTTTTCACCTTCTACTTGTATATCTCATGATTTTCACAAGCTTTGAGGTGCCATTCATCCATCTCATCTAGTTGTAGAAGCCTTTGATTTCCTGCTTTTTCATAGTCTATATTCAACAGTTTTACAACCCAATACGACCTGTGTTCAAACTCCACTGGCAAATGACATGACTTGCCATACACCATTCTAAATGGTGACATTCCAATAGGAGTTTTAAAAGCTGTTCTATAAGCCCACAGAGCATCATCTAACTTGAAGCTCCAGTCTTTTCTGGACTCATTCACAGTCTTTTGCAGGATTCTCTTTAACTCTCTGTTTGAAACTTCCACTTGACCATTTGCTTGTGGATGATAAGCTGTGGTAACTTTATGGATTACTCCATACTTCTTCAGAACCTTCTCCTATAGATTATTGCAGAAGTGAGACCCTTCATCACTAATTAATACCCTGGGTATGCCAAATCTAGTGAAGATATTCTTCTGAAGAAATTTCTCCACTACCTTTCCATCATTTGTAACACAAGCAATAGCCTCTACCCACTTGGATACATAGTCAACTGCTACAAGTATATACACATACTTGTTTGATGGAAGAAATGGTCCCATGAAATCAATACCCAGACATCAAATAACTCTGCCACCAGGATATAATTTTGGGCCATTTCTTGCCTCTTAGAAATATTACGCATTCTCTGGCATCTAACGCAGCTGGCCACAAAAGCATGTGTATCTTTGAATATTGATGGCTAATAGAAACCACATTCCAAAATTCTGACTGTTGTTCTTGTTCCAGCAAAATGACCAACATATTCTGAAGAATGACAGTGCTTATTGATAATGTTTCTTCATATGGGATGCTACGTCTTAACACTTGATCAGCACATCTCCTAAACAGGTAAGGTTCATCCCATATGTACCTCTTAACCTCATGAAGGAACCTTTTCTTCTGATGGCTGTTTAAATCTTCAAGTAACACTTTACATGACAAATAGTTTGCATAGTCAGCATACCAGGGATAAAATGTCAACTTGAGCCTCCATATCCTTAATGTGCAGTCTTGAGAGGTGATCAGCTACTACATTTTCAGTGCCCTTTTTGTCTTTGATTTCTATGTCAAACTCCTGCAGCAAGAGCACCCATCTTATCAACCTAGGCTTAGATTCTTTGTTAGCAAATTGTTATCTCAATGCTGCATGATCTGTATGAATGATAATTTTAGACCCTAAAATGTATGATCTAAACTTATCCAATGCAAAGACTATTGCTAGTAATTCTTTCTCAGCGGTGGTGTAATTTCTCTGAGCTTCCACCAACGATTTACTAGCATAATAAATGACCCTGAATAGCCTCTCCCTTCTCTGTCCCAGCACTGCAACTACAGAAAAATCAGATGCATCACACATGATTTCAAATTCAGAATTCCAATCTGGTGGAATTATGACTGGTGCTGAGACAAGCTTTTCTTTAAGCTGCACAAAAGCTTTCAAACATTCATTAGTAAAATCAAATTTTGTTTCCTTTTCTAGCAAAACACATAAGAGTCTAGCTATCTTTGAGAAATCCTTAATAAAACGCCTGTAGAACCCTACATGTCTTAAGAAACTTCTAATGCCTTTTACATTGGCAGGAGGAGGTAAATTGCTTATCATATCAATTTTCGCTCTGTCTACTTCTAATCCCATAGCAGACACCTTATGGCCTAAAACAATACCCTTTCTTACCATAAAATTGCATTTTTCCCAATTGAGGACTAGGTTAGTTTCCTCACATCTCTTAAGCACTTTTTCAAGATTATTCAAGCAATCGTTAAAACTGTCTCCTATAATGGAAAAATCATCCATGAAGACCTCTAGAAACTTACCTATGAAATTTGTAAAGATGGCTAGCATACACCTTTGAAATGTTCCTGGTGCATTATATAGTCCAAATGGCATCCTATAATAAGCAAAGGTTCCAAAAGGACAAGTAAATGTTTTTTATGCTGATCACCAGGAGTTTCAGTACTTTCTTCTTCACAACCTCCTTCATGGTTGGATTCAATATTCTCTGAGGTTGGATGTTAGGTGTATGTTTGTCCTCCAAGATGATCTTATGTGTACAAAAAGTGGGGTTGATTCCTTTACTATCTGCTATCGTCCATGCAGTGGCTTTCTTGTGTTTCCTCACCACTTGGAGGAGGCTTTCCTCTTGTTCATCTGTTAAGTCATTGGAAACCACAATAGGTAAGCTAGAATCCTTAGAGTTAAAGAATGCATACCTGAGATGACTTGGAAGTGCTTTCAGTTCCAACTGTGGTGGTTTTTTAGTTGAGGGAAGCATTGGCTCGGCAGATGGTTGTATATCACTAATGTTGAGGACAAAATGAGAAGTCATGCATTCCAGCTCACCATTGTAAGCACTCTCTTCTTGAATGTCCATATCCACATCATTGATCAATACATTGTTTAGTGGATCAGAACTTCTCAATTTCAGAATTTTATCCATCAACTCTGTATCAGCTGCCAATTGTATACTCTTGACTTCATCAAAATCGTATAGAAATTTCAATGACACCAAAAGACTAAATTTTTCTTCCTCTCCATTAACTCTGAGTGTGAGTTCACCATTTGCCACATCTATCAATGCTATTTCATTTCTCAAAAATGGTCGACCAAGTAGCAAAGGTACGTCTTCGTCTACCTCCATATCAAGCACTACAAAATACACTATAAACATGAATTTGTTTACTGTGACTATCACATCTTCCACAACTCCCTTTGCATGAGTGAAAGATCTATTAGCAAGTTGCAACAAGACATTATCAGGTCTGAAATTCCCTATTCCCAACCTTTCATAGATGACCAAAGGCATCAACTTTATGCTGGCTCCAAAGTCACAGAGAGCTCTCCCTTTGAATCTTTCGCCTATGGTCAAAGGTATGGTGAACTTGCCAGGATCCTTCTCTTTCCTAGTAATCTGGTACGTGACAAGTTGGCTCACACTCTCATTCACATTGATGCATCCCAAATCAGCTAAATTCCTTCTATTTGATAACAGCTTCTTAATGAATTTAGCATAAACAGGCATCTGCTCAATGCTTCAATAAATGGGATGTTGACATGGATTTGCTTCATCATGTCTAAAAATTCTCAAGCTTCTTATCCAGCTTCTTTCTATTATCATTTTGAGGAAAAGGTAAGGCAATCTTCACAGCCTTCTATTCTTTTGCAAAAGTTTTGCTGATTTCTTCATTTTCCTTATTCTGCACAGGAGGTTCATAATTTTTCTTTTCCTTAGAGTTCTCTAGTTGTTTCCCACTTCTCAGTGTAATAGCATGCACTTGTGCTTCCTCCTTGGATTTATCTTTAACCTTTGGGTTGGGCACAGTCTCACTTGGAAGTGCTCCTTGGGGTCTTTGGTTCAAAACTTACATAAGCTGCCCTATCTGACTTTCCAAGTTCTTAATTGAAGAGGTATGGTTGGTAAGAACAGCATCAGTCTTCTCTATGTATTTAATTAGAAGATCCTCCATACTAGGCTTCTTCTATCCCATCTGATACTGAGTCTGTCCTTGCTATTGGTAACTAGGTTGAGGATTTCTTTGGTAATAACCCTGATTTTGATAGGGTTGATTCCTGTGTTGATAGTATGGCCTCTGCTGGTTCCCATAATTATTATTCACATAATTTACTTATTCTGACTCCTCTAGCTCATCTTCATCATCAGCAAGTGATGCTTCCTGAGCATATTCTGCTAGAGTAGTCTTATATTTTTCAACAGAATTAACAAAAGTCTTTTTGGATGGCCTTTATTAACTGCCATATTGTCCATCTTCTTATTCAACAATGCTATCTGAGCAGATAATGCATTGAAAGACTCCAGCTCATAAACTCCAGACTGCTTATTGTTTGCAGCCTTTTCCCTTTCATTCCATCCAAAATCATTGTTTGCCAGCAATTCGATGATGTCATGAGCATCATCCGGTTCCTTATCAATTATTGATCCTCCAGCTGAGGAATCAATGTGTATTTTGATCTGAGGAGGCATAGCACTATAAAATGCCATCACAATACTCCTAGATGCTATGCCATGGTGTGGGAATCTCTTAATCAGCTCTTTAAACCTCTCTCAGCTCTCATAGAGTGACTCTCCATCCACATACTAGAAAGAAGAAATCATATTTCTCAATTTCACCATCTTCATGGGAGGAAAGTAGCGAGCTAAGAACTTCTTAACTAGATATTCCCAGCTATTGATACATCCTGGTGGCAATGAGTATAACCAGGAGTGAGCTTTGTTACTTAGTGAAAAAGGAAATAAGCGAAGTTTTACTGCATCCTCTGAGACTCCATCATGTCGAAATGTACTGCACAGATGCAGAAATGTGTTCAGGTGCTGATTAGGATCCTCAGTAGCTCCTCCTCCAAACTTGTTCTGTTGAACCATTTGGATGAGTCCTGATCTCAACTCAAAGTTCTCAGTTATTATTGCTGGTAAGTTGATGGCCTACGGCATGCCATCAACAGGTGGGATGGAATATTGACGAAGTGTCATCCTCTCAGGATCCACTCGTCCTTCATTATCATTATTATTTCTATTGTAGCGATCTCCAGACATTGTGTTTCTTGACTCCATTCTCGCTGCTGATCTTGTTTGTGATCTGAATTGTATAACAATTCTTTCAGGTTTAGGATCAAGCTGTAAGTCTCAAGTACCTTTAGATCTTGTCTGCATACACTACACACTTGAACAAACAAATTTAAAACTAAAAAAGAATTTAATAAATCATGTTAGCGTAGTTCAAAATAAATCTTAATCTTCTAAGAAACAATCCCCGGCAATGGCGCTAAGAAATTGATGGGACGAAACTCGAATGATATTAAAATTCACAGTACTCCATCGAAATTCCTATCAACGTCTAATGTAGTATTTTATATATCGTCTCCACAAGGATTGTAAGCTAAGAAGCATGATTGAGACTAAGATTGAAACTGAATTGCTAAAAGAATTTATATACAAAATGAATCATGACATTCATTCAATGAGTTGATGTGAAGTAAAAGTAACTCATGACATTCATTCAATGAAAACTCAAGTCAACGATCTATTCTGCAATTAATCTTAACAATGAATAAACTGATTTGCTAAATCTGTTTTCAGTTAACTTCTCATGCAAGTTTCAACTTAAATCACAGATTTACCTTCTAGATCATCATTAGTGATCTGTTAGAAGATCTCTCAATTTAATTTAACAGATCTCAATTATATAGTTGCATATATCTCTATAGTACAACCTATACAATTGATAAGCACAATCTGTAGAAAAATAGATCTGTAGTCTATCTCTAGTACTACGATCCTCTGTTCTCAGATCTGAGACCTAATCGCCATCTATGGTCTAAATAAAATCTTAGATTAATAATATTACATAACTCTCGTTCTTGTAATTCAATTAGCTCATAAAATCCAGTAGATCTGACTATAATTGAATAAGAAACTTTGTAATTGAAATGATGATCAACATCGAGATTCATCAAATCAATAGAGCTTTTGGCTATCATATCTACTTCAACATATTCAATCATGTACAGAAAATCATCATCGACATGCTCAAGATCTAAATCTTACCGAGGAAGATTGAAACTAGACTCTGTCATAGTTGTTGCTTCACAATCTTCAAGCTAAATCTCAATGATCAACAGAAACAGAGCACAAAACTTCTTCAAGAAACTTCTCTGAAGATGTTGAATAAAGCGTATAGAAGAATCTAGAATTTCTCTTAAAGTATAACAAAATGTCTAGAGTGAAAATCAAACGTCTAAACTGTTTATTTCCTAAAAAAACTTCACTCTAATTACTTCATCAGAGCTCCTATTTATAGTGTTTGGCTCAGTGGCAATTTCGAAATAAAATCAACAAAGAAACACAAATTGGCGAAGTAACATTTTTTCTCCATTTATGTTGCCTGTTCCTTCGCCTGAATCAAACGACTTCTTCATATCTCGCTTCTCTTGATTGCCAAGCTATAAATCTTTCTAGGCGAAATATCCTCAATGTTGCCACAGTACGTCGCCTGATGTTTAGGCTAGTTAACATCTTTTCGCCAAAACACTCTTCCAATAAGGCGAATTATTTTCTTAGTAAAATTATTTCGCCAATTTGCTGACTTTGGATGAAATTCTAATTTGGTCCTTCTTTCTTCTGATATTGTAGGTTTTAGCTCCTTTTCCACAACTTTTCATCCAAGTCCCTGTCTCAGCAATAATAGTCTAGATTTACTGGAAATGCATTTAATATCTCATCTTTTAGGCTTAATTTTATTATATTTATACTCATAAAAGATGCTAAAACATAGGTAAATTCTAGACTTATCAAGGGGTTATTTTTATTCTCTTCCTTATTAAACACATTCATCTGACAAACTTTCTTCTATAGAAATCAGAACCTTCATAGGATTGCTTTGAATTTCTCATACATTCCTCAAGTGTACAGGGCATTGGTCGGGTAAAGTTCTGTCTTTAATCTGCCAAGGGAAATGATCTGATTTGAGAGAGTGAGAGAAACTACTAAATAGCTTTTGTCTGCTTGATATAACTAGACCTTGATATCTAGTGAGGTAAACCATTTTGTTTCCATTCTCATTAAAACCTTTTCTTTGGTCCCTAATCCAGTCCAAACCAAAAAGAGAGAGATATAATCTCAATCCTACCCTTTAGACTTACCATTAAATTTGGGATTGAAAAGATAGGGAAATGAGTATTATCTTAAAGAGTGTTTTTGAAGTTGCTAAAAGCAGATTCTTATTCAAAAAAAATGAATGAGAAAAAAAGAACAGACACTAATAAGTGAAAATGGACAGTGTTCATAAATAAAGTAGTATATGAAAAAAAAAGCATCATGGAGTGGGGAACACTACAGAGTGAAGAATTGAGGGATTGAGAGGAATTTAGTGGTATGTCCAAACTTTGATTCTTTGAAGAAATTCATTTTTTTCTTAAGCTAACTTGATCCTATTTTCCCTATATATACAAATCAGAGATTCTAAGGCAGACAAAAAGGTAGTACTGAACTTAGGAACCTCTAAGTGCTGTACAGTGTATGAGTAAAAGTTCAATGTTCGTGAGGTTCTTAAAATTTTTCTTCATACGTGCTTGTGAAACACTAGAATCACATTTGCCTTGGTACGTAACTCTGATTCTTAAAAGTGACTAGTGTATTGAGTGAGTAACCTTTAGCATTCTGAGAGATCAAACACTTATGAGAGACTACAGTGAGAAAGTAGTTTCAAAACTCAAATACTTGGATCTTCTCAGATACTTTGCAACATGAAGAAAATTACCAGTTTTGAATTAGTTGATTTGAAATTTTGAAAGAAGAGCTGGTCACTGATTGGGAATTTTTCAAAACATATTAGATGGATTACTTTGAATTATGATATAAGTTTGCACTGATTGCTATCTCAGTAGATTTTTAGTCAGTTTGCTTGAGGACAAGCAAAAGGCTAAGTTAGGGGTAATTGATAAGTCTAGAATTTACCTATGTTTTAGCATACTTTATGAGCTTGAATGTAATGAAATTGAGTTTAAATGATGAGATATTGAATACATTTCTATTAATTCTAGGCTGTTATTGTTGAGACAGGGACTTTGATGAAAGGTTGTGGAAAAGAAGCTAAAACATGCAAATTAAGAAGAAAGAATGACCAAATTAGAATTTCATCCAAAATTCAGCAAACTGGCCAAATAATTTTGCTAAGAAACGAATTCGCCTGAAGACATCGCCATGATTTGGAGTAGAGGGCGATGCAGCAGGCGATGTAAAGAAGATTTCGCCTCAAAAATTAAAACATGCAAGACGAATCAGAAACTCCTTGCCTTCGTATGTCGCCATCCTGGCAGAAATTTAGGCGATGAAGGTTGAGCCTTGCCTGCCGTGAGACAATAGCTGAGGCGATAAAGGAGAAATGTCGCCAAGTCAAAGGATAATAACAGGCAACATTTGATAAGATATCGCCTAGAAGATTTTAACTAGAAGAGTGTTTCGGCGAAGAATATCAACTCGCCTGAGTATCAGGCGACATACTATGGCTATATTAAGAACATTTCGCCTAGGGAGATTGTTAGCTTGGCGATCAGGTCAAGCGAGATTTGAAGAAGTCGTTTGGTTCAGACGAAGGAACAGGCGACATAAATGAAGAAAAATGTTACTTCGCCAATTTGTGTTTCTTTGTTGATTTTATTTCAAAATTGCCACTGAGCCAAACTTTATAAATAGGAGCTCAGATGAAGCAGAAGTGCGAAGTTGTTTTGGAGAAAAAAGTTTAGACGATTGATTTTTACTTTTGACATTTTGTTATACTTTAAGAGAAATTCTAGATTCTTCTATACGCTTTATTCAACATGTTCAAAGAAGTTCCTTGAAGAAGTTTTGTACTCTGTTTCTGTTGATCATAGAGATTAGCTCGAAGATTGTGAAGCAACAACTATGACAGAGTCTAGCTTCAATCTTCTTTGGTAAGATTAAGATCTTAAGCATGTCGATGATGGTTTTTGTACTTGATTGGATATGCTGAAGTAGATGTGCTGGCTAAAAGCTCTGTTGATTTGTTGAATCTTGATGTTGATTATCATTTAAATTGCAATGTTTCTTGTTCAATTATAGCCAGATCTACTTGATTTCATGAGCTAATTGAATTACAAGAATGAGAGTTACATAATATTGTTATTTTGAGGTTTGATTTTGACCAGAGATGGCAATTAGGTTTTAGATTTAAGAACAGGGGATCGTAGTGCTAGAGATAGACTACAGATCTGTTTTTCTACAGATTGTGCTTTTCAATTGTATAGGTTGTAGTATAGAGATATATGCAACTATATAACTGAGATATGTTAAACTGAATTGAGAGATCTTTTAACAGATCACTGATGATGATCTAGAAGTTAAATCTGTGATTTAAGGTGAAACTTGCATGAGAAGTTAATTGATAGCAAATTTAGCAAATCAACTTATTCATTGTTAAGATCAATTACAGAATAGAGTGCTGACTTTAGTTTTAATTGAATGAATGTCATTAGTATCTTTTACTTCACATCAATTCTATGATTCTTATGATTCATTTTGTATATAGATTCTTTTAGCAATTCAGTTTAAATCTTAGTCTCAATCATGCTTCTTAACTTACAATCCCTGTGCAGACGATATATAAAATACTACATTAGACATTGATAGGATTTCTGTCTGATTGATGTGAGCATTACTGTCAGTAAAATAATAGACCATCAAAAGACAAGCTAGTTTCAACACCAGTCATAATTCCACCAGATTGGAATTCTGAATTTGAAATCATGTGTGACGCATCTGACTTTGCTGTAGGTGCAGTTGTGGGACAGAGAAAGGAGAGGCTATTTAGGGTCATTTATTATGCTAGTAAAACGTTGGTGGAGGCTAAGAGAAATTACACCACCACTGAAAAACAAATACTAGCAATAGTCTTTGCATTGGATAAGTTTAGATCTTACATATTAGGGTCTAAGATTATCATTAATACTGATCATGCAGCATTGAGATACTTATTTTCTAAGAAAGAGTCTAAACCTAGATTGATAAGATGGATACTCTTGTTGCAGGAGTTCGATATTGAAGTCAAAGAAAAAAAGGGCACTTAGAATGTAGTAGCTGACCACTTCTCAAGACTGCACATTAAGGATATGGAGGATCAAGTTGACATCAATGAACAATTTCTAGATGAACAACTTTTCCTTTGTGAGGTAACATTTGATCCCTGGTATGCTGACTATGCAAATTATTTGTCATGTAAAGTGTTACCTGAAGATTTAAACAGTCATCAGAAGAAAAGGTTCCTTCATGAGGTTAAGAGGTACATATGGGATGAACCCTACCTTTTTAGGAGATGTGCTGATCAAGTATTAAGACGTTGCATCCCATATAAGGAAACATTGGACATTATCAAGCACTGTCATTCATCAGAATATGCGGGTCATTTTGCTGGTACTAGAACAGCAGCCAGAATTCTAGAATGTGGTTTCTATTGGCCATCTATATTTAAGGATGCATATGCTTTTGTAGCCAACTGTGATAGATGCCAAAGAATGGGTAATATTTCTATGAGGCAAGAAATGTCTCAGAATTATATCCTAGAGGTTGAGTTGTTTGATGTTTGGGGTATAGACTTCATTGGACCATTTCCTCCATCAAACAAATATGAGTATATACTTGTAGCAGTTGATTACGTATCCATCTGGGTAGAGGCTATTGCTTGTGTTACAAATGATGGAAAGGTAGTGGAGAAATTTCTTCAGAAGAATATCTTCACTAGATTTGGCATACCTAGGGTACTAATTAGTGATGGAGGGTCTCACTTCTGTAACAAGTTGCTAGAAAAGGTGCTCAAGTAGTATGGAGTAATCCATAGAGTTACGACAGCTTATCATCCACAAGCAAATGGGTAAGTAGAAGTTTCAAATAGAGAATTAAAGAGAATCCTGCAAAAGACTGTAAATGAGTCGAGAAAAGACTGGAGCTTCAAGCTAGATGATGCTCCGTGGGCTTAGAGAACAGCTTTTAAAACTTCCATTGGAATGTCACCATTAAGAATGGTATATGATAAGGGAGGCCATTTACCAGTAGAGTTAGAACACAAGTCGTATTGGGTTGTAAAACTTCTGAATATGGACTATGAAAAAGCAGGAAAGCATAGACTTTTACAACTAGATGAGATGGATGAATGACGCCTTGAAGCTTATGAAAATCATGAGATATACAAGCAGAAGAGGAAGAATTACCATGACAAAAAGATTGTCAAGCGAGAGTTCACACCTGAACAATATGTACTGCTTTACAATACCAAACTTAGCTTCTTTCCAAGAAAACTAAAGTTTAGATGGTCTGGACCATTTAGAATAAATAGTGTTTCCCCTTATGGAGCTGTTGAATTGTTTGATAACAAGTCTACTGATTCTTTTGTTGTGAATGGACAGAGACTTAAACACTATTTAGGAGGGGACATCTACAGGACAAGAGATATTCTTTATATTTCAGATCCTGTAGACATGATGGAAAATCAATGACAAGCTTGTCATGGTCGATGCTAATGACCTTAAACAAAGTATACTCCTTACACAATTTGATCTTGATTGGATCAGTGTTATAATTGTTTAAAATTGTGTAAGTTTTTATTTAACCAAGTTCATGTTTTGCAGAGGAATTGTTGTTTTCAGATGAACTTTAAGTTTAATGAAGAAGGCGAAATGTCATTCTTGTTGCCAAAATACTCGCCAAAGCTGTTTCTCAATTGGCGAGGAATAACTTCATTTCGCCTGTATGAATATTTTGAAGATGGCGAATTATGGGATATCGCCATGCATGGTTGCCTAGGTGAAGACGAGAAAGGATAGTAATGCCAAAACTTTGCCTATCCTACTCTTGCAAAGGCGAAGAAGAAAGAATCTCGCCTTGTTATATTGCCCAGTGCCAAGTAAAGTGAGGCGAGAGTTCAACACATTGTCATTGTATCTCGCCAAACAGGTATGTTTTCTGGCGCTAAGTTTTAATTGTGCCAAATTTCTTCGCCTGGAAACAAGTTAAATTTGGCGAAGTGTGATTTATTCGTCTGGAGAATTGCTTGTTTTGAAAATACTTTCGGCGAGATAAGTTTTTTTTCGCCTCATTATTTCGCCAGAATTTATTTGTGAAGGCGAAGTCTTCTTTTTGATCGCTAAGGTTCACATTGTTTAAGGCGAAGTTAAATATATTGTCCTTTGTATTCGCCTTGCTCATTTTAATTGAGGCAAAATTATAGATATGTTGCCCCTTATGTCGCTAGTTTAGGATGATTTTAAGGCGAATTTTTCTTCTCGCCTGTTTTTAAATTGTTAATGTGCCTAATACCTGGTGACATAAAATATTTCATCCACTTATGTCTCTAGCACTTAATGAAGTGGCGAAATTTTTCGGCGACACGTAGGCAAATGTTACCGTTGTATGACACGAGGCGAGGCAGGATCTTTCCGCCTTCTGCCTATCTTTTGCATCATTGCGCCTATTTCTTAATTCCTTTATAAACCCAAATCGATTTTACCGTTACTATTACTTGCTTTATGATTTTTCATCTTCACAAAAGCCCTAAATTGCGAATCTCTCAGTTTGCTTCTCATTGTGAATCTACTTTCATCACAAAAACCAAACAAGGTATGTTCTTCTCAGTTTTTCGTAACAATATTGCCTATCAGTGATTGTTCTGAGTTGATAATTTGATTGCAACTGTTAGGGTGTTAATAGAGCAATGTTTAACGGTAATAATGAGTTAATCTCTTTGGGCTTTACTATAGAAATGTATGATTTTAGCTGGGTGTTCCATTTTGCGAATGCAATTGTGTTGTTGACAGTAGTTGTTACTGCTTAAGCTGTAAAATATGGTTTAAGGTCTTGATTGTTAAATGTGCTTGATAAATGTTGAAACCATGTTGCAATATATTGTCATATGTTTAATATTGATAATGCTGCTGCTTTAATGATTTTTAGTTCTGTCAATTTGATATTTGGTTATATTTGTTAAAATGTTGTTTCAAATTGCAGATAAATGGCCAAAAGAAATAGTGAAAGTACTCCTAGCCCATCTAAGAAGGGCAAGAAGGCAAAGACTTCGGCCAGGCCGAAGATCTATGATGAAAAGAATTACCAGGTCAGAGTAATTCTTGCTTCTTCGTCAAAGTCTAAAGAGAAGACTCCTAAGACCCCCTATACTTCAACTGCTGATAAGGGGAAGAAGACTGGGAAGTCTGTTGGGTCAGGAAAAATTAAGGGTCCTAAACAAAAGGGAATTCAGATTGGCTCATCTGGCTCAACCAAAAAGAAGAGTGTAGAAAATACACCTAGAGCCCCTTCTACACCAAATGCTGAAAAAAAGGGAGGTTTCAGTAGGGAAATCAATATTGGCCAAGAAACAAGCTGCAGCAGAGTTTGGGGCCAGTAAAAAAGGCAAAAAGGTGAAGCTTAGTTCACCTAAGGTTATCAAAGATAAATCTCAGGTTAAGAGCCCACTACAGAAGGAAAACCTGCAGTTTTGGCAGGGAAAAGGGATTCTGTTTGATGAGCTTGAAGATAAAAGGTTTGAAAACTACCTCTAAAGCTGGTTCATGAAGAAAATGGTGGAGCTGCCTAAGAAAGTTAATGCCACCTTAGTAGAGGAGTTCTACAATAAGGCCCTTGAGGAGTTGGATATTCCATTTAGCATTAGAGGCCGCCAAGTGGATATATCCCCAGAAACCATATATAGTTATTTCAAAATTGCTTATGCCCAGGCGAAGGAACACGCGACATAAATGAAGAAAAATATTACTTCGCCAATTTGTGTTTCTTTGTTGATTGAATTACAAGAACGAGAGTTACGTAATATTGTTAATCTGAGATTTGATTTAGACCAGAGATGGCGATCAAGATTCAGATCTAAGAACATAGGATCGTAGTGCTAGAGATAGACTATAGATCTGTTTTTCTACAGATTGTGCTTATCAGTTGTACAAATTGTAGTATAGAGATATATGCAACTATATAATTGAGATATGTTAAATTGAATTGAGAGATCTTTAAACAGATCACTGATGATGATCTAGAAGGTAAATCTGTGATTTAAAGTGAAACTTGCATGTGAAGTTAATTGATAACAGATTTAGCAAATCAACTTATTCGTTGTTAAGATCAATTGCAGAATAAAGTGCCGAACTGATATTTAATTGAATGAATGTCATTAGTATCTTTTACTTCACATCAATTCTATGATTCTTATGATTCAAATTGTATATAGGATTCTTTTAGCAATTCAATTTAAATCTTAGTCTAAATCATGCTTCTTAGCTTACAATCCCTGTGGAGACGATATCTAAAATACTATATTAGACGTTGATAGGAATTTTGATAGATTGCTGTGAAATCTAATATCAGTCTAGTTTTCATACTCATCAAATTTTTCCACCACCAGGATCCTTCTCTTTCCTGGGAATCTGATACTTGATAAGCTGGCTCACACTCTCATTCACATTAATGCATCCCACATCAGCTAAATTCCTTCTATTTCACAACAGCTCCTTCATGAATTTAGCATAGACAGGCATCTGTTTCAATGCTTCAATGAATGGGATGTTGACATGGATTTGCTTCATCATGTCTATAAACTTCTCAAGCTGCTTATCCAGTTTTTTTCTATTCTCTCTTTGAGGAAAAGGTAAGGCAATCTTCACAGCCTCCTGTTCTTTTGCAACAGACTTTCTGATTTCTTCATTTTCCTTATTCTGTACAGGAGGTTCATAACATTTCTTTTCCTTAGAGTTCTCCAGTTGTTTCCCACTTCTCAGTGTAATAGCATGCACTTGTGCTTCCTCATTGGATTTATCTTTAACCTTTCGGTTGGGCACAGTGTCACTTGGAAGTGCTCCTTAGGGTCTTTGATTCAAAACTTACATAAGTTGCTTCATCAAAGTTTCTAAATTTTTTTATTGAAGTGGTATGGTTGGTAAGAACAACATTAGTCTTCTCCATGTATTTAATCAGAAGGTCCTCCATACTAGGCTTCTTCTGTCCCATCGGCTGATACTGAGTCTGTCCTTGTTGTTAGTAACCAGGTTGAGGATTTCTTTGGTAATAACCCTGATTTTGATAGGGTTGGCTCCTCTGTTGATAGTATGGCCTCTGCTGGCTCCCATAATTATTATTCACATAATTTACTTGTTCTGACTCCTCTGGCTCATCTTCATCATTAGCAAATGCTGCTTCCTGAGCATAATCTGCCAGAGTAGTCTTATGTTTTTCAAAAGAATTAACTGAAGTCTTCTTTGGCTGGCCCTTATTGACTGCCATATTGTCCATCTTTTTATTCAACAATGCTATCTGAGCAGATAATGCATTGAACGACTCCAACTCATAAATTCCAGACTGCTTCTTGTTTGCAGCCTTTTCCCTTTCATTCCATCCAAAATCATTGTTTGCCAGCAATTCGATGATGTCATGAGCATCATCCGGTTCTTTATCAATTATTGATCCTCCAGTTGAGGAATCAATGTGCATTTTAATCTGAGGAGCCATGACACTATAAAATGTCATCATAATGCTCCAAGATGCTAAGCCATGGTGAGGACATATTCTGATCAGCTTCTTAAACCTTTTCCAGCTTTCATATAATGACTCTCAATCTTCATGGGAGGAAAGTAGCGGGCTAAAAACTTTCTAACTAGATCTTCCCAGCTATTGATATATCCTGGTGGCAATGAGTATAACCAGGAGTGAGCTTTGTTACTCTGTGTCGAAATGTAGTGCACAGATGCAGAAAGGTGTTCTGATGCTGATTAGGATCCTTAGTAGCTCCTCTTCCGAATTTATTTTGTTGGACCATCTGGATGAGTCCAGATCTCAACTCAAAATTATCAGTTGTTATTGCTGGTAAGTTGATGGCCTGTGGCATGCCATCAACTGGTGGGATGGAATATTGACGAAGAGTCATCCTCTCAGGATCTCCTCGTACATCATTGTAATTATTTCTGTTGTAGCGTTCTCCAGACATTATTACTCTTGACTCAGTTCTCGCTGCTGATCTTGTTCGTGATCTAGATTGTCTAACAATTCTTTCTGGTTCAGGATCAAACTGCAAGTCTTGAGTACCTTTAGATCTTGTCTGCATACACTACACACTTAAACAAACAATTTTAAAACTGAAAAAGAATTTAATAAATCAAGTAAGCGTAATTCAAAATTAATCTTAATCTTCAAAGAACAATCCCCTGCAACGGCGCCAAGAAATTGATGGGATGAAAACTCGACTGATATTAGATTTCACAGTAATCAATCAGAATTCCTATCAATGTCTAATGTAGTATTTTAGATATCGTCTCCACAGGGATTGTAAGCTAAGAAGCATGATTGAGACTAAGATTTAAATTGAATTGCTAAAAGAATCCTATATACAAATTGAATCATAAGAATCGTAGAATTTATCTGAAGTAAAAGATACGAATGACATTCATTCAATTAAAAGTCAAGTCAGCACTCTATTCTGCAATTGATCTTAACAACGAATAAGTTCATTTTGCTAAATCTGTTATCAATTGACTTCTCATGCAAGTTTCACCTTAACTGACAAATTTACCTTTTAGATCATTATTAGTGATCTGTTAAAAGATCTCTCAATTGAATTTAACAGATCTCAATTATATAGTTGCATATATCTATATACTATAATCTATACAACTGATAAGAACAATTTGTAGAAAAACAGATCTATAGTCTATCTCTAGCACTACGATCCTCTGTTCTTAGATCTGAAACCTAATCGTCATCTCTGCTCTAAATCAAATCTCAGATTAACAATATTACGTAACTCTCATTCTTGTAATTCAATCAGCTCATGAAAATTAACTAGATCTGGCTATAATTGAACAAGAAACATTGCAGTTAAAGTGATAATTAACATCAAAACTCAACAAGTCAACAGAGCTTTTAAGCTAACATGCATAGTTGAGCATAAGCAATTACAGTACAAATTCTTCATCAACATGTGTAAGATCAGAATCTTACCAAGGAAGACTGAAGCTAGACTCTGTCACAGTTGTTACTTCACAATCTTCAAGCTAATCTCTATGATCAACAGAAACAGAGTACAAAAATTCTTTAAGAAACTTCTCTGAAGATGTTGAATAAAGCGTATAGAAGAATCTAGAATTTCTCTCAAAGTATAATTGAAAGTCAAAAGTGAAAATAATTGTCCTAATGCCTCAGCTGAGCTCCTATTTGTAGAGTCTAAGCTCAGTGGCAATTTTAAAGTTAAAACAACAAAGAAACACAAATTGGCGAAGTAACATTTTTCTTCATTTTATGTCACCAGTTCCTTCCCCTGAACCAAACGACTTCTTCAAATCTCGCTTGTCCTGATCGCCAAGCTAGCTTATCTTTAGGCGAAATGTTCTGTATGTAGCCAAGATATATCGCCTTAAGTCTAGGCGAGTGATTCTTTCCTTTGCCAAAGCACTCCGTTCATTTACAAACAACATGAAGATATCATCTTAGTTCGCCTGTATCTTCCCATAGCTAGGCGACTTATTACTTTCAATTATCGCCTCAACTAGGCGACATTCAACCTTCATCGCCTACAGCTTCTGTCAAGAGTGGCGACATATGCGGCAAGGAGAGTCTAACTCGCCTCATGTGCTCAAGTCTTTGAGGCGAGACTTGTCATAATTCGCCATCTTCATCGCCCTTTCCCTTTAGTTAATGGCGATGTTCCCAGGCAATAATTATCTTGGCATAACCATTTCACCATCGTGATGACTTTGGAATAAATTCTGATTTGGTCCTCCTTTCTTCTAATTTATCAAGATTTAGCTCCATTTCCAAAACTTTTCATCCAAGTCTTTGTCTCAGCAATAATAGTCTAGAGTTACAAGAAACGCATTCAACATCTCACATTTTAAGCTCGATTTTATTATATTAAAACTCATAAAGTATGCTAAAATATTGGTAAATTCTAGACTTATCAAATCATCAATAACCAATTCAATAATTCATTACTTTAACTTAATATAATGTTGCGATCAATTGTTGATCGCACTCTTTAGACATATGAATCACTGTAAATGTATAAACAACAATTAATTTTCAATAACCAATTAAATAATTCATTACTTTAACTTAATATAATGTTGCGATCAATTGTCGGTCGCACCCTTTAGACATATCTATCACTATAATTGTGAAAACAATAACTAATCTTTAATAACCAATTCAATAATTCATTACTTTAACTTAATATAATGTTGCCTTCTACTGTCGATCGCACCCATTAGACATATCAATCACTGTAAATGTGTAAACAACAATAAATTTGCAATAATCAATTCAATAGTTCATTACTTTAACTTAATATAATGTTGTGATCAATTGTCGATCGCACCCATTAGACATATCTATCACAGTAAATGTGTAAACAACAACTAATCTTCAATAACAAATTCAATAATTCATTACTTTAACTGAACGTAATGTTGTGATCAATTGTCGATCGCACCCTTTAGACATATCTATCACTATAAATGTGTAAACAACAATTAAATTTCAATAACAAATTTAATAATTCATTACTTTAACTTAACGTATTAATGCGATAAATTGTCAATCACACCCTTTAGACATATCTATAATTGTAAATGTGTAAACAACAAGTAATCTTCAATAACCAATTCAATAATTCATTACTTTAAATTAATATAATGTTGCAATCAATTGTCGATCGCACCCTTTAGACGTATATATCACTTTAAATGTGTATACAACAATTAATTTTCAATAATCAATTCAATAATTCAATACTTTAACTTAATATAATGTTGCGATCAATTGTCGATCGCACCCTTTATCAATTATTGTAAATGGGTAAACAAATACTAATCTTCAATAACCAATTCAATAATTCATTACTTTAACTTAATATAATGTTGCGATCAATTGTCGATCGCACCCTTTAAACATATCAATCAATGTATTTGTGTAAACAAGAATTAGTTTTCAATAACCAATTAAATAATTCATTACTTTAACTTAATATAATGTTGCGATCAATTGTCAATCGCACCATTTATAAATCACTGTAAATGTGTAAACAAGAACTAAACTTCCATAACCAATTCATTAATTCATTACTTCAACTTAACGTAATGTTGCGATCAATTTTCGGTCGAACCCTATAGACATATTTATCAATGTAATTGTGAAAACAATAACTAATTTTCAATAACCAATTAAATAATTCATTACTTTAACTTAATATAATGTTGCCTTCTATTGTCGATCGCACCCATTAGACATATCAATCACTGTAAATGTGTAAACAACAATAAATTTGCAATAATCAATTCAATGGTTCAATACTTTAACTTAATATAATGTTGTGATCAATTGTCGATCGCACCCTTTAGACATATCAATCACTGTAAATGTGTAAATAACAACTTATCTTCAATAACAAATTCAATAATTCATTACTTCCACTGAACGTAATGTTATGATCAATTATCGATCGCACCCTTTAGACATATCTATCAAAATAAATGTGTAAACAACAATTTATTTTCAATAGCAAATTTAATAATTCATTACTTTAACTTAACGTATTAATGCGATCAATTGTCGATCGCACCCGTTAGACATATCTATCATTGTAAATGTGTAAACAACAAGTAATCTACAATAACCAATTCAATAATTCATTACTTTTAATTAATATAATGTTGTGTTCAATTGTCGATCGCACCCTTTAGACATATATATCACTTTAAATGTGTATACAACAATTAATTTTCATTAATCAATTCAATAATTCATTACTTTAACTTAATATAATGATGCGATCAATTGTCGATCGCACCCTTTATCAATCACTGTAAATGTGTAAATAACAACTTATCTTCAATTACCAATTCAATTATTCATTACTTTAACTTAACGTAATGTTGCAATCAATTGTCCATCGCATTCTTTAGACATATCTATCACTGTAAATGTGTAAACAATAAGTAATCTTCAATAACAAATTCTATAATTCATTACTTTAACTTAATATAATGTTGCGTTCTATTGTCGATCGCACCCTTTAGACATTTCTGTCACTGTAAATGTGTAAACAACAACTTATCTTAAATTACCAATTCAATAATTCATTACTTTAACTTAACGGAAATGTTGCGATCAATAGTGAATCGCACCCTTAAGACATATCTATTATTGTAAATGTGTAAACTACAAGTTATCATCAATAACCAATTCAATAATTCATTACTTTAACTTAATATAATGTTGCGGTCAATTGTCGATCCCACCCTGTAGACATATCTGTCTCTGTAAATGTGTAAACAACAATTATTTTTCAATAATCTATTCAATAATTCATTACTTTAACTTAATATAATGTTGCAATCAATTGATGACAGCACCCTTTATCATTCACTGTAAATGTGTAAACAACAACTAATCTTGAATAACCAATTCAATAATTCATTACTTTAACTGAACGTAATATTGCGATCAATTGTGAATCGCACCCTTTCAACATATCTATCACTGTAAATGGGTACACAACAATTAAATTTCAAAAACCAATTCAATAATTCATTACTTTAATTTGACTTATTGTCACGATCAATTGTCGATCGCACCCGTTAGACATATCTATAACTATAAATGTGTAAACAACAAGCAATCTTCAATAACCAATTCAAAATTTCATTACTTTAACTTAATATAATGTTGCGATCAATTGTCGATCGCACAATTTATTAATCACTATAAATAAGTAAACAAAAACTAATCTTCAATTACCAATTCAATAATTCATTACTTTAACTTAACGTAATGTTGCTATCAATTGTCGATCGCACCCTTTAGACATATCTATTACTGTAAATGTGTAAATAACAAGTAATCTTCAATAACCAATTCAATAATTCATTACTTTAACTAAATATAATGTTGCGTTCAATTGTTGATCGCACCCTTCAGACATATCTGTCACTGTAAATGTGTATACAACAATTAATTTTCAATGACCAATTCAATAATTCATTACTTTAACATAATCTAATGTTGCGATAAATTGTCGATCGCACCCTTTAGTTATATCTGTCACTGTAAATGTGTAAACAACAACTAATCTTCAATTACCAATTCAATAAATCATTACTTTAACTTAACGTAATGTTGCGATCAATAGTGAATCGCATCCTTTAGACATATCTATCATTGTAAATGTGTAAACAACAAGTTATCATCAATAACCGATTCAATAATTTATTACTTTAACTTAATATAATGTTGCGTTTAATTGTCGATCCCACCCTTTAGACATATCTATCACTGTAAATGTGTAAACAACAATTATTTTTCAATAATCAATTCAATAATTCATTACTTTAACTTAATATAATGTTGCAATCAATTGATGACAGCACCCTTTATCAATCACTGTATATGTGTAAACAACAACTAATCTTGAATAACCAATTCAATAATTCATTACTTTAACTGAACATAATGTTGCGATCAATTGTCAATTTCACCCTTTAAACATATCTATCACTGTAAATGTGTACACAACAATTAAGTTTCTAAAACCAATTCAATAATTTATTACTTTATCTTGACATATTGTCGAGATCAATTGTCGATCGCACCCGTTAGACATATCTATCACTATAAATGTGTAAACAACAAGCAATCTTCAATAACCAATTCAATATTTCATTACTTTAACTTAATATAATGTTGCATTCAATTGTTGATCACACCCTTTAGACTTATCTATCACTGTAAATGTGTAAAAAACAATTAATTTTCAATAATCATTTCGATAATAAATTACTTTAACTTAATATAATGTTGCGATTAATTGTCGATCCCACCCTTTATCAATCACTATAAATAAGTAAACAGCAACTAATCTTCAATTTCCAATTCAATAATTCATTACTTTAACTTAACGTATTGTTGCTATCAATTGTCGATCGAACCCTTTAGACATATCTATCACTGTAATGTGTAAACAATAAGTTATCTTCAATAACCAATTCAATTTTTCATTACTTTAACTTAATATAATATTGCGTTCAATTGTAGATGTCACCATTTAGACATATCTATCACTGTAAATGTGTAACAACAATTAATTTTCAATAATCAATTCAAAAGTTCATTACTTTAACTTAATATAATGTTGCGATCAATTGTCGATCGCACCCTTTAGACATATCTATCACTGTAAATGTGTAAACAACAACTTATCTTCAATAACAAATTCAATAATTCATTACTTTAACTGAACGTAATGTTGCGATCAATGTTCGATCGCACCCTTTAGTTATATCTATCACTGTAATTGTGTAAACAACAATTAAATTTCAATAACAAATTTAATAATTCATTACTTTAACTTAACGTATTAATGCGATCAATTGTCGATCGCACCCTTTAGACATATCTATCATTGTAAATGTGTAAAGAACGAGTAATCTTCAATTACTAATTGAATAATTCATTACTTTAACTTAATATAATGTTGCTATCAATTGTCGATCACCCCCTTTAGACATATATATCATTGTAAATGTGTAAACAACAATTAATTTTCAATAATAAATTCAATAATTCATTACTTTAACTTAATATAATGTTGCGTTCAATTGTAGATGGCACCATATAGACATATCTATTACTGTAAATGTGTAACAACAATTGATTTTCAATAATCAATTCAATAGTTCATTAATTTAACTTAATATAATGTTGCGATCAATTGTCAATCACACCCTTAAGACATATCTATCACTGTAAATATGTAAACAACAACTAATCTTCAGTAAAAAATTCAATAATATATTACTTTAACTGAACGTAATGTTGCGATCAATATTCGATTGCACCCTGTAGACATATCTATTACTGTAATTGTGTAAACAACAATTAAATTTCAATAACAAATTTAATAATTCATTACTTTAACTTAACGTATTAATGCGATCAATTATCGATCGCACACTTTAGACATATCTATCACTGTAAATGTGTAAACAACAAGTAATCTTCAATTACAAATTCAATAATTCATTACTTTAACTTAATATAATGTTGAGATCAATTGTCGATCGCCCCCTTTAGACATATATGTCACTGTAAATGTGTAAACAACAATTAATTTTCAATAAAAAATTCAATAATTCATTACTTTAACTTAATATAATGTTGCGATCAATTGTCGATCGCACCCTTTATCAATCATTGTAAATGTGTAAACAACTAATCTTTAATTTCCAATTCAATAATTCATTACTTTAACTTAACGTAATGTTGCAATCAATTGTCGATCGCACCCTTTAGACAAATCTATCACTGTAAATGTGTAAACAACAAGTAATATTCAATAACCAATTCAATAATTCATTACTTTAATTTAATATAATGTTGCGTTCAATTATCGATCGCACCCTTTAGACATATCTGTCATTTTAAATGTGTAAACAACAATTAATTTTCAATGACCAATTCAATAATTCATTACTTTAACTTATTCTAATATTGCGATCAATTGTCGATCGCACCCTTTAGACATATCTGTCACTGTAAATGTGTAAACAACAACTAATCTTGAATAACTAATTCAATAATTCATTACTTTAACTGAACGTAATGTTGCGATCAATTGTCGATTACACCCTTTAAACATATCTATCACTGTAAATGTGTCCACAACAATTAAGATTCAAAAACCAATTCAATAGCTCATTACTTTAACTTGACATATTGTCGTGATCAATTGTCGATCGCACCCGTTAGACATATCTATCACTATAAATGTGTAAACAACAAGCAATCTTCAATAACCAATTCAATATTTCATTACTTTAACTTAATATAATGTTGCGTTCAATTGTTGATCACACCCTTTAGACATATCTATCACTGTAAATGTGTAAAAAACAATTAATTTTCAATAATCAATTCGATAATAAATTACTTTAACTTAATATAATGTTGCAATCAATTGTCGATCGCAACCTTTATCAATCACTGTAAATAAGTAAACAACAACTAATCTTCAATTACCAATTAAATAATTCATTACTTTAACTTAACGTAATGTTGCTATCAATTGTCGATCGCACCCTTTAGACATATCTATCACATTAAATGTGTAAACAACAAGAAACCTTCAATAATCAATTCAATAATTCATTACTTTAACTAAATATAATGTTGCGTTCAATTATCGATCGCATCCTTTAGACATATCTGTCACTATAAATGTGTAAAGAACAATTAATTTTCAATGACCAATTCAATAATTCATTACTTTAACTTAATCTAATATTGCGATCATTTGTCGATCGCACCCTTTAGACATATCTATCATTGTAAATGTGCAATTAACAACTAATCTTCAATTAACAATTCAATAATTCATTGCTTTAACTTAACGTAATGATGCGATCAATAGTGAATCGCACCCTTTAGACATATCTATCATTGTAAATGTGTAAATAACAAATTATCATCAATAACCAATTCAATAATTCATTACATTAACTTAATATAATGTTGCGTTCAATTGTCGATCCCAACCTTTAGACATATCTATCACTGTAAATAAGTAAACAACAATTATTTTTCAATAATCAATTCAATAATTCATTACTTTAACATAATATAATGTTGCAATCAATTGATGACAGCACCCTTTATCAATCCATGTAAATGTGTAAACAACAACTAATCTTGAATAACCAATTCAATAATTCATTACTTTAACTGAACGTAATGTTGCGATCACTTGTTGATCGCACCCTTTAAACATATCTATCACTGTAAATTTGTACAAAACAATTAAATTTTAAAAACCAATTCAATAATTCATTACTTTAACTTGACATATTGTTGCGATCAATTGTTGATCGCAGCCGTTAGACATATCTATCACTGTAATTGTGTAAATAACATGCAATCTTCAATAACCAATTCAATATTTCATTACTTTAACTTAATATAATGTTGCATTCAATTGTCGATCACACTCTTTAGATATATCTATCACTGTAAATGTGTAAAAAACAATTTAATTTCAATAACAAATTTAATAATTCATTACTTTAACTTAACGTATTAATGCGATCAATTGTCGATCGCACCCTTTAGACATATCTATCACTGTAAATGTGTAAACAACAAGTAATCTTCAATAACCAATTCAATAATTCATTACTTTAACTTAATATAATGTTGCGTTCAATTGTAGATCACACCATTTAGACGTATCTATCACTGTAAATGTGTAACAACAAATAATTTGTAATTATCAATTCAATAGTTCATTACTTTAACCTAATATAATGTTGCGATCATTTGTCGATCGCACCCTTTAGACATAACTATCACTGTAAATGTGTAAACAACAGTTTATCTTCAATAACAAATTTAATAATTCATTACTTTTACTGAATGTAATATTGCGATCAATTGTCGATCGCACCCTTTAGACATATCAATAATTGTAAATGCGTAAACAACAACTAATCTTCAATATCCAATTCAAAAATTCATTACCTTAACTTAATATAATGTGTCTAATCAATTGTCGATCGCACCCTTTAGACATATCTATCACATGAAATATGTAAAAAAACATTTAATTTTCAATAACCAATTCAACAATTCATTACTTTAACTTAATATAATGTTGCGATCAATTGTCGATCGCACCCTTTACACATATCTATCACTGTAAATGTGAAAACAACAACTAATCTTCCTTATCCAATACAATAATTCATTACTTTAAATTAATATAATGTTGCGATCTACTGTCGATTGCACCCTTTAGACATATCAATCACTGTGAATGTGTAAACAACAACTAATCTTTAATATCCAATTCAATAAATCATTACTTTAAATTAATATAATGTTTGCAATCAATTGTCGATCGCACCATTTCGACATATCTATCACTGTAATTTTGTAAACAACAATTAATTTTCCATAACCAATTCAATAATTTATTACTTTAATTTAATATAATGTTGCGATCAATAGTCGATCGCACCCTTTACACATATCAATCATTGTAAATGTGTAAACAACAACTAATCTTCAATATCCAATTCAAAAATTCATTACCTTAGCTTAATATAATGTGTGCAATATAATTTTTAATTATCACTTCAATAGTTCATTACTTTAACCTAAATTAATGTTGCGATCAATTGTCGTTCGCACTCTTTAGACATATCTATCACTGTAAATGTGTGAACAACATCTAATCTTCAATTACCAATTCAATAATTCATTTCTTTAACTTAAGTAATGTTGCGATCAATAGTGGATCGCACCCTTTAGACATATCTATCATTGTAAATGTGTAAACAACAAGTTATCATCATTAACCAATTCAATATTTCATTACTTGAACTTAATATAATTTTGCGTTCAATTGTCGATCCCACCCTTTAGACATATCTATCACTGTAAATGTGTAAACAACAATTATTTTTCAATAATCAATTCAATAATTCATTACTTTAACTTAATATAACGTTGCGATCAATTGTCGATTGCACCCTTTATCAATCACTGTAAAAGTGTAAACAACAAGTAATCTTTAATTACCAATTCAATAATTCATTACTATAACTTAATATAATGTTGCAATCAATTGTCGATCGCACCCTTTAGACATATCTATCACTGTAAATGGGTAAACAATAAGTAATCTTCAATAACAAATTCAATAATTCATTACTTTAACTTAATATAATGTTGCGTTCAATTGTAGATCGCACCATTTAGACATATCTATCACTGTAAATGTGAAACAATAATTAATTTTCAATAATCAATTCAATAGTTCATTACTTTAACTTTATATAATGTTGCGATCAATTGTCGATCGCACCCTTTAGACATATCTATCACTGTAAATGTGTAAACAACAACTAATCTTCAATAACAAATTCAATAAATCATTACTTTCACTGAACTTAATGTTGTGATCAATTGTCGATTGCACCCTTTAGACAAATCTATCACTGTAAATGTGTAAACAATAATTTAATTTCAATAACAAATTTAATAATTCATTACTTTAACTTAACGTATTAATGCGATCAATTGTCGATCGCACCCTTTAGACATATCTATCATTGTAAATGTGTAACCAACAAGTAATCTTCTATAACCAATTCAATAATTCATTACTTTAACTTAAAATAAAGTTGCGTTGAATTGTAGATCGCACCATTTAGACATATCTATCACTGTAAATGTTTAACAACAAAAAATTTTCAATAATCAATTCAATAGTTTATTACTTTAACTTAATATAATGTTGCGATCAATTGTTGATCGCACCCTTTAGACATATCTATTACTGTAAATGTGTAAACAAAAACTAATGTTTAATAACAAATTCAATAATTCATTACTTTAACTTAATATAATGTTGCGATCAATTGTTGATCGCACCCTTTAGACATATCTATCACTGTAAATGTGTAAACAACAGTTTATCTTCAATAACAAATTTAATAATTCATTACTTTTACTGAACGTAATATTGCGATCAATTGTCGATCGCACCCTTTAGACATATCAATAATTGTAAATGCGTAAACAACAACC
Organism: Cardiospermum halicacabum; assembly: GCA_031304145.1. NCBI lineage: Eukaryota > Viridiplantae > Streptophyta > Magnoliopsida > Sapindales > Sapindaceae > Cardiospermum > Cardiospermum halicacabum. The sequence goes on along the minus strand of CM062394.1, from coordinate 21,857,266 downwards.
AATTCAAAAATTCATTACCTTAATATAATGTGTCTAATCAATTGTCGATCGCACCCTTTAGACATATCTATCACATGAAATATGCAAAAGAACATTTAATTTTCAATAACCAATTCAACAATTCATTACTTTAACTTAATATAAGGTTGCGATCAATTGTCGATCGCACCCTTTACACATATCTATCACTGTAAATGTGAAAACAACAACTAATCTTCCTTATCCAATACAATAATTCATTACTTTAAATTAATATAATGTTGCGATCTACTGTCGATTGCACCCTTTAGACATATCAATCACTGTGAATGTGTAAACAACAACTAATCTTTAATATCCAATTCAATAAATCATTACTTTAAATTAATATAATGTTTGCAATCAATTGTCGATCGCACCATTTCGACATATCTATCACTGTAATTTTGTAAACAACAATTAATTTTCCATAACCAATTCAATAATTCATTACTTTAATTTAATATAATGTTGCGATCAATAGTCGATCGCACCCTTTACACATATCAATCATTGTAAATGTGTAATCAACAACTAATCTTCAATATCCAATTCAAAAATTCATTACCTTAGCTTAATATAATGTGTGCAATATAATTTTTAATTATCACTTCAATAGTTCATTACTTTAACCTAAAATAATGTTGCGATCAATTGTCGTTCGCACTCTTTAGACATATCTATCACTGTAAATGTGTAAACAACATCTAATCTTCAATTACCAATTCAATAATTCATTTCTTTAACTTAAGTAATGTTGCGATCAATAGTGGATCGCACCCTTTAGACATATCTATCATTGTAAATGTGTAAACAACAAGTTATCATCATTAACCAATTCAATATTTCATTACTTGAACTTAATATAATTTTGCGTTCAATTGTTGATCCCACCCTTTAGACATATCTATCACTGTAAATGTGTAAACAACAATTATTTTTCAATAATCAATTCAATAATTCATTACTTTAACTTAATATAATGTTGCGATCAATTGTCGATTGCACCCTTTATCAATCACTGTAAAAGTGTAAACAACAAGTAATCTTTAATTACCAATTCAATAATTCATTACTATAACTTAATATAATGTTGCAATCAATTGTCGATCGCACCCTTTAGATATATATATCACTATAAATGTGTAAACTACAAGTAATCTTCAATAACCAATTCAATAATTCATTACTTTAACTTAATATAATGTTGCGTTCAATTGTAGATCCCACCATTTAGACATATCTATCACTCTAAATGTGTAACAACAATTAATTTTCAATAATCATTTCAATAGTTCATTACTTTAACTTAATATAAAGTTGCGATCAATTGTCAATCGCACCCTTTATCAATCACTGTAAATGTGTAAACAACAACAAATCTTCAATTACCAATTCAATAATTCATTAATTTAACTTAACGTAATGTTGCATTCAATTGTCGTTCGCACCCTTTAGACATATCTATCACTATAAATGTGTAAACAACAGGTAATCTTCAATAACCAATTCAATAATTCATAACTTTAACTTAACATAATGTTGCGTTAAATTGTACATCGCAACATTTAGACATATCTATCACTGTAAATGTGTAACAACAAATAATTTTTAATTATCACTTCAATACTTCATTACTTTAACCTAATATAATGTTGCGATCAATTGTCGTTCGCACCCTTTAGACATATCTATCACTGTAAATGTGTAAACAACATCTAATCTTCAATTACCAATTCAATAATTCATTTCTTTAACTTAAGTAATATTGCGATCAATAGTGGATCGCACTTTTTAGACATATCTATCATTGTAAATGTTTAAACAACAAGTTATCATCAATAACCAATTCAATAATTCATTACTTTAACTTAATATAATGTTGCGATCAATTGTCGATTGCACCCTTTATCAATCACTGTAAAAGTGTAAACTACATGTAATCTTTAATTACCAATTCAATAATTCATTACTATAACTTAATATAATGTTGCAATCAATTGTCGATCGCACCCTTTAGATATATCTAGAACTGTAAATGGGTAAACAACAAGTAATCTTCAATAACCAATTCATTAATTCATTACTTTAACTTAATATAATGTTGCGTTCAATTGTAGATCACACCATTTAGACACACTAGAACTGTAAATGGGTAAACAACAAGTAATCTTCAATAACCAATTCAATAATTAATTACTTTTACTTAATATAATGTTGCGTTCAATTGTAGATCACACCATTTAGACATATCTATCACTGTAAATGTGTAAAAACAAATAATTTGTAATTATCAATTCAATAGTTCATTACTTTAACCTAATATAATGTTGCGATCATTTGTCGATCGCAACCTTTAGACATATCTATCACTGTAAATGTGAAAACAACAGTTAATCTTCAATAACAAATTTAATAATTCATTACTTTTACTGAACGTAATATTGCGATCAATTGTCGATCGCACCCTTTAGACATATCTGTCTCTGTAAATGTGTAAGCAACAATTTAATTTCAATAACAAATTTAATAATTCATTACTTTAACTTAACGTATTAATGAGATCAACTGTCGATATCAATCACTGTGAATCGGTAAACAATAACTAATCTTTAATAACCAATTTAATAATTCATTACTTTAACTTAATATAATGTTTGCGATCAATTGTCGATCTCACCATTTAGACATATCTATCACTTTAAATATGTAAACAACAACTACTCTTCAATATAAAATTCAATAATTCATTACTTTAACTTATTATAAAGTTGCTATCAATTGACTATCGCACCCTTTAGACATATCAATTACTGTGAATTTGTAAACAACAACTAATCTTTAATAACCAATTCAATAATTCATTACTTTAACTTAATATAATGTTTGCGATCAATTGTCGATCGCACCCTTTAGACATATCTATCACTGTAAATAGGTAAACAACAATTAATTTTCAATAACCAATTAAATAATTAATTACTTTGACTTAATATAATGTTGCGATCAACTGTGGATCGCACCCTTTAGACATATCAATCATTGTAAATGTGTAAACAACAACTAATCTTCAATATCCAATTAAAAAATTCATTACTTTAACTTAATATAATGTTTGCGATCAATTGTCGATAGCACTTTTTAGACATATCTATCGCAGTAAATATGTAAACAACAATGAATTTTCAATAACCAATTCAATTAGTCATTACTTTAACTTAATCTAATGTTGCGATCAATTGTCGATCGCACCCTTTAGACATAACAATCATTGTAAATGTGTAAACAACAACTAATCTTCAATATCCAATTAAAAAATTCATTACTATAACTTAATATAATGGTTGCGATCAATTGTAGATCGCACCATTTAGACATATCTATCACTGTAAATGTGTAACAACAAATAATTTATAATTATCAATTCAATAGTTCATTACTTTAACTTAATATAATGTTTGCGATCAATTGTCCATAGCACCTTTTAGACATATCAATCACTGTGAATCGGTAAACAACAACTAATCTTAAATAACCAATTTAATAATTCATTACTTTAACTTAATATAATGTTTGCGATCAATTGTCGATCGCACCCTTTAGACATATCTATCACTGTAAATATGTAAACAATAATTAATTTTCAATAACCAATTCAATAATTCCTTACTTTAACTTAATATAATGTTGCGATCAGTTGTCGATCGCACCTTTTAGACATATCAATCATTGTAAATGTGTAAACAACAACTAATCTTCAATATCCAATTCAAAAATTCATTACTTTAACTTAATATAATGTTTGAGACGAATTGTTGACCGCACCCTTTAGACATATCTATCACATGAAATATGTAATCAACATTTAATTTTTAATAACCAATTCAAAAATTCATTACTTGAACTTAATATAATGTTGCGATCAATTGTCGATCGCACCCTTTACTATATCTATCACTTTAAATGCGTAAACAATAACTAATCTTCACTATCCAATTCAATAATTCATTACTCTAATTTAATATAATGTTTGCGATCAATTGTCGATAGAACCCTTTAGACATATCAATCACTATGAATTTGTAAACAACAACTAATCTTCAATATTAAATTCAATAATTCATTACTTTAACTTAATATAATGTTTGCGATTAAAAGTCGATAACACCCTTTAGACACTCAAAATATGTAAACAACAATTGATTTTCAATAACCAATTATATAATTCATTACTTTAACTGAATATAATGTTGCGATCAATTGTCGATCGCACCCTTTAGACATATATATCATTGTAAATATGTAAACAACAACTAATCTTCAATATCCAATTCAAAAATTCATTATTTTAACTTAATATAATGTTTGCGATCAATTGTCGATTGCACCCTTTAGACATATCAATCACTGTGAATGTGTAAAAAAAACTAATCTTTAATATCCAATTCAATAATACATTACTTTAAATTAATATAATGTTTGCAATCAATTGTCGACCTCACCATTTAGACATATCTATCACTATAAAATTGTAAACAACAATTAATTTTCAATAACCAATTCAATAATTCATTACTTTAACTTAATATAATGTTGCGATCAATTGTCGATCGCACCCTTTAGACATATCAATCATTGTCAATGTGTAAACAACAACTAATCTTCAATATCCAATTCAAAAATTCATTACCTTAACTTAATATAATGTGTGCAATCAATTGTCGATCGCACCCTTTAGACATATCTATCACATGAAATATGTAAACAACATTTAATTTTCAATAACCAATTCAACAATTCATTGCTTTAACTTAATATAATGTTGTGATCAATTGTCGATGGCACCCTTTACACATATCTGTCAGTGTAAATGTGTAAACAACAACTAATCTTCACTATGCAATTCAATTATTCATTACTTTAACTTAATATAATGTTGCGATCAATTGTCGATTGCACCCTTTAGACCTTTCCATCACTGTGAATGTGTAAACAACAACTAATCTTTAATATCCAATTCAATAATTCATTATTTTAAATTTATATAAGGTTTGCAATTAATTGTCGATCGCACCATTTTGAAATATCTATCACTTTAAATTTGTAAACAATTAACTTAATATAATGTTGCGATCGAAAATTTACACATATCTATCACTTTAAAAGTGTAAACAACAACTAATCTCCATAATCGAATTCAATAATTCATTACTTTAACTTAATATAATATATGTGATCAATTGTCGATCGCAACCTTTAGACATATCAATCACTGTGAATTGGTGAACAACAATTAATCTTCAATATCGAATTCAATAATTAATTACTTTAACTTAATATTATGTTTGCGATCAATAGTGGATCCCACCCTTTAAACACTGTAAATATGTAAAGAACAATTAATTTTCAATAACCAATTCAATAATTCTTTAATTTAACTTAATATAATGTGTGCAATCAATTATCGATCGCACCCTTTAGAGATATCAATCATCTATCACTGTAAATATTTAAACAACAATTAATTATCTATACGAAATTCAATAATTCATTAATTTAACTTAATACAATGTTGCGATCAATCGTCGATCGCAACCTTTAGACGTATCTATCACTCTAAATGTGTAAACAACAACTAATTTTCAATAACCAATTTGACAATTCATTACTTTAACTTAATATAATGTTGCGATCAATTGTCGATCGCACCCTTTAGACATATATCATTGTAAATGTGTAAACAATAATAATCTTCAATATCCAATTCAATAACTCAACCCTTTAACTTAATATAATGGTGCGATCAATTATCAATCGCACCCTTTAGACATATCTATCACTGTAAATGTGTAAACAACAATATTCTTCAATATCTAATTCAAATATTCATTACTTGAACTTAATATAATATTGCGATCAATTGTCGATCGCACCCTTTAGACATATCAATCATTAGAAATGTGTAAACAGCAACTAATCTTCAATATCCAATTAAAAAATTCATTATTTTAGCTTAATATAATATTTGCGATCAATTGTCGATTGCACACTTTCGACATGTCTATTACTGTGAATAAGTAAACAACAACTAAACTTCAATGTCCAATTCAAAAATTCATTACTTTAACTTAATATAATGCCGCGATAAATGTCGATCGCACCCTTTATACATATCTATCACTGTAAATGTGTAAACAATAATTAATTTTCAATAACCAATCCAATAATTCATTACTTTAACTTAGTATAATGTTTGCGATCAATTGTCGATCGCACGCTTTAGACATATCTACCACTGTTGTTATGTAAACAAAAATTAATTTTCAATAACCAATTCAATAATTAATTACTTTAACTTAATATAATGCTGCAATCAATTGTCGATCGCACCCTTTAGACATACCAATCATTGTAAATGTGTAAACAACAATTTATCTTCAATATCAAATTCAAAAATTTATTACTTAAACTTAATATAATATTTGCGATCAATTGTCGATCGCACCCTTTTGACATATCAATCATTGTAAATGTGTAAACAAAAACTAATCTTCAATATCAAGTTAAAAAATTCATTACTTTAACTTAATATAATGTTTGCGATCAATTGTCGATGGCACCCTTTAGACATATCTATAACTGTAAATGTGTAAACACCAACTAATTTTCTATAACAAATTCAATAATTCATTACTTTAACTTAATATATTGTTGCGATCAATGGTCGATCGCACCCTTTAGACATATCAATCAATGTAAATGTGTAAACAACAACTAATCTTCAATATCCAAATAAAAAATTCATTACTTTAACATTATATAATGTTTGCGATCAATTGTCGATAGCATCCTTTAGACATGTCAATTACTGTGCATAAGGAAACAACAACTAATATTCAATGTCCAATTCAAAAATTCATTACTTTAACTCAATATAATGCCGCGATAAATGTCGATGGCACCCTTTAGATATATCTATCACTGTTAATGTGTAAACAACAACTAATCTTCACTATCCAATTCAATAATTCATTACTTTAACTTAATTTAATGTTTGCGATCAATTGTCGAGCGCACCCTTTAGACATATCTATAACTGTAAATATGTAAACACCAACATATTTTGAATATCAATTCAAAAACTCATTACTTTTATTTAATATAATGTTTGCAATGAATTGTCGATCGCACCCTTTCAACATATCTATTACTGTAAATGTGTAAACAACAACTAATCTTCACTATCCAATTCAATAATTCATTATTTTAACTTAATATAATGTTGCGATCAATTGTTGATCGCACCCTCAAAAAATATCAATCATTGTAAATGTGTAAACAACAACTAATCTTCAATATCAATTTCAAAAATTCATTACTTTAACTTAATATAATGTTTGCGATCAATTGTCGATAGCACCTTTTAGACAAATTAATAATTGTAAATGTGTAAACAACTAATCATCAATATACAGTTCAAAAATTCATTACTTTAACTTAATATAATGTTTGTGATCAATTGTTGATCCCACCCTTTAGACATATATATCACTATGAATATGTAAAAAAACAACAAATCTTCACTGTCCAATTCAATAATTCATTACTTTAACTTGATATAATGCGGCGATAAATGTCGATCGCACCCTTTAGACATATCTATCACTATAAATGTGTAAACAACAATTTATTTTCAATAACCAATTCAATAATTCATTACTTTAACATTATATAATGTTTGCGGTCAATTGTCGATCGCACCCTTTAGACATATCTATCACTATAATTATGTAAACAACAATTAATTTTCAATAACCAATTCAATAATTCATTACTTTAACTTAATATAATGTTGCAATCAATTGTCGATCGAACCCTTTAGACATATCAATCATTGTAAATGTGTAAACACCAACTAATCTTTAATATCCAGTTCAAAAATTCAATACTTTAACTTAATATAATGTTTGAGATCAATTGTCGATCGCATCCTTTACACATATCAATCATTGTAAATGTGTAAACAATAACTAATCTTCAATATCCAGTTAAAAAATTCGTTAATTTCACTTAATACAATATTTGCGATCAATTGTCGATCGCACCATTTAGACATATCAATCATTGTGAATATGTAAACAACAACTAATCTTCACTGTCCATTTTAAAAATTCATTACCTTAAATTAATATGATACCGCGATGAATTGTCGATCGCACCCTTTAGACATATGTATCACTTTAAATGTGTAAACAACAATTAATTTTCAGTAACCAATTAAATAATTCATTACTTTAACTTAATATAATGTTTGCGCTCAATTGTCGTGCGCACCCTTTAGACATATCTATAACTATAAATATGTAAACAACAACTAATCCTTAATATTTAATTCAAAAATTAATTACTTTAATTTAATATAATGTTTGCGATAAATTGACGATCGCACCCTTTAGACATATCTGTCACTGTAAATGTGTAAATAACAACTAATTTTCGATAAACAATTCAATAATTCGTTACTTTAACTTAATATAATGTTGCGATCAATTGTCAGGCGCACCCTTTATCAATCATTGTAAATGTGAAAATGACAACTAATCTTTAATATCCACTTCAAAAATTCATTACTTTAACTTAATATAATGTTTGCGATCAATTGTCGATCGCACCCCTTAGACATATCAATCACTGAGAATATGTTAGCAACAACTAATCTTCAATGTCCAATTCAATCATTCATTACTTTCTCTTAATATAATGCCGCGATAAATTGTCGATCGCACCCTATTGACATATCTATCACTCTAAATGTGTAAACAACAATTAATCTTCAATATCCAATTAAATAAATCATTACTTTAACTTAATATAATATTTGCCATCCATTGTTGATCGCACCCTTTAGACATATCTATCACTGTAATTATGTAAACAACAATTAATTTTCAGTAACCAATTTAATAATTCATTACTTTAACTTAATATAATGTTGCGATCCATTATCCATCGCACACTTTAGACATATCAATCATAGTTTATGTGTAAACAACAACTAATCTTCAATACCCAATTCAAAAATTCATTACTCTAATTTAATATAATGTTTGCGATCAATTGACGATCACACCCTTTAGACATATCTATCATTGTAAATGTGTAAACAGTAATTAATTTTCAATAACCTTTTCAAAAATTCATTACTTTAACTTAATATAATGTTTCGATCAATCGTCGATAGCAGCCCTTAGAAATATCTATCACTGTAAATGTGTAAACAACAACTAATCTTCACTATTCAAATCAATAATTCATTACTTTAACTTAATATAATGTTTCGATCAATTGTCGATCGCACCCTTTAGACATATCAATCATTGTAAATGTGTAAACAACAACTAATCTTCAAAATCAAATGAAAAAATTCATTACTTTAACTCAATATAATGTATGCGGTTAATTGTCTATCGCACCCTTTAGACATATCTATCACTGTTAATATGTAAACAACAATTAATTTTCAATAACCAATTCAATAATTCCTTACTTTATTTTTATATAATGTTGCGATCAATCGTCGATCGCATCCTTTAGACATATCAATCATTTTAAATGTGTAAACAACAACTAATCTTCGATATCCAATTCAAAAATTCATTTCTTTAACTTGATATAAAGTTTGCGATCAATTGTCGATCTCACCCTTTAGAAATATCTATCACTGTAAATGTGTATACAACAATTAATTTTCAATAACCAATTCGATAATTCATTACTTTAACTTTATATAATGTTGCAATCAATTGTCGATCACACCCTTTAGACATAACAATCATTGTAAATGTGTAAATAACAACTAATTTTTAATATCCAATTCAAAAATTCATTATATTAACTTAATATGATGTTTGCAATCAATTGTCGATCCCACCCTTTAGACATATTTATCATTGTAAATGTGTAAACAACAATTAATTTTCAATAACCAATTCAATAATTCATTACTTTGACTTAATATAATGTTTGCGGTCAATTGTCAATCGCACCCTTTAGACATATCAATTATTGTATATGTGTAAACAACAACTAATCTTCAATATCCAATTCAAAAAATCATTACTTTAACTTAATATAATGTTTGCGATCAATTATCGATCGCACTTTTTAGACTTACCATTTATTGTAAATATATAAACAACAATTAATTTTCAATAACCAATTCAATAATTCATTACTTTAACTTAATATAATGTTGCGATCAATTGTCGATCGCACCCTTTAGACATATCTATCACTGGAAATATGTAAACGACCTTTAATTTTCAATAACCAATTCAATAATTTATTACTTAAACTTAATATAATGTTGCGGTCAATTGTCGATTGCACCTTTTTGATATATCAGTCACTATGAATGTGTAAACAACAACTAATCTTCAATATCCAATTCAATAATTCATTACTTTAACTTAATATAATGTTTGCGGTCAATTGTCGATCCCACCCTTTAGACATATTTATCACTGTAAATGTGTAAACAACAATTAATTTTCAATAACCAATTCAATAATTCATTACTTTGACTAAATATAATGTTTGCCATCAATTGTCGATCGCACCCTTTATACATATTTTTCATTGTATATGTGTAAACCAAAACTAATTTTCAATATCCAATTCAAAAATTCATTACTTTAACTTAATATAATCTTTGCGATCAATTGTCGATCGCACCCTTTAGACTTACCATTCATTGTAAATATATAAACAACAACTAATCTTCACTATCCATTTCAATAATTCATTACTTTAACTTAATATAATGTTGCGATCAATTGTCTATCGCATCCTTTAGACATATCACTCATTGTAAATGTGTAAAAAACAACTAATCTTCAATATCCAATTCAAAAATTCATTACTTGAACTTAATATAATTTATGCGATTAATTGTCGATCGCACCCTTTAGACATATCTATCACTGTAAATGTGTAAACAACAACTAAGCTTTAATATCCAATTCAATAATTCATTACTTTAACTAAATATAATGTTTGCAGTCAATTGTCAATCGCACCCTTTAGACATATCAATTATTGTATATGTGTAAACAACAACTAATATTCAATGTCCAATTAAAAAATCATTACTTTAACTTAATATAATGTTTGCGATCAATTATCGATCGCACCCTTTAGACTTACCATTTATTGTAAATATATAAACAACAATTAATTTTCAATAACCAATTCAATAATTCATTACTTTAACTTAATATAACGTTGCGATCAATTGTCGATCGCACCCTTGAGACATGTCAATCATTGTAAATGTGTAAACAACAACAAAGCTTCAATATCCAATTCAAAAATTCATTACTTTAACTAAATATAATGTTTGTGATCAATTGTCGATCGCATCCTTTAGACATATCTATCACTGTAAATGTGTAAACAACAATTAATTTTCAGTATCCCATTCATAAATTCATTACTTTAACTTAAAATAATGTTGCGATCAGTTGTGGATCGCACCCTTTAGACATATAAATCATTGTGAATGTGTAAACAACAACTAATCTTCAATATCCAATTGAATAATTCATTACTTTAACTTAAAATAATGTTTGCGGTCAATTGTCGATCGCACCCTTTAGACATATCTATCACTGTAAATATATAAACAAAAATTAATTTTCAATAACCAATTAAATAATTCATTACTTAAACTTAATATAATATTGCGGTCAATTGTCGATTGCTCCCTTTAGCCATAACAATCATTGTAAATGTGTAGAAAACAACTAATCTTCAATATCCAATTCAAAAATTCATTACTTGATCTTAATATAATGTTTGCGATCAATTGTCGATCCACCCTTTAGATATATCTATCACTGTAAATGTGTAAACAACAATTAAATTTCAATAACCAATTCAAGAATTCATTACTTTAACTTAATATAATGTTGCGATCTATCGTCGATCGCACCCTTTAGACATATCTATCACTTTAAATATGTAAACAACAATTAAGTTTCACTAACCAATTCCATAATTCATCACTTTAGCTTAATATAATGTTTGCGATCTATTATCGATCGCACCCTTTAGACAAATCTGTCACTGAAAACAACAATTTATTTTCAATAACCAATTCAAAAATTCATTACTTTAACTTGATGTAATGTTTGGGAGCAATTGTCGATTGCACTCTTTTGATATATCAATCACTGTGAATGTGTAAACAACAAATTATCTTCAGTATCTAATTCAAAAATTCATTACTTTAACTTAATATAATGTTTGCTATCAATTGTCGATCGCACCCTTTAGTCTTACCATTCATTGTAAATGTGTAAACAACAACTAATCTTCAATATCCAATGCAAGAATTCATTACTTTAACTTAATATAATGTGTGCGATCAATTGCCGATTGCACCCTTTAGACATGTCTATCACTGTAAATGTGTAAACAACAACTAATCTTCACTATCCAATTCAATAATTCATTATTTTCACTTAATATAATGTTGGGATCAATTATAGATCACACCCATTAGACATATAAATCATTGTGAATATGAAAAAAACAACTAATTTTCAATATCCAATTGAATAATTCATTTCTTTAACTTAATATAATGTTTGCGGTCAATTGTCGATCGCACCCTTTAGACATATCTATCACTGGAAATATGTAAACGACCTTTAATTTTCAATAACCAATTAAATAATTTATTACTTAAACTTAATATAATGTTGCGGTCAATTGTCGATTGCACCCTTTAGATATATCAATCATTGTAAATGTGTAGAAAACAACTAATCTTCAAAATCAAATTAAAAAATTCATTACTTGAACTTAATGTAATTTTTGCGATCAATTGTGGATCGCACCCTTTAGACATATCTATCACTGTAAATGTGTAAACAACAATTAATTTTCAATAACCAATTCAATAATTCATTACTTTAACTTAATATAATATTTGCGATAAATTGTCGATCGCACCCTTTAGACATATCTATCATTGTAAATATGTAAACAACAATTAATTTTCAATAACCAATTCAAAAATTTATTACTTAAACTTAATACAATGTTACGGTCAATTGTCTATTGCACCCTTTAGCCATATCAATCAATGTAAATGTGTAGAAAATAACTATTCTTCAATATCCAATTCAAAAATTCATTACTTTATCTGAATATAATGTTTGCGATCAATTGTCGGTCGCACCCTTTAGACATATCTATCACTGTAAATGTGTAAACCACAATTAATTTTCAATAACCAATTAAATAATTCATTACTTTAACTTTATATAATGTTAGGATCAATTGTCGATCGCACCCGTTAGACATATCAATCATTGTATATGTGTAAACAACAACTAATCTTCAATATACAATTCAAAAATTCATTACTTAATATAATGTTTGCCATCAATTGTCGATCGTACCCTTTAGACATATCTATCACTGTAAATATGTAAACAACAATTAATTTTCAATAACCAATTAAATAATTCATTACTTTGACTTTATATAATGTTGGGATCAATTGTCTATCGCACCCGTTAGACATATCAATCATTGTAAATGTGTAAACTACAACTTATCTTCAATATCTAATTAAAAAATTCATTACTTTACCTAAATATAATGTCTGCGATCAATTATCGATCACACCCTTTAGACATATCTATCACTGTAAATGTGAAACCACAACTAATCTTCACTATCCAATTCAATAATTCATTACTTTAACTGAATATAATGTTGCGATAATTTATTGATCGCACCGTTTAGACATATCCATCACTGTGAATGTGTAAACAACAACTAATCTTCAATATCCTATTCAATAATTCATTACTTTAACTTAATATAATATTTACCGTCAATTGTCGATCGCACCATTTAGACATATCTATCACTATAAATTTGTAAACAACAATTAATTTTCAATAACAAATTTAATAATTCATTACTTTAATTTAATATAATGTTGCGATCAATTGTCGATCGCACCCTTTAGACATATCTATCAATGTAAATGTGTTAACAACAATTAATTTTCAATAACCACTTCAATAATTCATTACTTTAACTTAATATAATGTTGCGATCAATTGTCGATCGCACCCTTTAGACATATCAATCATTGTAAATGTGTAAACAACAACTTATCTTCACTATCCAATTCGATAATTCATTACCTTAACTTAATATAATGTTGCGATCCATTGTCGATCGCACCCTTTAAACATATCAATCATTGTAAATGTGTTAACAACAACTAATCTTCGAAATCAAATTAAAAAATTCATTACTTGAACTTAATAAAATTTTTGCGATCAATTGTCGATCGTACCCTTTAGACATATCTATCACTCTAAATGTGTAAACAACAACTAATCTTCAATATCCAATTCAATAATTCATTGCTTTAACTTAATATAATGTCTGTGGTCAATTGCTTATCGCACCCTTTAGACATATCTATCACTGTAAATATGTAAACAACAATTAATTTTCAATAACAAATTCAATAATTCATTACTTTATTTTAATAAAATGTTGCGATCAATTATCGATCGCATCCTTTAGACATATCAATCATTTTAAATGTGTAAACAACAACAAATCTTCATTATCCAATTCAAAAATTCATTTCTTTAACTTAATATAAAGTTTGCGATCAATTGTCGATCTCACCCTTTAGAAATATCTATCACTGAAATGTGTAAACGACAATTAAATTTCAATAACAAATTCAATAATTTAATATTTTAACTTAATATAATATTGCGATCAATTGTCGATCACACCCTTTAGACATAACAATCATTGTAAATGTGTAAATAACAACTAATTTTTAATATCCAATTCAAAAATTCTTTACATTAACATAATATAATGTTTGCGATCAATTGTCGATCGCATCCTTTAGACATATCTATCTATGTTAATGAGTAAACAACAATTAATTTTCAATAACCAATTCAATAAATCATTATATTAATTTAATATAATGTTTGCGATCAATTGTCGATCACAGCCTTTAGATATATCAATCATTGTAAATGTGTAAACAACAACTAATCTTCAATATCCAATTCAAAAATTCATTACTTTAACTTAATATAATGTTTGCGATCAATTGTCGATCGCACTCTTTAGACTTATCTATCACTGTTAATGTGTAAACAACAACATATCTTCTCTATCGAATTCAATAATTCATTACATTAACTTAATACATTATTGGGATCAATTGTCGATTGCATTGATTAGACATATAAGTCACTGTGTATGCGTAAACAACAACTAATTTTCAATATCCAATTCAATAATTCATTACATTAACTTAATATAATGTTTGCGGTCAATTGTCGATCGCACCCTTTATACATATTTATCACTGTAAATGTGTAAACAACAATTAATTTTCAATAACCAATTCAATAATTCTTTACTTTCACTTCATATAATGTTTGCGATCAATTATCGATCGCACCCTTTAGATATATTTATCATTGTATATGTGTAAACAACAACTAATCTTCAATATCCAATTAAAAAATTCATTACTTTAACTTAATATAATGTCTGCAATCAATTGTCGATCGCACCCTTTAGACTTACCATTCATTGTAAATATATAAACAACAATTAATTTTCAATAACCAATTCAATAATTCATTACTTTAACTTAATATAATGTTGCGATCAATTGTCGATCGCATCCTTTAGACATTTCACTCATTGTAAATGTGTAAACAACAACTAATCTTCAATATCAAATTCAAAAATTCATCACTTGAATATAATATAATTAATGTGATCAATTGTCGATCGCACCCTTTAGACATATCTATCACTGTAAATGTGTAAACAACAACTAAGATTTAATATCCAATTCAATAATTCATTACTTTGACTTAATATAATGTTTGCTATCAATTGTCAATCGCACCCTTAAGACATATAAATTATTGTATATGTGTAAACAACAACTAATCTTCAATATCCAATTAAAATATTAATTACTTTAACTTAATATAATGTTTGCGATCAATTGTCGATCGCACCCTTTAGACTAACCATTTATTGTAAATATATAAACAACAATTAATTTTCAATAACCAATTCAATAATTCATTACTTTAACATAATTTAATGTTGTGATCAGTTGTCGATCGCACCGTTGAGACATGTCAATCATGGTAAATGTGTAAGCAACAACAAAGCTTCAATATCCAATTCAAAAATTCATTACTTTAACTAAATATAATGTTTGCGATCAATTGTCGATCGCACCCTTTAGACATATCTATCAATGTAAATGTTTAGAAAATAACTTATCTTCAATATCCAATTCAAAAATTCATTACTTTATCTGAATATAATGTTTGCGATCAATTGTCGATCACACCCTTTAGACATATCTACCACTATAAATGTGTAAACAACAATTAATTTTCAATAACCAATTCAATAATTCATTACTTTAACTTAAAATAATGTTTGCAGTCAATTGTCGATCGCACCCTTTAGACATATCTATCATTGTAAATATGTAAACAACAATTAATTTTCAACAACCAATTCAATAATTCATTACTTAAACTTAATATAATGTTGCGATCAATTGTCGATTGCTCCCTTTAGCCATAACAATCATTATAAATGTGTAGAAAACAACTAATCTTCAATATCCAATTCAAAATTCATTACTTTATCTTAATATAATGTTTGCGATCAATTATCGATCGCACCATTTAGACATATCTATCACTGTAAATGTGTAAACAACAATTAAATTTCAATAACCAATTCAATAATTCATTACCATAACTTAATATAATGTTGCAATCTATTGTCGATCGCACCCTTTAGACATATCTATCACTTTAAATATGTAAACAGCAATTAGGTTTCACTAACCAATTCAATAATTCATTACTTGAACTTAATATAATGTTTGCGATCTAAGACAAATCAGTCACTGAAAATTTGTAAACAACAATTTATTTTCAATAACCAATTCAATAATTCATTACTTTAACTTAATATAATGTTTGCGGTCAATTGTCGATCGCACCCTTTAGACATATCTATCACTGTAAATATGCAAACAACAATTAATTTTCAATAACCAATTCAATAATTCATTACGTTCAGTTAATATAATGTTTGCGGTCAATTGTCGATCGCACCCTTTAGACATATCTATCACTGTAAATATGTAAACAACAATTAATTTTCAATAACCAATTCAATGATTTATTACTTAAACTTAATATAATGTTGGGATCAATTGTCGATCGCACCCGTTATACATATCAATCATTGTAAATTTGTAAACAACAACTAATCTTCAATATCCAATTCAAAAATTCATTACTTAATATAATGTTTGCCATCAATTTTCGATCGCACCTTTTAGACATATCTATCATTGTAAATGTGTAAACAATAATTAATTTTCAATAACCAATTCAAAAATTCATTACTTTAACTTAATTTAATGTTGCGATCAATTGTAGATCGCACCCTTTAGACATATCAGTCATTGTAAATGTGTTAACAACAACTTATCTTCAATATCCAATTCAAAAATTCATTACTTAACCTAATTATAATGTCTGCGATTAATTGTCAATCGCACCCTTTAGACATATTTATCAGTGTAAATGTGTAAACTACAACTAATCTTCACTATCCAATTCAATAAATCATTACTTTAACTGAATATAATGTTGCGATAATTTATAGATCGCACCCTTTAGACATATCAATCACTGTGAATGTGTAAACAATAACTAATCTTCAATATCCAATTGAATAATTCATTACTTTAACTTAATATAATGTTTGCTGTCAATTGTCGATCGCACCCTATAGACATATCTATCACTGTTAATATGTAAACAACAATTAATTTTCAATATCCAGTTGAATAATTATTATTTAAACTTAATATAATGTTGCGGTCAATTGTAGATTGCACCCTTTAGCCATATCAATCATTGTAAATGTGTAGAAAATAACTAATCTTCAATATCCAATTCAAAAATTCAATACTTTATCTTAATATTATGTTTGCGATCAACTGTCGATCGCACCCTTTAGACATCTCTATCACTGTAAATATGTAAACAACAATTAATTTCCAATAACCAATTCAATAATTCATTACTTTAACTTAATATAATGTTGCTATCAATTTTCGATCGCACCCTTTAGACATATCAATCATTCTAAATGTGCAAACAACAACAAATCTTCAATATCCAATTCAATAATTCATAACATTAACCTAATGTAATGTTTGCGATCAATTGTCGATCGCACCCTTTAGACATATCTATCACTGTTAATGTGTAAACAACAATTAATTTCCAATAACCAATTAAATAATGTTGCGATCAATTGCTGATATCACCCTTTACACATATAAATCACTGTAAATGTGTAAACAATATTAAATATTCAATATCCAATTCAATAATTTATTACTTTAACTTATTATAATATTTGCGATTAATTGTCGATTTTACCCTTTAGACATATCTATCACTATAAATGTGTAAACAACAACTTATCTTCAATATCCTATTCAATAATTTCTTACTTTAACTTAATATAATGTTTGCGATCAATTGTCGATCGCACCCTTTAAACATATCTATCACTGTAAATGTGTAAACAACAACTAATCTTCAATATCCAATTCAATAATTCATTACTTTAACTTAATAAAATGTTGGATCAATTGTCGATCGCACCATTGAGACATATCAATCATTGGAAATGTGTAAACAACAACAAAGCTTCAAAATCTAATTCAAAAATTCATAACTTTAACTTAATATAATGTTTGTGATCTATTGTCGATCGCACCCTTTTTACAAATCTGTCACTGTAAATGTGTAAACAAAAATTTATTTTCAATAACCAATTCAAAAATTCATTACTTTAACTTGATAAAATTTTTGCGAGCAATTGTCAATCGCACCCTTTAGACAGATCTATCACTATAAATGTGTAAACGATAACTAATCTTCACTATCCAATTCAATAATTCATTACTTTAATTTAATATAATGTTGCGATCAATTGTCAATCGCACTATTTAGATATATCAATCAATGTGAATGTGTAAACAACAACTAATCTTCAGTATCCAATTCAAAAATTAATTACTTTAACTTAATATAATGTTGGCGATCAATTTTTAGATTGCACAAATTAGAGAGATCTATCACTGTAAATCTGTAAACAACAACTTATGTTCACTATCCAATTCAATAATTCATAACTTTAACTTAATATAATGTTTCGATCAATTGTCGATCGCACCCTTTAGACATATCTATCAATGTTAATGTGTAAACAACAATTAATTTCCAATAACCAATTCAATAATGTTGCGATCAATTGGTGATCGCACCCTTTACACATATCAATCACTGTAAATGTGTAAACAACATTAAATATTAAATATCCAATTCAATAATTCATTACTTTAACTTATTGTAATATTTATTGTACCCTTTAGACATATCTATCACTATAAATGTGTAAACAACAACTAATCTTCAATATCCTATTCAATAATTCCTTACTTAAACTTAATATAATGTTTGCGATCAATTGTCGATCGTACCATTTAAACATATCTATCACTGTAAATGTGTAAACAACAACTAATCTTCAATATCCAATTCAATAATTCATTACTTTAAGTTAATAAAATGTTGGATCAATTGTCGATCGCACCCTTGAGACATATCAATCATTGGAAATGTGTAAACAACAACAAAGCTTCAATATCTAATTCAAAAATTCATTACTTTAACTTAATATAATGTTGCTATCAATTTTCGATCGCACCCTTTAGACATATCAATCATTCTTAATGTGTAAACAACAACAAATCTTCAATATCCAATTCAATAATTCATAACATTAACCTAATGTAATGTTTGCGATCAATTGTCGATCGCACCCTTGAGACATATCTATCACTGTTAATGTGTAAACAACAATTAATTTCCAATAACCAATTCAATAATGTTGCGATCAATTGGTGATGGCACCCTTTACACATATCAATCATTGTAAATGTGTAAACAATATTAAATATTCAATATCCAATTCAATAATTCATTACTTTAACTTATTATAATATTTGCGATTAATTGTCGATTTTACCCTTTAGACATATCTATCACTATAAATGTGTAAACAACAACTTATCTTCAATATCCTATTCAATAATTCCTTACTTTAACTTAATATAATGTTTGCGATCAATTGTCGATCGCACCCTTTAAACATATCTATCACTGTAAATGTGTAAACAACAACTAATCTTCAATATCCAATTCAATAATTCATTACTTTAACTTAATAAAATGTTGGATCAATTGTCGATCGCACCCTTGAGACATATCAATCATTGAAAATTTGTAAACAACAACAAAGCTTCAAATTCTAATTCAAAAATTCATAACTTTAACTTAATATAATGTTTGCGATCTATTGTCGATCGCACCCTTTTTATAAATCTGTCACTGCAAATGTGTAAACAACAATTTATTTTCAATAACCAATTCAAAAATTCATTACTTTAACTTGATATAATGTTCGCGAGCAATTGTCAATCGCACCCTTAAGACAGATCTATCACTATAAATGTGTAAACGATAACTAATCTTCACTATCCAATTTAATAATTCATTACTTTAACTTAATATAATGTTGCGATCAATTGTCAATCGCACAATTTAGATATATCAATCATTGTGAATGTGTAAACCACAACTAATCTTCAGTATCCAATTCAAAAATTAATTACTTTAACTTAATATAATGTTGGCGGTCAATTTTTAGATTGCCCCATTTAGAGAGATCTATCACTGTAAATGTGTAAACAACAACTTATGTTCACTATCCAATTCAATAATTCATAACTTTAACTTAATATAATGTTGCGATCAATTGTCGATCGCACCCTTTAGACATATCTATCAATGTTAATGTGTAAACAAAAATTAATTTCCAATAACCAATTCAATAATGTTGCGATCAATTGGTGATGGCACCCTTTACACATATCAATCACTGTAAATGTGTAAACAACATTAAATATTCAATATCCAATTCAATAATTCATTACTTTAACTTATTTTAATATTTGCGATTAATTGTCGATTGTACCCTATAGACATATCTATCACTGTAAATGTGTAAACAACATTTAATCTTAAATATCCAATTCAATAATTCCTTACTTTAACTTAATATAATATTTGCGATCAATTGTCGATCGCACCATTTAAACATATCTATCACTGTAAATGTGTAAACAACAACTAATCTTCAATATCCAATTCAATAATTCATTACTTTAACTTAATAAAATGTTGGATCAATTGTCGATCGCACCCTTGAGACATATCAATCATTGAAAATTTGTAAACAACAACAAAGCTTCAAAATCTAATTCAAAAATTCATAACTTTAACTTAATATAATGTTTGCGATCTATTGTCGATCGCACCCTTTTTACAAATCTGTCTGTGTAAATGTGTAAACAATAATTTATTTTCAATAACCAATTCAAAAATTCATTACTTTAACTTGATATAATGTTTGCGAGCAAGTGTCAATCGCACCCTTTAGACAGATCTATCACTATAAATGTGTAAACGATAACTAATCTTCACTATCCAATTTAATAATTCATTACTTTAACTTAATATAATGTTGCGATCAATTGTCAATCGCACTATTTAGATATATCAATCACTGTGAATGTGTAAACAACAACTAATCTTCAGTATCTTATTCAAAAATTAATTACTTTAACTTAATATAATGTTGGCGGTCAATTTTTAGATTGCCCCATTTAGAGAGATCTATCACTGTAAATGTGTAAACAACAACTTATGTTCACTATCCAATTCAATAATTCATAACTTTAACTTAATATAATGTTGCGATCAATTGTCGATCGCACCCTTTAGACATATCTATCAATGTTAATGTGTAAACAACAATTAATTTCCGATAACCAATTCAATAATGTTGCGATCAATTGGTGATCGCACCCTTTACACATATCAATCACTGTAAATGTGTACACAACATTAAATATTTTATATCTAATTCAATAATTCATTACTTTAACTTATTATAATATTTGCGATTAATTGTCGATTGTACCCTTTAGACATATCTATCACTATAAATGTGTAAACAACAACTAATCTTCAATATCCTATTCAATAATTCCTTACTTTAACTTAATATAATGTTTGCGATCAATTGTCGATCGCACCCTTGAAACATATCTTTCACTGTAAATGTGTAAACAACAACTAATCTTCAATATCCAATTCAATAATTCATTACTTTGACTTAATAAAATGTTGGATCAATTGTCGATCGCACCCTGGCGACATATCAATCATTGTAAATGTGTAAACAACAACAAAGCTTCAATATCTAATTCAAAAATTCATTACTTTAACTTAATATAATGTTTGCGATCAATTTTCAATCGCACCCTTTAGACATAACTATCACTGTATATGTGTAAACAACAACTTATCTTCACTATCCAATTCAATAATTCATTACTTTAACTTAATATAATCAATTGTCGATCGCACCCTTGAGACATGACAATCATTGTAAATTTATCAACAACAACAAAGCTTCAATATCCAATTCTAAAATTCATTACTTTAACTTAATATAATGTTTGCGATAAATTTTCAAGTGCACCCTTTAGACATATCTATCACTGTAAATGTGTAAACAACAACTAATATTCACTATTCAATTCAATAATTCATTACTTTAACTTGATATAATGTTTGCAATCAATTGTCGATCGCAGCCTTAAGACATATCTATCACTGTAAATGTGTAAACAACAATTAATTTTCAATAACCAATTCAATAATTCATTACTTTAACTTAATATAATGTTGCGATCAATTGTCGATCGCACCCTTTAGATATATCTTTCACTTTAAATATGTAAACTACAATTAAGTTTAAAAAACTAATTCAATAATTCATTACTTTAACTTAATATAATGTTTGCGATCTATTGTCGATCGCACCCTTTATACAAATCTATCACTGTAAATGTGTAAACAAAAATTTATTTTCAATAACCAATTCAAAAATTCATTACTTTAACTGTATATAATATTTGCGAGTAATTGTCAATCGCACCCTTTAGACAGATCTATCACTATAAATGTGTAAACGTTAACTAATCTTCACTATCCAATTAAATAATTCATTACTTTTACTTAATATAATGTTGCGATCAATTGTCAATCGCACTCTTTAGATATATCAATCACTGTGAATGTGTAAACGACAACTAATCTTCAGTATCCAATTCAAAAATTAATTACTTTAACTTAATATAATGTTGGCGATCAATTTTTTGATTGCACCATTTAGAGAGATCTATCACTGTAAATATGTAAACAACAACTAATGTTCACTTTCCAATTCAATAATTCATTACTTTAACTTAATATAATGTTGCGATCAATTGTCGATCGCACCCATTAGACATATCAATCACTGTGAATGTGTAAACAACAATTAATTTTCATGAGATTTTGGGTTCGAGTGCTGGTGGAGGCGAAAGAAAGTGGGTGGGATCCCTGATATCCGATTGCGTAACGATTGTATCGATACTGATTGGTGTACGACTCGGGTTTAACCGGGTTTGCACAGTGTACATTACACAAGGATTGTAAGCTAAGAAGCATCTTTGAGACTAAGATTTAATCTGAACTGCTGAAGGAATTTTTATACAAAATGAATCATAGAATTAGAGATCACTTTATCTTCTAGATCATCATCAGTGATCTGTTAAAA
Organism: Cardiospermum halicacabum; assembly: GCA_031304145.1. NCBI lineage: Eukaryota > Viridiplantae > Streptophyta > Magnoliopsida > Sapindales > Sapindaceae > Cardiospermum > Cardiospermum halicacabum. Next base: position 21,833,314 of record CM062394.1, on the reverse strand, counting down.
GATCTCTCGATTCAATTTAACAGATCTTAATTATATAGTTGCATATATCTCTATACTACAACCTATACAACTGATAAGCACAATCTGTAGAAAAATGGATCTGTAGTCTATCTCTAGTACTACGATCCTCTGTTCTCAGATCTGAAACCTAATCGCCATCTCTGGTCTAAATCAAATCTCAGATTAACAATATTACATAACTCTCGTCCTTGTAAATCAATTAGCTCATGAAATCCAGTAGATTTGGCCGTAATTGAACAAGACAATCGACATCAAGATTCAACAGATCAACAGAGCTTTTAGCTAGCACATCTACTTTAGCATATTAAATCAAACACAGGAAATCATCATCGACATGCTCAAGATCTAAATCTTACCAAAAAAGATTGAAGCTAGACTCTGTCACAGTTATTGCCTCACAATCTTCAAGCTAAATCTGAATGATCAAGAAAACAGAGCACAAAACTTCTTCAAGACACTTCTCTGAAGATGTGGAACAAAGCGTATAGAAGAATCTAGAATTTCTCTTAAAGTATAACAGAATGTCAAGAGTGAAAATCAAACGTCTAAAACTGTTTTTCTCTAAAAACTTCACACCAATTGCTTCATTTAAGCTCCTATTTATAGAGTTTGGCTCAGTGGCAATTTCGAAATAAAGTCAACAAAGAAACACAAATAGGCGAAGTAACATTTTTCTCCATTTATGTCGCCTGTTCCTTCGCCTGAACCAAACGACTTCTTCACATCTCGCTTGTCTTGATTGCCAAGCTTCAACTCTCTCCAGGTGAAATATCCAAAATGCAGCCTTAATACGTCGCCTGATGCTCAGGCGAGTGGACCTATTTCGCCTAAACAATCTTTTCAGTTAACATCTCCTTAGGCGATGTCTCTTCAAATGTCGCCTGTGATAATTCATAAGTTTAGCGACATCCCACTTTTCTTGCCTAAAACATCGCCTCAAGGTAGGCGAAACTTCATATTCATCGCCTACTTCACTATCGATAAGGTGATATGCAAAGGCGATGGATCTCTGAGTCACCTTCCTGCCTTTACTCTTTGAGGCGAAGATGACTCTTTGTCGCCTTCTACCTTGCCTTTCACTCCGAATCATGGCGAGATCTTCAGGCGAATTTTCTTCTTTAATAATATAATTTCGCCATTTGATGACTTTGGATGAATTTATGATTTGGTCCCTCGTTCTTCTGAATTTGCCCATTTTAGCTACTTTTTCACAATTTTCATCCAAGTCCCTGTCTCACTAATAATAGTCTAGAATTACTGGAAATGCATTCAATATCTCATCTTTTAGTTTCAATTTCATTACATTTATACTCATAAAAGATGCTAAAAAATAGGTAAATTCTAGACTTATCAATTACCCCCAACTTAGCCTTTTGCTTGTCCTCAAGCAAACTGACTAAAAATCTACTGAGATATCAATCAGTGCAAACTTATATCATAATTCAAAGTAATTCATTAAGTAAAATTTTGAAAATTTTCCAAACAGTGACCAGCTCTTCTTTCAAAATTTCCAATCAACTAATTCAAAAACTGGTCATTTTCTTCATGTAGCAAAGTATCTGAGAAGATCCAAGTAATTGAGTATTGAAACTACTTCCTCACTGTAGTCTATCATAAGTGTTTGATCTCTCAGAATCCTAAAGGTTACTCACTCAATACACTAGTCACTTCAAGAATCAGAGTTATGTACTAAGGCAAATGTGATTCTAGTGTTTCACAAGCACGTGTGAAAAAAATTTTATGAACCTCACGAACATTGAACTTCACTCATACACTGTACAACACTTAAAGGTTCCTAAGTTTAGTACTCCCTCTTTATCTGCCGTAGAATCTCTGATTTGTAAATATAGGGAAAATGGGGTCAAGTTAGCTTATGAAAGAAAGGAATTTCTTCAAGGAATTAAAGTTTGGACATACCACTAAATTCCTCTCAATCCCTCAAATCTTCACACTTTAGTGTTTCCCCACTCTATGATACTTTATTCATATAATACTTTATTTATAAACAATGCTCAATTCACTTGATTGAATCATTTTTTTTTTGTTTTTTTTCAAGCGTATATTCTACTTTAAGCAACTTCAGAAACACTCATTAAGACAATCCTCACTTCCCATCTTTTCAATCCCAAATTAAATGGTAAGTCCAAAGGGTAGGATTGAGAATATATCTCTATCTTTATGGTTTGGACTGGATTAGGGACCAAAGAAAAGGTTTTAATAAGAATGGAAACAATATGGTTTACCTCACAAGATATCAAGGTCTGGTTATATCAAGTAGGCAAATGTTATTTAGTAGTTTCACTCACTCTCTCAAATCAGATCATTTCCCTTGGCAAATTAAAGACAGACTTTACCCGACCAATGCCCTATACACTTGAGGAATGTATGAGAAATTCAAAGCAAACCTATGAAGGTTTTAATTTCTATAGAATAAAATCTTTCAAATAAATGTCTTTATTAAGGAAGAGAATAAAAATAACCCCTCTCATGAAGAAAAAAGCACAGCATTAAGCTCAAAAACCTCACATTCCACCCAAGGTTTTTCTCCACTCTTTCCTTATCAAAACTCATCAACTTATTCACAATTCAAAACTAACCAGAATCTTCATCAATGTTCAAAGAAATTTGTCAAAAATTGCTCATCAAAACTGCTTGTTTTTAACACTTGTTTTACTGTTTGAAAACTCATTTTATGAAAAACTAAATCACTTTGAATTATGAGCAATGTAAGCTCCGTGACGTCGGACCCTTACCAGATTATTAACCCGATAAGAGACCAACGTCACCTCATCAAATTATATTTACCAATTAATTATCCATTTACTAATGTCATATATTAATAATCCGTTATTCGAATCATACATCAAAACATTAAATTATATGTACATACTAGTAACATTCTTTATACAATACAAGTATTTAATTTACATATCAAGTATCCATATAACAAGTTACACTTTAGCCCGTAGGCCAATTCTTCATCAGTTCATCAAACTTCTCTTCATTATACAAGTACGCATTCAGATTATACATATAACTGTATATAACACCATGCATTTTACTTATCATCATTCCTTCTCTTAACAATTTCATTTGCTTCACATGGTAACCTGCCCTAGTCTTTTCCTGAAACCATATCTTCATACATAGAGTGGTCCTTGATGTTTTCCCCCGATTGCCCTTCTTGGATTGTTTTTAAATAAAGGAAAAAGAAAACATAGAAAATAAAATGTCAGGCAATAATGCCTTGTTTGTACCCCGTGCCCGGGGCATGCAACACAAATGCTTACCTTTATTTTCAATACAAATCAATAATTCAAACAAGTACACCCAAGATCAATCAATCCATAAAATGATTCCAAACATCATTACAAAGGCAAATTCATTAAAGTTTCCAAGAATCCAAATAATGTAAATTTTCATGTTAGTTTAACTTACATGTGGTTAGTAAGTCATATAGGAATCCATTTATTTCCATATATTCTATTATTCAATAAGATTTCATTTAGCCTTATATCTTTAATCATTTGAGATTTTAACACAATTTATGTTAGTTATTCATTTTCTTATTATTGATAGCCCTCTTAGAATAACCTATGGAGGAAACGGAACTGTTTCGGCCCGAGGGCCGCCGATAGACCCGAAGGCCGCTAATAGACCCGAAGGCCGCCGATAGACCCGAAGACCGCCGATAGACCCGAAGGCCGAATCATCATCATCATCGTCTCTTTTCATTCAACTTTCAGGGTGAAGTGCACTTCTAGTTCCTAAGGCATGCCTTTCATCCTCTAACGGTATTCTACAAAGGCTATCGCTTCAATTCATCCTTCATATGTTTATACTATTAAATCATTCTTTTATTAAGTACTAACGATACAATCATCATTTGATTCGATGCTAATAATCACATTACTTCTATTACCAATAGGATGCATAAGCATCCAATATCATCCATAAATTAAACATTTCTTTCAAATATTCTTTTACAAGATCTCTATTTATGTCATCTTTACATTTATGTACAAATTATCTCACATTATACAAGTATGCTATGCTAAACATCAAGTAAAAGTGTTGTTATAAAAGTTTATTATCTAGTGGTAACAATTCCAGTTTTCTAACAAACTGAGTAGTTCGAATTCGATTTGGCATAATTTATTCTATTGGTATTTAATTAACTTCAAACCACTTCTACCATTTTCGTAACTCATCCTTATATGTTATGATGGCTTCACTTGTCATTAATTCAAGGTCAAAATATTTTTAATCATCTCATTTTCACCATTCCAGATTCACTAGAATCTTGGACAGTGTTACAGGGCTGATTTCACTTTGCTTAAAACCTTATCAAATCAATTCCAATTATCATGATTTTGGTGTGAGTCTTATTTGAGGTCTTAACTTTCAACTTTTTAAATTTCAATACATTTTAAGTCTTTTAGCTTAGGTTTTGGTATGCCACAAAATTAGGTTACCAAACTGCCCTGTTAGGGACAGTTTGTATGTATTGGACTCTTATCATTAAAAGGCTTATCGAATGAACTTATTTCACTTTCAAATTTTCCAGTCTACTAATGCACATATAAACCAACATTTTTCACTACACAACTTTTTCCAAATAGGCCTCTAGCTATTTTTCACGTTTGTATCAAGTTTTAGACATGCCCTGTTTCAGGACAGTCTGCATGTATGGCCTTCTTCACATCAATTAGGGTATTAAATGGAATTATCTCAGCACCACATTTTACTCGTTCACACTAGACTTATAAAGGCACATTTCATTCTCGTAGGTCTTGGTCTAATTATATTTCAAACTATTTCTAAAAATTCAACCAAATTAGAGGACACTTTCAGTATTTTCTGGAGTAGGCTGGAATTGTTTTCAAAACCATATCATTTTATTCAAACAAACATCAACCATCACAAATCTATTATTTCTTAGAGCCAAATACTTCAAATTAGTCTCTACTAACTTTATAGCATTTGTCCATGCTTCCAAAAATATTGATCAAAATTTTTCTTAAACCAACAAACAATTATATACATCACCATAAAAACCATTTTAGCATGCAAATCATATCAAACATGAAACCAACAACAAAACCTTTAGGGCTTAGGTTACAAACCTTATTTGAGAGCCTTCTCCTACACTTGGTCTTGCTCCTTAGGGTCCTATTTTGGTTCTACTAATCACAAAAACAAGAGTTTAGCATTCCTTTTTACAAGTTTCTACCATAAACAACACTAACAACAACCTCATGCTAACTTGGGTACTTTTCTAACTAATACCATAACTTTCAATTTAAGAACATAACCAAAGGCTTTCTAACCATCAAAACTATCTCCTTAACCTCAAGAACCCATTACCATACTAGATCAAGTTCAAACCACTCATAAATGAAAACTAAGGTTTCATGATCTCACCTTGATTCTTAATGTTTCTACTTGTTTCCTTCCCTTGAATGCTATTTCTAGGATATGGAGGTGATGGAGAAGTGGTTTTGGAGCTAAGTTGATGGAAGTAGGTGAAGAAAAATGGAGTTAGGAGGTCATGGGGGTGTTTGGCCAAGAGGTGAAGAGAGGGAGAAGATGGCTTTCTTGAATGGTAGAGAATTATGTGGAGATTTCTAGATACCCTTCCCCTTATATACTAATCATCTCTTAGTTAATTGCAACATGGTCCTTCATCTTTCCAATGATTGCTAAGTGGTCCTTTGACTTTCTAATAATTCCATTTCATGACCACCAACTTTATTCTATTTACATTTTGATGAAGGCTTTTCATTTCTTTTCATTTAGGTCCTTTGACCATCTTTGACCTTTCCCTAAATTAATTTAAAATTAACCTTTGAACCCACTTGAACTTGGGAATTAAAGGAAATAACGAAATCTTTCTATAGCTCCTAATATGTATTCTATCACCTCTTAGGTGGAAAAATGACCAAAATGCCCTTGAATGTTCCTAATATTTACTATAATGCCACTAGTACCCAAGTTGCACTTCTTATGGTTCTAAATTATCTCTAATAACCTATTTACTATTCTAATAAAGGAATAAAAATTTTATCGAAAAATTCTAGCCTATAATTGCGGACCTTACAAGCTCAATCATGCACTCAGACCTAATATCCTAAGAAAATATTAAAACAAAATCTACAAATAAAATCACACTATAAAACTAAACACAAAGAATAATAGCAACGTGATTGCTACCCCACCCCCAACTTAAGAGAAAGCATTGTCCTCAATGCTCCAGAGAACATAAATGAATAGAATGAGAGGAGGAAATGTATAAAACAATAAACCAGAGAGTTAGGCAAAGCACCGGAATGTCGCCATTATCAGAGGATAAGTCGCCCAAATAAAGTGCAAAAATAAAATTGGTTAGGCGAGATAACAATAGGCGAGAAGGAAATTGATCGCTAACCTTAGGCGAAATACCCAGGCGAAATATAGAAGTCACCAAGTTAGAGTAACATAAAGGAACAATGGCATGGCAAAATACTGATCCTGCAGGCGAAATATTAAACAAGATAGAAATGTCGCCAAAAAAAGAAACCAAAAATAGACGAAATAAAAGATCTATCGCCCTAACCATTCGCCTGTACCATATGAAAGAATTTACCAACCAGGCGAGAAACAGAGATCGTCGCCTTACACATGGCGATCATTTCGGCGATTTGAGTTCTATCTCGCCTCAACATAGTGTTTCATTAAAATCCTTACAGAGCGACCTGTAAACTTCAAAAATCAAAGTGAGAAATGATTTCATAGTTAATGTTATTTCCTGTAGACTCAACTCACTTAGCGTTGGGGAAAAGAACCCCAACTTAAAATCTAAAACTCTCTGTAATAATTTTTAACTAGCAATCACAGTTACTCTTTTAACAGACAAATATAAAGATAAAATTTATCAATCACATGACTCTTGAAGAATTAAAAATAAAGACTCAAGGAAACACATTACTCTTTACTAACATAAAAAAAAATTGACATTACTCTTTTGATGACAAAATAAGAATCAATCTTTAATATTACAAAAGAGTAAAAGTCAAATAGAACTTAAAAATCATCTAAGGAATCATCTGTAGGTTTAGACTGTTGAGGAGATTTAGTGATCAGTCTTCTCTTATTGGGCTTTGGGATGGCTTCAACTGATCTGTGAGGTTGTGCTGAACTTTTCCTCTCCTTTTGGACTGCAGTCTTGACATGCTTCTTTTTCTTCTGAGCAGCTTTTTCTTTCTCAGCCTCATCTTCACTGAGAGGATGAATCTTGAAACATCTATTGGGTGGATAACGAGTTGGGTAAGCCAACTGCCTTAAGAAATTGATGTACCTTCGAACTTGTCTGAATATAATAGAATAGTATCCATCTGGAACAGACAAGGCAGAAGTTGGCTCCCAAGAATAAGGAGTCTTGTTATGATCCAAGATAAGCATATGTTCTAGATCAGCAGAAGTAACTGCAGGATCACAATAAACTTCCTTGCTTTCTCTAGCTAATGCACCATTCTTACTAGTCTTTTTTCCATTCAAACCCACTACTTCATCTTCAGGAGAGCTAGTAAATGAGAACTCCATCCCTTCGAAGAATTCATAAGAAGGCATCCTGTTATAAGTGTGGAAAAATTGCTCTAACACAGCAGCCATCTCTTCTTTATCAAGAACTCTATCTCCTTCAGTGGAGACGCTCTCATCTTCTTCAATAAAAGGTACTTGATTGAGAGGCTCAGGCTGCAAATATGGTACAATTGCCAAATCCAGAGAAGAACTAGTACTATTCCCAAGTTGAAGAAAATGTACTATTGCCATATTTGGAGGAGTCTGATCATTGCCTTGAGGGATAGCATCTTCAGTTGGAAATAATCCCAGTCTTGCTTGATTTATTATCTCTTGAATGGCTGGATGCAGAACATGAAGTCGTGGAATGAATTCTTCAGAAGTGAAACTCACAGGCTGAGTAGTACATTTGACAGGTCCAAAATGTTGAGGAACCTGACAAGTGTAGATGAGGGGCTCATGGACAACTGGTTCTTGTACAGCAGACTGCTCTTCATCCTCTTTAAGTTTAGCTGAGCCAGATCCTTCACCTTCTTCTTAAAGAAAACGAGGTAATCCAGCAGCTTCAGCAAATGATGCTAATAATATTCCTTGCTGCTCAAGCTCTGCTGTATCAATTTCCTCAAACTCTGAAGATTCAAAATCATCAACTACCTCCTTTTCTTTCCTCATCAACCTCTCATCCTCCTCCACAACCTTATTAGCAGCTTTTTTTTTTGCTTCTAGATCGAATTGATCCCCCAAATTCTTCTTTAGGTTATTATCAACAGCATTTAGAACATCTAGGAAGTCATTGGGTTGAGGTTGACTATCCATCAACTCTTCATGCTCAAACTGATCTTGAATGTTGATCCCACTCACAAACCTAGAAAAACCAACTGATTGGGCGCCTTGACTTTCCCTTTGTTGCTCCCATATTTTAACAAACTCTTGTGGGTCTGCAATGTTTCTAAAGAATTCAACAATTCTTTCTTCAACCTTTTTATTGATCAATTCAGAGATCTTGGCTTCAAGTTCCTTCGAAATTGGCTCTGCCACTCTTCCTTTCTCCGTTCTTGGACTTGGAGTAGAAGTCTACACCGGTTTAGAAACTATAGTAAGAGAAGAAAACTTGTTCTTCCTAGAGCCTGATTTCTTGGCCTCCCTTAGGACTTTTAATTCAAATACTTTCTCTACAGCTTCAGTGTAAGTAGTTTTCTTACCACCTCTACTCTCCCAAATCCTTAGCTCTAATTCTTTAGTGTGTGGTTTTGAATCATCCAACCACACATCCTTCTTCCTGCTCTTTACTCCATATCTTTATAATAAACCAGTGATTAAGGAAGGAAAGTAGAGTGTTATTTGTCTTGTCTTCTCCTTCTTCAGTCTGCATACCCTCCTTTTCAACTCTGAGAAGATAAGCTGACCTAGATGAATGAATTTCCCTTGACTGAAGTCTTTGAGGAACTTCTTCTCATCAGCAGTGAATCTACTGCCCTTGTTTCATGGCATCACGTTGTCCCTCAGCCAAGTTAAGCAAATGGTAGTGTGAATGTCTAATTCACTTGCCAATACATCCCTTTCAAATCAGTGAGTAGGATGCTGAAATCTTCTCAAACTCCTTAAATCATCCTCAGTTAGCTCTGAGGCTTCCATTCCTCTATCTCCTTGATGGTTGGCTTCCATCAAACCACAGTAACTGCATATGGTCTCTAGAGAAATATCTACCTGGTGGCCTCTAATATCAAATGGAGTGTCCAAATCCGCTGGGGCCTTGTCATAAAATTCTTCCACTAGAGTGGCATTCACCTTTTTGGGTTGCGCCACCAACTGCCTCATAAACCAGCTCCAGAGGTAGTTCCCAAATCTCTTGTCTTCAAACTCTTCTAAAAGGAATCCCTTCTCTTGCTAGAATTGTAAGTTTTCCTTTTTAGACGGGCTCTTGAGTTTGGACTTGTCTTTAGAAACTTTTGGTGAACAAGATGTCACCTTCTCCACAACTATTGCCTGCTTTTTAGCCAATGTCGATTTGACAGTAGACACAACCCCCTTTTCAGCATTTGGTGTAGAAGGGGTTTTAGGTGTGCTTTCCATACTTTTCTTTTTACTGGAACCAATTTGCACCCCTTTCTGCTTGGGCGACTTGGATGAAGATGGAAGAATCACCCTGACTTGATAATTCTTCTCATAAAAGATCTTCGGCCTGGCCGAAGTCTCGGCTTTCTTGTTCTTTTTGGTTGGGCTAGGAGTGCTGTCACTCTTTCTTTTAGCCATAATCTGAAATTTGAAATCCATTTCATCAGTTATAATTATATAACAAATTGACAGAAATAAAATTCAGCAGCACAACAGCATTATCAACAATACACAGTCAGTATGTCGCAACATGAGTTCAGCATTACAAAATACATTCAGCAATCTAGCTCTAACCCATGTTTTACAGCTTAAAACTAACAACTACTGACAACAATGAACTTATAATCACAAAAATGAAACACCCAACTAAAAATAATCGTTCATGTTCATTATAAAACCCACAGAATTTCGACAACATTACCATTAACACAAAGGCTCTTTAAACACCCTAACAGTTCGATTATCATCACAACACAGATAAACCTAAAACAACTATCAACTTCCATAAGACTGAGAAAAAAGGAATGAAACGTACCTTGTTGCTTTACTGTGATAGAAATCGATCGACAAGAATAATTGAAATGACAGATTCGCAGTTTAGGGTTTGTGAATAATTGAAAATCTTAGAGAGCAAATTAATGGTAACGGTAAAATCGAATTAGGGTTAATGTGTTAATCAGAGAATAGGTGCAATGATGAAAGAACTAGGTAGAAGGCATAGAGTTTTAGCCTCGCCTCGTGTCATCCAACAGTAACAATTGCAATGCACCTATTTAAGTGGCGAAATAATTTATGTCGCCTAAAATTCAGGTGTTATAAAATTCAGAAATAGGCGAGAAAGAATGAGCTCGCCTTAAATGACCTAACTTGCAATAAAAGTGGCGAAATATTGATTATTTCGCCTTCAAAAGAGGTTTAGGCGAATTAAGTGAGGCGAAATGAATGCTACCTCGCCAACAATATTTTCAAAAATAGGCAAGTTTCCAGGCGAATTAATTGATACTTTGCCAAAACCAACTTGTTATCAAGCGAAGAATCTTGGCAAAATTAGATTTTAGCGTCAGAAAACATACCTGATTGGCGAGATAAAATGGCAATGTATTGAATTCTCGCCTCACTCTTCTCGTCACTGGGCGATGTATCAAGGTGAGATTCGTCCTTTCTCGCCTTCGCAAAAGTAAAGTAGGCAAAGTTTTTGACATGACTCATCTTTCTTGCCTTCACCCAGGCGCCACTCATGGCGACTTTCCCTATCTCGCCATCTTCAAACTGTCAATATAGGCGAAATGAAGTTGTTCCTCGCCAATTGATAAACAGCTTTGGCGAGTCTTTTGGCAATAAAATTGACATCTCGCCTTCTTCTTAAGACTCCAAGTTCATCTGAAAACAACAATTCTTCTGCAAAACATGAACTTGGTTAGTTAAAAACTTACACAATTAATTGACCATAGCATACTTTATCCAAAGAATAATTGTGTAAGGAGTATGCTTTGTTTAAGGTCGTTAGCATCGACCAAGGCAAGTTTATTGTTGGTTTCCAATTATATCTACAAACTTACACAATTAATTGACCATAACATACTTTATCCAAAGAATAATTGTGTAAGGAGTATGCTTTGTTTAAGGTCGTTAGCGTCGACCAAGGCAAGTTTATTGTTGGTTTCCCATTATATCTACAGGATCTGAGATATAAAGAATATCCCTTGTCCTGTAGATGTCTCCCCCCACATAATACTTGAGTCTCTGTCCATTCACAACAAAAGAGTGAGTGGACTTGTTATCAAACAATTCAATAGCTCCATATGGGGAAACACTCTTTATTCTAAATGGTCTAGACCATCTAGATTTCAGTTTTCCTGGAAAGAAACTAAACTTGGTATTGTAGAGCAATACATATTGTCCAGGTTAAACTCTCGCTTGACAATCTTCTTATCTTGGTAATTTTTCGACTTCTGCTTGTACATCTCATGATTTTCATAGGCTTCAAGGCGCCATTCATCCATCTCATCTAGTTGTAGAAGCCTCTACTTTCCTGCTTTTTCATAGTCCATATTCAACAGTTTTACAACCCAATAAGACTTGTGTTCCAACTCCACTGGCAGATGACATGACTTGCTATACACCATCCGAAATGGTGATATTCCAATTGGAGTTTTAAAACCTATTCTGTAAGCCCACAGAGCATCATCTAGCTTGAAGCTCCAGTCTTTTCTGGACTCATTCACAGCCTTTTGCAGGATTCTTTTTAATTCTCTTTTTGAAACTTCTACTTGACCATTTGCTTGTGGATGATAAGTTGTGGTAACTTTATGGATTACTCCATACTTCTTCAGGACCTTCTCCAACAGTTTATTGCAGAAGTGAGACCCTCCATCACTAATTAATACCTTGGGTATGCTAAATCTAGTGAAGATATTCTTCTGAAGAAACTTCTCCACTACCTTTCCATCATTCGTAACGCAAACTACAGCCTGTACCCACTTGGATACATAGTCAACTACTATAAGTATATTCTCATACTTTTTGGATGGAGGAAATGGTCCCATGAAATCAATACCCCAGACATCAAATAACTCCACCTCTAGGATATAACTTTGGGCCATTTCTTGCCTATTGGAAATATTACCCATTCTCTGGCATCTATCACAACTGGCCACAAATGCATGTGCATCTTTAAAAATTGATGGCCAATAGAAACCACATTCCTGAATTCTGGCTGCTGTTCTTGTTCTAGCAAAATGACCAGCATATTCTGAAGAATGACAGTGCTTGATGATGTCTAATGTTTCTTCATATGGGATGCAACGTCTTAACACTTGATCGGCATATCTCCTAAACAGATATGGTTCATCCCATATGTACCTTTTAACCTCATGAAGGAATTTTTTCGTCTGATGACTGTTTAGATCTTCAGGTAACACTTTACAAGACAAATAGTTTGCGTAATCAGCATACCATGGATAAAATGTTACCTCACAAAGGAAAAGTTGCTCATCTGGAAATTGTTCATTGATGTCAACTTGAGCTTCCATATCCTTAATGTGCAGTCTTGAGACGTGATCAGCTACTATATTTTTAGTGCCCTTTTTGTCTTTGATTTCTATGTCAAATTCCTGCAACAAGAGCACCCATCTTATCAGCATAAGTTTAGACTCTTTCTTAGAAAATAAGTATCTCAATGCTGCATAATTAGTATGAATGATAATTTTAGACCCTAAAATGTATGATCTAAACTTATCCAATGCGAAGACTACTGCTAGTAATTCTTTCTCAGCGGTGGTATAATTTCTCCGAGCTTCCACCAATGATTTAATAGCATAATAAATGACTTTGAATAACCTCTCCCTTCTCTGTCCCAGCACTGCTCCTACAGCAAAGTCAGATGCATCACATGATTTCAAATTCAGAATTCCAATCTGGTGGAACTATGACTGGTGCTGAGACAAGCTTTTCCTTAAGCTGCACAAAAGATTTCAAACATTCATCAGTAAAATAAAATTTATTTTCCTTTTCTAACAGAACACATAGGAGTCTAGCTATCTTTGAAAAATCTTTGATAAAACGCCTATAGAACCCAGCATGTCCTAAGAAACTTCTGATGCCCTTTACATTGGCAGGAGGGGGTAAATTGCCTATGTAACGTCCCAATTTTGGGGCTAGATGTTTTCCGATTTTCCAATTTTAAGTTGATTGTTGAACTGTTGAACTTTATTGTAACTCATGAACATATCGAATATTGAAATGCTATTTATCTTTTTTGGATTGCTATGGGAGTGTCTATTGGTATTATAATGTTTATATTTCGAAAATCGAAGCGAAAATGAAGCAAAATGAATGATGGAATGAAAGTGCGCAGCACTGGCCGGGCTGGCAACATAAGCTTTATTTAGCCAGGCTTGTCGCTAGCGCTGGCGACAAGGGGCTTTGTTGCCAGCGCTCGCGACAATGGGCTATGTCGCCAGCCTTGTCGCTAATGAGCGAATTCTGCAATATTGAAGTGTTACTCTCCGTGCGCTTTGGCGACATAAGGCCTATGTCGCAAGTCTTATCGCCAACCACCGAAATCGGGTTTTTAAAACCTAAATTGGCCGAATCCTCTTCATTCGCAATCTCTCTCTCGAATTCTCTCGTCTAACAAGCAAATGTTCCCTCGTCTTTGTTGCTTTCTCTCCGTTTGGGTGTCTCCAGTAAGTCTCCTATCAACCCTAATCTAATTCTTTTTGGATTTCAAGAATGAATGTCGATAGAATTAAGGATGATTGTTGATGGTTTAGGGTTGATTAAGTATTGGATTGGTTAGGGTTTTGTTAGAAACCTTAGGATTTGGGAAAGGTGGAAATTGAATGATCGACTTTGTAATCGGATTGGGTTTTGAGTAGGAATCGTTCGTATTATCGCTTCGTAGTCGTTAGATTGTTGTTTATCATGATTGGACAAAGTTTTCGCTTTTTGTGCTTCACATGTTCGACCTATTGTCTAAACCAATATTGTTCACTCTTATTGTTAGGCGAAGCGGACGGTGCCGAGGATCGTATCGCTGATGCTTAACTTAGCTTATCGTTGGAAGAAAGGTTAGCAATGTCGTTTTAAACTCTACATTGGTTGTTATGTGTTTTATGATTGTGCATTAATACGGTTAAACACGATAACCACATGAATGGTAATTGGTAAAGTTAGATAGTGATTGATAGGGTGGATATTGATTGTTGTTATTGTTGACATGTTGTTGCTTAGATCAAATGATAAGTCTATTGCATGTTAGACTTAGGCTTTGGTTAGTTAGAGCTGGAAATAAAAGGATAAGGCACTAGTAAAGTACCTGTCACATGTTGTTTGAAAGCCAATGAATTGCTATAACAAAATGACTGATTGTTAAATGGAAACTTGTATGTTTGATCACTTAACTCATTGATACGATTGCCCTAGTCATGGTTGAAATAGTGATAGAATGACATGCCATTAGGGGTACCCGAGATATCTCAACCTATTGAGCAAAATATGCCCTTTTGGTTTAGCTAACCACATTGAAAAATTGAGTGACGACTCCTATTGGGTGTGACGGCACCAGTGCCTGCGGGCATATTGTTATTGGTGGTCTTCGGACCTAATTGATGGGATTCTAAGGTAGTAGTCCGTCCCGAGGGGGAATAAACGGCTCTATGGATCTCTATCTTCGGACCATATTGGTGGCTTCGGCCTAATTGGCCCCGTTTCATTATTGATCCTAGATTAGTGGCAGTCAAATAAAACTGGAATAAATAACTTGATTGATATTGTGTGATGATTGCTAGTGATTAGTTGATTGTTTGGGGGATTCTTAAACGAAATTTGACATCATAATTGGATACTTGATAATATTGAACGCGTATAATGAATGTAATTAGTTCTAGTGGACTATCTCACTTTATTGAACCGAAATGGCTTTAGACTTGGGTGGGATTATATTCTCTTCCATTGACTGCTAGACTTAGGTGCATATGTGTGCCTCATCATCATTGTATGTTTAAAAGAAGCATTATGTGTGTTTGTTAGAGTATGACTTGCTAACCAGACATCGATAGTCTGACGTTGTTTTTCTTCCATTTTCTTGTCTACCTATTGAAATGTGAAACAGGTGATCGAGCAGATTGAAGGTCTCATGGCATTTTCCTTTCATGATTTTTGGAATAATACTGAGAGCTGTCTTTTTCTTGTGTTTGATTAGTTTTGAAAGACATGTAAAACTTTTCCTTTAGTAATTCAGTTGGTAATGTTTAAAGACAACTGCTATGGGATTTGTAAGTCTTTTTAAAGTACTTGAGTACTTAATATTTTCGGATAATTATTTGGAGATTGTGAACTACTATTTGAATATTGATATATTTGCGAACAGGTTTATTTTCAATTGAATTATATGGATTATGTAATTGATTTTGAAACAGGGTCAAGATGATTACTTTTTAATCTATTATTTTAATATTAATGATTATAATTCCGCATCTTAAGAATGAATGTATTGATTGTTAATGTGACACTCCGGCTTCCGTTCGCGGCTCTGTCGTGGCCGGGGGTCGGACGTTACAACTTATCACATCAATTTTTGCTCTGTCTACTTGTAATCCCTTAGCAGACACCTTATGGCCTAAAAGAATACCCTCTCTTACCATAAAATGGCATTTTTCCCAATTGAGGACTAGGTTAGTTTCCTCACATCTTTTTAGAACTTTCTTAAGATTATTCAAGCAATCACTGAAATTGTCTCCTATAATGGAAAAATCATCCATAAACACTTCTAAAAATTTGCCTATTAAATCAGTAAAAATAGCTAACATACACCTCTGAAATGTTCCTGGTGCATTACACAGTCCAAAAGGCATCCTATTATAAGCAAATGTTCCAAAAAGACGGGTAAAAGTTGTTTTATGTTGATCACCAGGTGCTATGGGAATTTTGTTATATTCAGAATAACCATCCAAAAAGCAAAAATAAGGGTGTCCTGCTAGTCTATCTAACATCTCATCAATGAAGGGAATGGGGAAATGATCATTTCTAGTGGCATCATTCAAAATTCTATAATCTATGCACATACGCCAGCCTGTAACAGCTCTAATAGGGATCAACTCATTCTTTTCATTTTTTATCACAGTAATCTCTTCATTCTTTGGTACACACTGCATTGGGCTAACCCATTCACTATCTGAAATTGGAAAAATAATACCTGCATCAAAGAGTTTAAGTACTTCCTTCTTCACAACCTCCTTCATGGTTGGGTTCAATCTTCTCTGAGGTTGGATCTTGGGTGTATGTTTCTCCTCCAAGATTATCTTGTCTGTGCAGAAAGTGAGGTTGATTCCTTTGATATCTGCTATCGTCCATGCAATGGCTTCATTGTGTTTCCTCACAACTTGGAGGAGGCTTTCCTCTTGTTCATTTGTTAAATCATTGGAAACCACAATAGGTAAGCTAGAATCCTTAGAGTTAAGGAATGCATACCTGAGATGACTTGGGATTGCCTTCAGTTCCAACTATGGTGATTTTTCAGTTGAGCGAAGCATTGGCTCAGCAGATTGTTGTATATCACTAATGTTGAGGACAAAATGAGAAGTCATGCATTCCAGCTCACCACTGTAAGCAGTTTCCTCTGGAATGCCCATATCCACATCATTGATCAATACATTGTTCAGTGGATCTGAACTTCTCAATGAGAGAATTTTATTCATCAACTTTGTATCAGCTGCCAATTGTATACTCTTGACTTCATTAAAATCGTATGGAAATTTTAATGACTCCAAGAGACTAAATTTTGCTTCCTCTCCATTAACTCTGAGTGTGAGTTCACCATTTGCTACGTCTATGAATGCTCTTCCAGTTCTCAAAAATGGTCGACCTAGTAGCAAAGGTATATCTTCATCTACCTCCATGTCAAGCAGTACAAAATCCACTATAAACATGAATTTATTTACTGTGACTATCACATCTTCCACAACTCCTTTTGCATGAGTGAAAGATCTATCACCAAGTTGCAATAAGACATGATCAGGTCTGAAATGCCCTATTCCCAACCTTTCATAGATGGCCAAAGGCATCAAGTTTATGCTAGCTCCCAAGTCACAGAGAGCTCTTCCTTTGAATTTTTCACCTATGGTCAAAGGTATGGTGAACTTGCCAGGATCATTCTCTTTCCAAGGAATCTGGTGTTTGACAAGTTGGCTCACACTTTCATTCACATTAATGCATCCCACATCAGCTAAATTCCTGCTATTTGACAATAACTCCTTCATGATTTAGCATTAACAGGCATTTGTTTCAATGCCTCAATAAATAGGGTGTTGACATGGATTTGCTTCATCATGTCTAAAAACTTCTCAACTTGCTTATCCAGCTTATTTCTATTATCTCTTTGAGGAAATGGTAAGGCAATCTTCACAGCCTCCTGTTCTTTAGCAAAAGGTTTGCTAATTTCTTCATTTTCCTTATTCTGTGCAGGAGGTTCATAACTTCTCTTTTCCTTAGAGTTCTCCAACTGTTTCCCACTTCTCAATGTAATAGCATGCACTTGTGCTTCCTCTTTGGATTTATCTTTAACCTTTGGATTGGGCACAGTGTCACTTGGAAGTGCTCCTTGGATCTCTGGTTCAGAACTTGCATAAGCTGCCCCATTTGAGTTTCCAAATTCTTAATTGATGTGGTATGGTTGGTAAGAACAACATCAGTCTTTTCCATGTATTTGATTAGAAGATCCTCCATACTATGCTTCTTCTGATATTGAGACTGTCCTTGCTGTTGGTAACCAGACTGAGGATTTCATTCGCAATAACCCTGATTTTGATAGGGTTGATTCCTCTGTTGATAGTATGGTCTCTGCTGGTTCCCATAATTATTATTCAAATAATTTACTTGTTCTGTCTCCTCTGGCTCATCTTCATCATCAGTAAGTGCTGCTTCCTGAGCCTATTCTGCCAGAGTAGTCTTCTGTTTCTCAACAGAATTAAGTGAAATCTTCTTAGGATGGCCTTTATTAACTGCCATATTATCCATCTTCTTATTTAACAATGCTATCTGAGCAGATAATGCATTGAAAGATTCCAGCTCATAAACTCCAAACTGCTTCTTGTTTGCAGCCTTTTCCTTTTCATTCCATCCAAAATCATTATTTGCTAGCAATTCTATGAAATCATGAGCATCATCTGGCTCTTTTTCCATTATTGATCCTCCAGCTGAGGAATCAATATGCATTTTGATCTGAGGAGGCATGGCAGTATCAAATGTCATCACGATGCTCCAGGATGCTATGCCATGGTGTGGACATCTTCTAATCAGCTCCTTAAACCTCTCTTAGCTTTCATATAATGACTCTTCATCCACATACTGAAAGAAGAAATCATATTTCTCAGTTTCACCATCTTCATGGGAGTAAAGTAGCGAGCTAAGAACTTCTTAACTAAATTTTCCCAGCTATTGATACATCTTGGTGGTAATGAATATAACCAGGAGTGAGCCTTGCTACTCAGTGAAAATGGGAATAGCCGAAGTTTCGCTGCATCTTCCGAGACTCCATTGTGTCGAAATGTACTGTATAGATACCGGAATGTGTTCAGATGCTGATTAGGATCTTCAAGAGTTTCTCCTCCAAACTAGTTTTGTTGAACCATTTGGATGAGTCCAGATCTCAACTCAAAATTCTCAATTGTTATAGCTGGTAAATTGATGGCCTGCGGCATGCCATCAACAGGTGGAATGGAATATTGACGAAGTGTCATCCTCCCAGGATCCACTCATCCTTCAGTATCATTATTATTTCTGTTGTACCGATCTCCGGACATTGTGTTTCTTGACTCAGTTCTCGCTGCTAACCTTGATCTTGTTCTTGATTGTCTAATAATTCTCTCAGGTTCAGGATCAAACTGCAAGTCTTCAGTACCTTTAGATCTTGTCTACATACACTACACACTTGAACAAACAAATTTAAAACTGAAAAAGAATTTTATAAATCATGTTAGCGCAGTTCAAAATAAATCTTAATTTTCAAAGAAAAACAATCACTGGCAACGGCGCCAAGAAATTGATGGGACGAAACTCGACTGATATTTATATTCACAGCACTGAATCGAAATTCCTATCAATGTCTAATGTAGTATTTTAGATATCGTTTCCACAGGGATTCTAAGCTAAGATGCATCTTTGAGACTAAGATTTAATTTGAACTGCTGAAGGAATTTATATACAAAATGAATCATAAAATTAGAGAATCATGGAATTATAAAGTTGAGGTAAAGTAAAAATATCTCATGACATTCATTCAATGAAAACTAAAGTCAGTACGCTATTCTACAATTGATCTAAACAAAGAATAAACTGATTTGCTAGATCTGATTTCAACTAACTTCTCATGCAAGTTTCATCATAAATCACAAATCATCATCAGTGATCTGTTAAAAGATTGCTCGATTTAATTTAAGAGATCTCAATTATATAGTTGCATATATCTCTATACTACAACCTATACAACTGATAAGCACAATCTGTAGAAAAATGGATCTGTAGTCTATCTTTAGTACTACAATCCTCTATTCTCAAATATGAAACCTAATCGCCATCTCTAGTCTAAATCAAATCTCAGATTAACAATATTACGTAACTCTCGTCCTTGTAATTCAATTAGCTCATGAAATCCAGTAGATCTGGCCATAATTGAATAAGAAACTTTGCAATTGAAATGATAATCGACATCTAGATTCAACAGATCAACAGAGCTTTTAGCTAGCACATCTACTTTAGCATATTAAATCAAACACAGAAAATCATCATCGACGTGCTCAAGATTTAAATCTTACCCAGGAAGATTGAAGCTAGACTCTGTCACGGTTGTTGCTTCACAATCTTCAAGCTAAATCTCAATGATCAAGAAAATAGAGCACATAACTTCTTCAAGAAACTTCTTTGAAGATGTAGAACAAAGCGTATAGAAGAATCTAGAATTTCTCTTAAAGTATAACAGAATGTCAAGAGTGAAAATCAAACATCTAAAACTGTTTTTCACTAAAAAACTTCACACCAATTGCTTCATCTGAGCTCCTATTTACAGAGTTTGGCTCAGTGGCAATTTCGAAATAAAATCAACAAAGAAACACAAATAAGCGAAGTAACATTTTTCTCCATTTATGTCGCCTGTTCATTCGCCTAAACCAAATGACTTTTTCTCATCTCGCTTGTCTTAATCGCCAAGCTTCAACTCTCTCAAGGCGAAATATCCAAAATGCAGCCTTAATACGTCGCCTGATGCTGAGGCGAGTGGACCTATTTCACCTAAACAATCTTTTTAGTCAACATCTCCTTAGGCGATATCTCTTCAAATGTCGCCTGTGATAATTCATAAGTTTGGCAACATCCCACTTTTCTCGCCTAAAACATCGCCTCAAGGTAGGCGAAACTTCATCTTCATTGCCTCCTTCACTATCGATAAGGCGATATGCAAAGGCGAGGGATCTCTGAGTCGCCTTCCTTACTTTACTCTTTAAGGCAAAGATGACTCTATGTCGCCTACTACGTCGCCTTTCACTCCGAATCATGGCGAGATCTTCAGGCGAATTTTCTTCTTTAACAATATCATTTCGCCATTTGCTGACTTTGGATAAATTTCTGATTTGGTCCCTCATTCTTCTGAATTTGCCCATTTTAGCTCCTTTTTAACAACTTTTCATCCAAGTCCCTGTCTCAGCAATAATAGTCTAGAATTAATGGAAATGCATTCAATATCTCATCTTTTCGTTTCAATTTCATTACATTTATACTCATAAAAGATGCTTAAATAGGTAAACTCTAGACTTATCAATATAATGTTGCGATCAATTGTCGATCGCACCCTTTAGACACATCAATCATTGTAAATGTGTAAACAATAAGTAATCTTCAATCTCCAATTCAAAACATCATTACTTTCACTTAATATAATGTTTGTGATCAATTGTCGATCACACCCTTTAGACATATCTATCACTGTAAATGTGTAAACAACAACTAATCTTCACTATCCAATAAAATAATTCATTACATTAACTTAATATAATGTTTGCGATAAATTGTCGATCGTACCCTTTAGACATATCAATCACTGTGAATGTGCAAACAACACGTAATCTTCAATAACCAATTCAACAATTCATTATTTTAACTTAAAAGAATGTTGCGATTAATTGTCGATCACACCCTTTCGACATATCAATCACTGTAAATGTGTAAAGAAAAACTAATCTTCAATATCCAATTCAACAAATCATTACTTTAACTTAATATAATTTTTGCAATCAATTGTCGATCGCAACCTTTATACATATATATCACTATAAATGTTAAACAACAAGTATTTTTCAATAACCAATTCACTAATTCATTACTTTAACTTAATATAATGTTGCGATCAATTTTCGATCGCACCGTTTCGACATTTCTATCACTGTAAATGTGTAACAAACAACTAATCTTCAATATCCAATTCAAAAATTCATTACTTTAACTAAATATAATATTTGCGATCAATTGTCGATCGCACCCTTTAGACATAACTATCACTGTAAATGTGTAAACAGCAATTAATTTTCATTAACCAATTCAATAATTCATTACTTTAACTTAATATAATATTGCGATCAATTGTCGATAGCACCCTTTAGACATATCAATGACTGTAAATGTGTAAACAACAAATTATCTTCAATATCAAATTCAATAATTCATTATTTTAACTTAATATAATGTTTTCGATCAATTGTCAATCGCACCCTTTAGACATATCTATCACTATAAATGTGTAAACAACAATTAATTTTCAATATCCAATTCAATAATTCATTACTTAAACTTTATATAATGTTTGCGATCAATTGTCGATCGCACCCTTTAGACATATCAATCAATGTGAATGTGTAAACAACAACATATCTTCAATAACAAATTTTATAATTCATTACTTTAACTTAATATAAAGTTGCGAATAATTGTCGATCGCACCATTTAGACATATCAATCACTGTAAATGTGTAAACAACAATTAATTTTCAATAACCAATTCAATAATTCATTACTTTAACTTAGTATAATGTTGCTACCAAAAGTTGATCGCATCATTTAGACATATCAATCACTGTGAATGTGTAAACAACAACTAATCTTCAATATCCAATTCAATAATTCATTACTTTAATTGAATATAATGTTGCGATCAAATATCGATCGCACCCTTTAAACATATCTATCAATAGAAATGTGTAAACAACAACTAATCTTCACTATCCAATAAAATAATATATTTAATTAACTAAATATAATGTTTGCGATCAATTGTCGATCGTACCCTTTAGACATATCAATCACTGAGAATGTGCAAACAACACCTAATCTTCAATAACCAATTCAATAATTCATTACTTTAACTTAATATAATGTTTGCGATCAATTGTCGATCACACCCTTTATACATATCTATCACTGTAAATGTTAAACTACAAGTATTTTTCAATAACCAATTCAGTAATTCATTACTTTAACTTAATATAATGTTGTGATCAATTTTCGATCGCACCGTTTCGACATATCTATCAATGTAAATGTGTAACGAACAACTAATCTTCAATATCCAATTAAAAATTCATTACTTTAAATAAATATAATATTTGCGATCAATTGTCGATCGCACCCTTTAGACATATCAATCACTGTAAATGTGTAAACAACAAATTATCTTCAATATCCAATTCAATAATTCATTACTTTAACTTAATATAACGTTTGCGATCAATTGTCGATCGCACCCTTTAGACATATCTATCACTGTAAATGTGTAAACAACAATTAATTTTCAATATCCAATTCAATAATTCATTACTTAAACTTGATATAATGTTTGCGATCAATTGTCGATCGCACCCTTTAGACATATCAATCACAGTGAATGTGTAAACAACAACTTATCTTCAATAACAAATTTTATAATTCATTAGTTTAACTTAAAATAAAGTTGCGAATAATTGTCGATCGCACCCTTTAGACATATCAATCACTGTAAATGTGTAAACAACAATTAATTTTCAATAACCAATTCAATAATTCATTACTTTAACTTAATATAATGTTGCTACCTAAAGTCGGTCGCACCTTTTTGACATATCAATCACTTTGAATGTGTAAACAACAACTAATCTTCTCTATCCAATTCAATAATTCATTACTTTAACTTAATATAATGTTTGCGATCAAATGTCGATCGCACCCTTTACACATATCTATCACTGAAAATGTGCAAACAACAATTCATTTTCAATCACCAATTCAATAATTCATTACTTTAACTTAATATAATGATGCGATCAATTATCGATCGCACCCCTTAGACATATCAATCACTGTAAATGTACAACAACATATCTTCAATATCCAATTCAATAATTCATTACTTTAACTTAATATAATGTTTTCGATCAATTGTCGATCGCACCCTTTAGACATATCTATAACTGTAAATATGTAAACAACAATCAATTTTCAATAACCAATTAAATGATTTATTATTTTTACTTAATATAATGTTGCGATCAATTGTCGATCGCACCCTTTATACATATCAATCACTGTGAAGGTGCAAACAACAACTTATCTTCAACAACAAATTTTATAATTCACTACTTTAACTTAATATAAAGTTGCGATCAATTGTCGATCGCACCCTTTAGACATATCAATCACTTTAAATGTGTAAACAACAATTAATTTTCAATAACCAATTAAATAATTCATTACTTTAACTTAATATAATGTTGCTACTAAATGTCGATCGCACCATTTAGACATATCAATCACAGGTAATGTGTAAACAAGTAATCTTCACTATCCAATTCAATAATTCATTACTTTAACTTAATATAATGTTGCTACCAAAAGTCGATCGCACCCTTTAGACATATTAATCACTGTGAATGTATAAACAACAACTAATCTTCACTATCCAATTCAATAATTCATTACTTTAACTTAATATAATGTTTGCGATCAAATGTCGATCGCACCGTTTAAACATATCTATCACAGTAAATGTGTAAACAACAATTCATTTTCAATCACCAATTCAATAATTCATTACTTAAACTAAATGCATAATGCTTGGGATCAATTGTCGATCGCACCCTTTATACATATCAATCACTGTGAAGGTGCAAACAACAACTTATCTTCAACAACAAATTTTATAATTCACTACTTTAACTTAATATAAAGTTGCGATCAATTGTCGATCGCACCCTTTAGACATATCAATCACTTTAAATGTGTAAACAACAATTAATTTTCAATAACCAATTAAATAATTCATTACTTTAACTTAATATAATGTTGCTACTAAATGTCGATCGCACCATTTAGACATATCAATCACAGGTAATGTGTAAACAAGTAATCTTCACTATCCAATTCAATAATTCATTACTTTAACTTAATATAATGTTGCTACCAAAAGTCGATCGCACCCTTTAGACATATTAATCACTGTGAATGTATAAACAACAACTAATCTTCACTATCCAATTCAATAATTCATTACTTTAACTTAATATAATGTTTGCGATCAAATGTCGATCGCACCGTTTAAACATATCTATCACAGTAAATGTGTAAACAACAATTCATTTTCAATCACCAATTCAATAATTCATTACTTTAACTTAATATAATGATGCGATCAATTATCGATAGTACCCTTTAGACATATCAATCACTAAGAATGTGCAAACAACACCTAATCTTCAATAACCAATTCAATAATTCATTACTTAGACTAAATGCATAATGTTTGCGATCAATTGTCGATCGCACCCTTTAGTCATATCAATAACTGTGAATGTGTAAACAACTTATCTTCAATAACAAATTTTATAATTCATTACTTTAACTTAATATAAAGTTGCGAATAATTGTCGATCGCACCCTTTAGACATATCAATCACTGTAAATGTGTTAACAACAATTAATTTTCAATAACAAATTCAATAATTCATTACTTTTACTTAATATAATGTTGCTACCAAAAGTCGATCGCACCCATTAGACATATCAATCACTGTGAATGTACAAAAACATATCTTCAATATCCAATTCAATAATTCATTACTTAAACTAAATGCATAATGCTTGGGATCAATTGTCAATCGCACCCTTTAGAAATATCAATCACCATGAAGGTGTAAACAACAACTTATCTTCAACAACAAATTTTATAATTCACTACTTTATCTTAAAATAAAGTTGCGATCAATTGTCGATCGCACCCTTTAGACATATTAATCACTTTAAATGTGTAAACAATAATTAATTTTCAATAACCAATTCAATAATTCATTACTTTAACTAATATGATGTTGCAATCGAATGTCGATCGCACCCTTTAGACTTATCAATCACTGTGAATGTGTAAACAAGAACTAATCTTCTCTATCCAATTCAATAAGTCATTTCTTTAACTGAATATAATGTTGCGATCAATTGCGATCGCACCCTTTAGACATATCAATCACTGTGAATGTGTAAACAACAACTTATCTTCAATAACAAATTTTATAGTTCATTACTTTAACTTAATATAAAGTTGCGAATAATTGTCGATCGCACCCTTTAGACATATCAATCACTGTAAATGTGTAAACAACAATTAATTTTCAATAACCAATTAAATAATTCACTACTTTAACTTAATATAATATTGCTACCAAAAGTCGATCGCACCCTTTAGACATATCAATTATTGTGAATGTGTAAACAACAACTAATCTTCACTATCCAATTCAATAATTCATTACTTTAACTTAGAATAATGTTTGCGATCAAATGTTGATCCCACCCTTTAGACATATCTATCACTGTAAATGTGTAAACAACAATTCATTTTCAATCACCAATTCAATAATTCATTACTTTAACTTAATATAATGATGCGATCAATTATCGATCACACCCCTTAGACATATCAATTACTGTAAATGTACAACAACATATCTTCAATATCCAATTCAATAATTCATTACTTTAACTTAATATAATGTTTTCGATCAATTGTCGATCGCACCCTTTAGACATATCTATAACTGTAAATATGTAAACAACAATCAATTTTCAATAACCAATTAAATGATTTATTATTTTTACTTAATATAATGTTGCGATCAATTGCGATCGCACCCTTTAGACATATCAATCACTGTGAATGTGTAAACAACAACTTATCTTCAATAACAAATTTTATAATTCATTACTTTAACTTAATATATAGTTGCGAATAATTGTCGATCGCACCCTTTAGACATATCAATCACTGTAAATGTGTAAACAACACTTAATTTTCAATAACCAATTCAATAATTCATTACTTTAACTTAATATAATGTTGCTACCAAAAGTCGATCGCACCCTTTAGACATATCAATCACTGTAAATGTGTAAACAACAAATTATCTTCAATATCCAATTCAATAATTCATTACTTTAACTTAATATAATGTTTGCGATCAATTGTCGATCGCACCCTTTAGACATATCTATAACTATAAATATGTAAACAACAATTAATTTTCAATAACCAATTCAATAATTCATTACTTTAACTTAATATAATGTTGCGATCAATTATCGATCGTACCCTTTAGACATATCTATCACTGTAAATGTGTAAACAACAACAAATCTTTAATATCCAATTCAATAATTTATTACTTTAACTTAATTTAATGTTTGCGATCATTTGTCGATCACACCCTTAAGACATATCTATAACTGTAAATGTGTAAACAGATTTTCAATAACCAATTAAATGATTTATTATTTTTACTTAATATAATGTTGCGATCAATTGGCGATCGCACCCTTTAGACAAATAAATCACTGTAAATATGTAAACAACAACTTATCTTCAATATCCAATTCAATAATTCATTACATTAACTTAATATAATGTTTGCGATCAATTGTCGATTGCACCCTTTGGACATATCTATCACTGTGATTGTGTAAACAAAAATTAATCTTTAATGACCAAATCAATATTTCATTACTTTAACTTAATATAATGTTGCGATCAATTGTTGATCGCACCCTTTAGATATACCAATAACTGTAAATTTGTAAACAAAAATTAATTTTCAATAACCAATTCAATAATTCATTACTTTAACTAATATAATGTTGCAATCGAATGTCGATCGCACCCTTTAGACTTATCAATTACTGCGAATGTGTAATCAAGAACTAATCTTCTCTATCCAATTCAATAAGTCATTTCTTTAACTGAATATAATGTTGCAATCAATTGCGATCGCACCCTTTAGACATATCAATCATTGTAAATGTGTAAACAACAACTTATCTTCAATATCCAATTCAATAATTCCTTAGTTTAACTTTATATAATGTTTGCGAATAATTGTCGATTGCACCCTTTAGACATATCTGTCATTGTAAATGTGTTAAAAACAACTAATCTTCACTGTCCAATTCAATAATTCATTACTTTAACCTAAAATAATTTTTCGATCAATTGTCGATCGCACCCTTTACACATATCTATAACTGTAAATATGTAAACAACAATTAATTTTAAATAACCAATTCAATAATTCATTACTTTAACTTAGTATACTGTTGCGATCATTTATCGCTTGCGCCCTTTACACATATCAATCACTGTAAATGTGTCAACAACATTTAATGTTCACTATCCAATTCAATAATTCATTACTTTCACTTAATATAATGTTGCGAGCAATCGTAGATAGCACCCTTTAGACATATCAATCATTGTAAATGTGTAAACAAAAACTAATTCTTAATATCCAATTCAAAAATTCATTAATTTAACTTAATATAATGTTTGCGATCAATTATTGATTGCACCCTTTAGATATATCTATCATTATAAATGTGTTAACAGCAACTAATCTTCACTATCCAATTAAATAATTAAATACTGTAAATGTGTAAACAACTAATCTTCACTGTCCCATTCAATAATTCATTACTTTAACTGAATATGATGTTGCGATCAAATGTCGATCGCAGCCTTTAGACATATCAAACACTGTAAATGTGTAAACAACAAATTATCTACAATATCCAATTCAATAATTCATTACTTTCACTTAATATAATGTTTGCGAAAAATTGTCGATTTCACCCTTTAGAAATATCTATCACTGTAAATGTGTAAACAACAATTAATTTTCAATAACCAACTGAATAATTCGTTACTCTAACTTAATATAATGTTGCGATCAATTGGCGATCGCACCATTTAGACAAATAAATCACTCTAAATGTGTAAACAACAACTTATCTTCAATATCCGATTCAATAATTCATTACTTTAACTTAATATAATGTTTGCGATCAATTGTCGATTGCACCCTTTGGACATATCTATCACTGTAAATGTGTAAACAAATTTTCAGTAACCAATTAAATAATTTATTAGTTTAACTTAATATAATGTTGCGATCAATTGTTGATCGCACCCTTTAGACATACCAATCACTATGAATGTGTAAACAACAATTAATTTTCAATAACCAATTCAATAATTCATTACTTTAACTAATATAATGTTGCGATCAAATATCGATCACACCCTTTTGACATATCAATCTCTGTGAACGTCTAATCAACAACTTATCTTCAATATCCAATTCAATAATTCCTTACTTAAACCTAATATAATGTTTGCAATCAATTGTCGATCGCACCCATTAGACATATTTATCACTGTAAATGTGTAAACAACAATTCAATAATTCATTACTTTAACTCAATATAATGTTGCGAACTAATGTCGATCCCTCCCTTTAGACTTTAATCACTGTAAATGTGTAAACAACAACTTATCTTCAGTATGCAATTGAATAATTCATTACTTTAACTTAATATAATATTTACGAACAATTGTCGATCGCATCGTTTAGACATATCTATCACTGTAAATGTGTAAAAAACAACTAATCTTCATTATCCAATTCAATAATTCATTACTTTAACTTAATTTAATATTACGATCAAATGTCAATCGCACCCTTTAGACATATCAATCACTTTGAATGTGTTAACAACAATTAATCTTCTATATTAAATTGAATAATTCATTAGTTTACCTTAGTATAATGTTTGCGATCAATTGTCGATCGCACCGTTTAAAAATATCTATCACTGTAAATGTGTAAACAACAATTAATTTTCAATAACCAATTCAATAATTCATTACGTTAACTTAATATAATGTTGCGATCAATAGTCGATTGCACTATTTAGACATATCAATCACTGTCAATGTGTAAACAACAACTAATCTTCACTTTCCAATTCAATAATTCATTACTTTAACTTAATATAATGTTGCGATCAATTGTTGATCGCACCCTTTAGACATATCAATCACTGAAAATGTATAAACAATAACTAATCTTCACTATCCAATTAAATAATTCATTACTTTAACTTAATATAATGTTGCGATCAAATGTCGATCGCACCCTTTAGACATATCAATTACTGTGTTGTGTAAATAACAACTAATCTTCACTATCCAATTCATTAATTCATTACTTTATCTTAACATAATGTTTGCGATCAATTGTCAATCGCACCCGTTAGACCTATCTATCACTGTAAATGTGTAAACAAATTTTCGATAACCAAGTAAATAACTTATTACTTAAACTTCATATAATGTTGCGATCAATTGTCGATCGAACCCTTTAGACAAATAAGTCACTGTAAATGTTTAAACAACAACTTATCTACAATATCCAATTAAATAATTCATTACTTTCGCTTAATATAATGTTTGCGATCAATTGTCGATTTCACCCTTTAGACAAATCTATCACTGTAAATGTGTAAACAACAATTAATTTTGAATAACCAACTCAACAATTCGTTGCTTTAATTTAATATAATGTTGCGATCAATTGGCGATCGCACCCTTTAGACAAATAAATCACAGTATATGTGTAAACAACAACTTATCTTCAATATCCAATTCAATAATTCATTACTTTAACTTAATATAATGTTTGCGATCAATTG
Organism: Cardiospermum halicacabum; assembly: GCA_031304145.1. Taxonomy (NCBI): domain Eukaryota; kingdom Viridiplantae; phylum Streptophyta; class Magnoliopsida; order Sapindales; family Sapindaceae; genus Cardiospermum; species Cardiospermum halicacabum. Next base: position 21,803,032 of record CM062394.1, on the reverse strand, counting down.
TCGATTTCACCCTTTAGACATATCTATCACTGTAAATGAGTAAACCACAATTAGTTTTAAATAACCAATTCAATAATTCATTACTTTAACTTAATATAATGTTGCGATCAATTGTCAATCTCACCCTTTAGACATATTAATCACTGTAAATGTGTAAACAACAGATTATCTTCAATATCCAATTCAATAATTCGTTACTTTAACTTAATATAATGTTTGCGATCGATTGTCGATCGCACCCTTTTGACATATCTATCACTGTAAATGTGTAAACAACAATTAATTTTCAAAAACCAATTCAATAATTCATTACTTTAACTTAATATAATATTGCGATCAATTATCGATCGCACCCTTTAGACATATCAATCACTGTAAATGTATAAATAATAACTAATCTTCACTATCCAATTAAATAATTCATTACTTTAACTTAATATAATGTTGCGATAAAATGTCGATCGCACCCTTTAGACATATCAATTACTGTGTTGTGTAAATAACAACTGATTTCACTATCCAATTCATTAATTCATTACTTTATCTTAACATAATGTTTGCGATCAATTGTCAATCGCACCCGTTAGACATATCTATCACTGTAAATGTGTAAACAAATTTTCAATAACCAAGTAAATAACTTATTACTTTAACTTCATATATTGTTGCGATCAATTGTCGATCGAACCCTTTAGACAAATAAGTCACTGTAAATGTTTAAACAACAACTTATCTACAATATCCAATTAAATAATTCATTACTTTCGCTTAATATAATGTTTGCGATCAATTGTCGATTTCACCCTTTAGACAAATCTATCACTGTAAATGTGTAAACAACAATTAATTTTGAATAACCAACTCAATAATTCGTTGCTTTAACTTAATATAATATTGTGATCAATTGGCGATCGCACCCTTTAGACAAAAAAATCACTGTAAATGTGTAAACAACAACTTATCTTCAATATCCAATTCAATAATTCATTACTTTAACTTAATATAATGTTTGCGATCAATTGTCGATTTCACCCTTTAGACATATCTATCACTGTTAATGTGTAAACCACAATTAGTTTTAAATAACCAATTCAATAATTCATTACTTTAACTTAATATAATGTTGCAATCAATTGTCAATCTCACCCTTTAGACATATTAATCACTGTAAATGTGTAAACAACAGATTATCTTCAATATCCAATTCAATAATTCGTTACTTTAACTTAATATAATGTTTGCGATCGATTGTCGATCGCACCCTTTTGACATATCTATCACTGTAAATGTGTAAACAACAATTAATTTTCAAAAACCAATTCAATAATTCATTACTTTAACTTAATATAATGTTGCGATCAATTATCGATCGCACCCTTTAGACATATCAATCGCTGTAAATGTGTAAACAACAACTAATCTTCAATATCCAATTCAATAATTTAATACTTTAACTTAATATAATGTTTGCGATCAATTGTCGATTTCACCCTTTAGATATATCTATCACTGTAAATGTAAAAACGACAATTAGTTTTAAATAACCAATTCAATAATTCATTACTTTAACTTAATATAATGTTGCGATCAATTGTCAATCTCACCCTTTAGATATATTAATCACTGTAAATGTGTAAACAACAAATTATCTTCAATATCCAATTCAATAATTTATTTCTTTAAATTAATATAATGTTTGCGATCGATTGTCGATCGCACCCTTTTGACATATCTATCACTGTAAATGTGTAAACAACTATTAATTTTCAATAACCAATTCAATAATTCATTACTTTAATTTTATATAATGTTGCGATCCATTATCGATCGCACCGTTTGGACATATCAATCGCTGTAAATGTGTAAACAACAACTAATCTTCAATATCCAATTCAATAATTTATTACTTTATCTTAATATAATGTTTGCGATCAATTGTCGATTTCACCCTTTAGACATATCTATCACTGTAAATGTGAAAACAACAATTAATTTTCAATAACAAATTCAATAATTCATTCCTTTAAATGAATATAATGTTGTGATCAATTGTCGATCGCACCCTTTAGACATATCAATCACTGTAAATGTGTAAACAACAACTTATCTTCAATATCCAATTCAATAATTCATTTTTTTAACTTAATATAATATTTGCGATCAATTGTCGATCGCACACTTTAGACATATCAATCACAATAAATGTGAAAACAACAAATAATTTTCAATAACCAACTCAATAGTTCATTACTATAACTTAATATAATGTTGCGATCAATTGTCGATCCCAGCCTTTAGACATTAATCTCTGTAAATATGTAAACAAAAACTAATCTTCAATATCCAATTCAATAATTCATTAGTTTAACTTAATACAATGTTTGTGATCAATTGTCCATCCAACCATTTAGACATATCTATCATTGTAAATGTGTAAAAAACAACTAATCTTTACTATCCAATTCAATAATTCATTACTTTAACTTAATATAATATTGCGATTAAATGTCTATCCAACCCTTTAGACATATCAATCACTGTGAATGTATAAAAAACAACTAATCTTCACTATCCAATTGAATAATTATTTATTACTTTACCTTAATATAATGTTTGCAATCAATTGTGGATCGCACCCTTTAGACATATCTATCACCGTAAATGTGTTAAATAATTTTCAATAACCAATTCAATAATTCATTACTTTAACCTAATATAATGTTGCGATCAATTGTCGATCGCAGCATTTAGACATATCAATCACTGTAAATGTGTAAACAACAACTAATCTTCACTATCCAATTCAATAATTCATTACTTTAACTTAATATATTTTTGCGATCAATTTTCGATCGCACCCTATAGACATATCAATCACTGTAAATGTGAACAATAACTAATCTTCACTATCCAATTTGATAATTCATTACTTTGACTTAATATAATTTTGCGATCAAATGTCGATCTCACCCTTACGACATATCAATTACTGTGAATGTGTAAACAAACAACTAATCTTCACTATCTAATTCAATTATTCATTACTTTACCTTAATATAATGTTTTTGATCAATTGTCGATCCCACCCGTTAGACATATCTACCACTGTAATGTGTAAACAAATTTTCAATAATAAATTAAATAATTTATTACTTTAACTTAATATAATATTGCGATCAATTGTGGATCGCACCATTTAGACATATCAATCATTGTAAATGTGTAAACAACAACTAAATTTAACTGATTAATTCAATAATTCATTACATTAACTTTATATAATGTTGCGATCAATTGTCGATCGCATACTTTAGACATATCTATCACTCTAAATGTGTAAACAACAACTTATCTTCAATATCCAATTCAATAATTCATTACTTTAACTTAATATAATGTTTGCGATCAATTGTCGATCGCACCTATTAGACATATCTGTCACTGTAAATGTGTAAACAACAATTAATTTTCAATAACCAATTCAATAATTCATTACTTTAACTTAATATAATGTTGCGATCAATTGTCTATTGCAACATTTAGACATATCAATCATTGTAAATGTGTAAACAACAACTAATCTTCACTATCCAATGCAATAATTCATTAGTTCAACATAATATAATGTTGCGATCACTGTCGATCGAACCCTTTAGACATATCAATCACTGTAAATGTGTAAACAACAACTAATCTTCACTATCCAATTGAATAGTTCAGTACTTTACCTTAATATAATGTTTGCGATCAATTGTCAATCGCACCCTTTAGAAAAATCTATCACCGTAAATGTGTAAAAAAATTTTCAATACCCAATTCAATAATTCATTACTTTTACCTAATAAAATGTTGAGATCAATTGTCGATCGCACCATTTAGACATATCAATCACGGTAAATGTGTAAATAAAAACTAATCTTCACTATCCAATTTAATAATTCATTACTTTAAATTAATATAATGTTGCGATCAATTGTCGATCGCACCCTGTAGACATATCGACCACTGTAAATGTGTAAACAATAACTACTCTTCACTATCCAATTCATTAATTCATTACTTTAACTTAATATATTGTTGCGATCAAATGTCGATCGCACACTTTAGACATATCAATTACTATGAATGTGTAAACAACAACTAATCTTCACTATCCAATTCAGTAATTCATTACTTTACCTTAATATAGAGTTTTTGATCTATTGTCGATCGCACCCGTTAGACATATTCATCACTGTAAATGAGTAAACAAATTTTCAATAACCAATTAGATAATTTATTACTTTTACTTAATATAATGTTGCGATCAATTGTCGATCGCACCCTTTGGACATATCAATCACTGTAAATGTGTAAACAACAACTAATCTTCACTATCCAATTGAATAATTCATTACTTTAACTTAATATAATTTTTGCGATCAATTGTCGATTGCACCCTTTAGACATGTCAATAACTGTAAATGTGTAAACAAATTATTAATAACCAATTCAATAATTCATTACTTTAACCTAATATAATGTTGCGATCAATTGTCGATTGCACAATTTAGACATATCAACAACTGTAAATGTGTAAACAACAACTAATCTTCACTATCTAATTCAATAATTCATTACTTTAACTTAATGTAATGTTGCGATCAATTGTCAATCGCACCCTATAGACATAGCAATCAATGTATATGTATAAAACAATAACTAATCTTCACTATCCAATTCAATAATTCATTACTTTAAATTAACATAATGTTGCGATCAAATGTCGATTGCACCTTTTAGACATATCTATTACTGTGAATGTGTAAAGAACAACTTATCTTCACTATACAATTCAATAATTCATTCCTTTACCTTAATATAATGTTTTTTTTATCAATTGTCAGTCATACTCATTAGACATATCTATCACTGTAAATGTGTAAACAAATTATCAATCACCTATTAAATAATTTATTACTTTAACTTAATATAATGTTGCGATCAGTTGTCGATTGTTCCCTTTAGACATATCTATCACTGTAAATGTGCAAACAACAATTAATTTTCAATAATTCATTACTTTAGCTTAATATAATGTTGCGATCAGTTGTCGATCGCACACTTTAGACATATCAATCACTTTAAATGTGTAAACAACAACTTATCTTTAATAACCAATTCAATAATTCATTACTTTAACTTAGTATAATGTTTGCGATCAATTGTCGATCGCACCCTTTACACATATCTATTACTATAAATGTGTTAACAACAACTAATCTTCACTATCCAATCTAATAATTCATTACTTTAAATTAAAATAATGTTGCGATCAATTGTCGATCACACCCTTTAGACATATCTATCACTGTAAATATGTAAATAACAATTAATTTTATATAACCAATTCAATAATTCATTACTTTAACTTAATATAATGTTGCGATCAATTGTCGATCGCACCCTTTAGACGTATCAATCACTATAAATGTGTAAACAACAACTAATCTTCACTATCCAATTCAGTAATTCATTACTTTACCTTAATATAGAGTTTTTGATCTATTGTCGATCGCACCCGTTAGACATATTCATCACTGTAAATGAGTAAACAAATTTTCAATAACCAATTAAATAATTTATTACTTTTACTTAATATAATGTTGCGATCAATTGTCGATCGCACCCTTTAGACATATCAATCACTGTAAATGTGTAAACAACAACTAATCTTCACTATCCAATTGAATAATTCATAACTTTAACTTAATATAATTTTTGCGATCAATTGTCGATTGCACCCTTTAGACATATCAATAACCGTAGATGTGTAAACAAATTTTTAATAACCAATTCAATAATTCATTACTTTAACCTAATATAATGTTGCGATCAATTGTCGATCGCACAATTTAGACATATCAATAACTTTAAATGTGTAAACAACAACTAATCTTCACTATCCAATTCAATAATTCATTACTTTAACTTAATGTAATGTTGCGATCAATTGTCGATCGCACCCTATAGACATAGCAATCAATGTATATGTATAAAACAATAACTAATCTTCACTGTCCAATTCAATAATTCATTACTTTAAATTAACATAATGTTGCGATCAAATGTCGATCGCACCTTTTAGACATATCAATTACTGTGAATGGGTAAAGATCAACTAATCTTCACTATACAATTCAATAATTCATTCCTTTACCTTAATATAATGTTTTTTTATCAATTGTCGGTCATACTCATTAGACATATCTATCACTGTAAATGTGTAAACAAATTATCAATAACCTATTAAATAATTTATTACTTTAACTTAATATAATGTTGCGATCAGTTGTCGATTGTTCCCTTTAGACATATCTATCACTGTAAATGTGCAAACAACAATTAATTTTCAATAATTCATTACTTTAGCTTAATATAATGTTGCGATCAGTTGTCGATCGCACACTTTAGACATATCAATCACTGTAAATGTGTAAACAACAACTTATCTTCAATATCCAATTCAATAATTCATTACTTTAACTTGGTATAATGTTTGCGATCAATTGTCGATTGCACCCTTTAGACATATCTATTACTATAAATGTGTTAACAACAACTAATCTTCACTATCCAATCCAATAATTCATTACTTTAAATTAAAATAATGTTGCGATCAATTGTCGATCACACCCTTTAGACATATCTATCACTGTAAATATGTAAACAACAATTAATTTTATATAACCAATTCAATAATTCATTACTTTAACTTAATATAATGTTGCGATCAATTGTCGATCGCACCCTTTAGACGTATCAATCACTGTAAATGTGTAAACAACAACTAATGTTCACTATCCGATTCAATAATTAATTACTTTAACTTAATAAATTGTTGCGATCAATCGTTGATCACACCCTTTAGACATATCTATCATTGTTAATGTGTAAACAGAAAATAATCTTCAATATCCAATTCAAAAATTCATTAATTTAACTTAATATAATGATTGCGATCAATTATTGATCACACCCTTTAGACATATCTATCATTGTAAATGTGTTAACAACAACTAATCTTCACTTTCCAATTCAATAATTCATTACTTTAACGTAAAATAAAGTTGTGATCAATTGTTGATCGCACTCATTAGACATAACTATCATTGTAAATGTGTAAACAAAAATTAATTTTCAATAACAAATTCAATAATTCATTACCTAAATGAATATAATGTTGCTATCAATTGTCGATCGCACCCTTTAGACAAATTAATCACTATAAATCAGTAAACCACAACTTATCTTGAATATCCAATTCAATAATTCCTTACTTTAGCTTAATATAATGTTTGCGATCAATTGTCGATTGCACCCTTTAGAGATATCTATCACTGTAAAAGTGTAAACAGCAATTATTTTTCAATAACCAATTCAATAATTCATTACTTTAACTTAATATAATGTTGAGATAAATTGGCGATCGCACCCTATAGACATATCAATCACTGTAAATATGTAAAAAACAACTTATCTTCAATCTCCAATTCAATAATTTATTACTTTAACTTAAAATAATGTTGCGATCGATTGCCGATCGCACCTTTTAGACATATCTATCACTGTAAATATGTAAAAAAAAAATTAATTTTAAATAACCAATTCAATAATTCATTACTTTAACTTAATATAATGTTGCGATCAATTGTCGATCACATCCTTTAGACATATCAATCATTGTTAATGTGTAAACAACAATTAATTTTCAATAACAAATTCAATAATTCATTACCTAAATGAATATAATGTTGCGATCAATTGTTGATCACACCCTTTAGGCATATCAATCACAGTGAATGTGTAAACAACAACTAATCTTCAATATCCAATTTAATAACTCATTACTTTAACTTAATATAATGTTTCGATCAATTGTCGATCGCACCCTTTAGACATATCAATCACTGTAAATGTGTAAACAACAATTAATTTTCAATAACAAATTCAATAATTCATTACCTAAATGAAAATAATGTTGCGATCAATTGTTGATCACACCTTTTAGTCATATCAATCACTGTGAATGTGTAAACAACAATTCATTTTCAATCACCAATTCAATAATTCATTACTTTAACTTAATATAATGATGCGATCAATTATCGATCGCACCCCTTAGACATATCTATAACTATAAATATGTAAACAACAATTAATTTTCAATAACCAATTCAATAATTCATTACTTTATCTTAATATAATGTCGCGATCAATTATCGATCGTACCCTTTAGACATATCTATCACTGTAAATGTGTAAACAACAACAAATCTTCAATATCCAATTCAATAATTTATTACTTTAACTTAATTTAATATTTGCGATCATTTGTCGATCACACCCTTAAGACATATCTATAACTGTAAATGTGTAAACAAATTTTCAATAACCAATTAAATGATTTATTATTTTTACTTAATATAATGTTGCGATCAATTGCGATCGCACCCTTTAGACATATCAATCACTGTGAATGTGTAAACAACAACTTATCTTCAATAACAAATTTTATAATTCATTACTTTAACTTAATATAAAGTTGCGAATAATTATCGATCGCACCCTTTAGACATATCAATCACTGTAAATGTGTAAACAACACTTAATTTTCAATAACCAATTCAATTATTCATTACTTTAACTTAATATAATGTTGCTACCAAAAGTCGATCGCACCCTTTAGACATATCTATCACTGTAAATGTGTAAACAACAACAAATCTTCAATATCCAATTCAAAAATTTATTACTTTAACTTAATTTAATGTTTGCGATCATTTGTCGATCACACCCTTAAGACATATCTATAACTGTAAATGTGTAAACAAATTTTCAATAACCAATTAAATGATTTATTATTTTTACTTAATATAATGTTGCGATCAATTGGCGATCGCACCCTTTAGACAAATAAATCACTGTAAATATGTAAACAACAACTTATCTTCAATATCCAATTCAATAATTCATTACTTTAACTTAATATAATATTTGCGATCAATTGTCGATTGCACCCTTTGGACATATCTATCACTGTGATTGTGTAAACAAAAATTAATCTTTAATGACCAAATCAATATTTCATTACTTTAACTTAATATAATGTTGCGATCAATTGTTGATCGCACCCTTTAGATATACCAATAACTGTAAATGTGTAAACAACAATTAATTTTCAATAACCAATTCAATAATTCATTACTTTAACTAATATAATGTTACAATCGAATGTCGATCGCACCCTTTAGACTTATCAATTACTGCGAATGTGTAAACAAGAACTAATCTTCTCTATCCAATTCAATAAGTCATTTCTTTAACTGAATATAATGTTGCAATCAATTGCGATCGCACCCTTTAGACATATCAATCATTGTAAATGTGTAAACAACAACTTATCTTCAATATCCAATTCAATAATTCCTTAGTTTAACTTTATATAATGTTTGCGAATAATTGTCGATTGCACCCTTTAGACATATCTATCATTGTAAATGTGTTAACAACAACTAATCTTCACTATCCAATTCAATAATTCATTACTTTAACCTAAAATAATTTTTCGATCAATTGTCGATCGCACCCTTTACACATATCTATAACTGTAAATATGTAAACAACAATTAATTTTAAATAACCAATTCAATAATTCATTACTTTAACTTAGTATACTGTTGCGATCATTTGTCGCTTGCGCCCTTTAGACATATCAATCACTGTAAATATGTCAACAACATCTAATGTTCACTATCCAATTCAATAATTCATTACTTTCACTTAATATAATGTTGCGAGCAATCGTCGATAGCACCCTTTAGACATATCAATCATTGTAAATGTGTAAACAAAAACTAATTCTTAATATCCAATTCAAAAATTCATTAATTTAACTTAATATAATGTTTGCGATCAATTATTGATTGCATCCTTTAGATATATCTATCATTATAAATGTGTTAACAGCAACTAATCTTCACTATCCAATTAAATAATTAAATACTATAAATGTGTAAACAACTAATCTTCACTGTCCTATTCAATAATTCATTACTTTAACTGAATATAATGTTGCGATCAAATGTCGATCGCAACCTTTAGACATATCAATCACTGTAAATGTGTAAACAACAAATTATCTACAATATCCAATTCAATAATTCATTACTTTAACTTAATATAATGTTTGCGATAAATTGTCGATTTCACCCTTTAGACATATCTATCACTATAAATGTGTAAACAACAATTAATTTTCAATAACCAACTCAATAATTCGTTACTCTAACTTAATATAATGTTGCGATCAATTGGCGATCGCACCATTTAGACAAATAAATCACTGTAAATGTGTAAACAACAACTTATCTTCAATGTCCGATTCAATAATTCATTACTTAAACTTAATATAATGTTTGCGATCAATTGTCGATTGCACCCTTTGGACATATCTATCACTGTAAATGTGTAAACAAATTTTTAGTAACCAATTAAATAATTTATTAGTTTAACTTAATATAATGTTGCGATCAATTATTGATCGCACCCTTTAGACATACCAATCACTGTGAATGTGTAAACAACAATTAATTTTCAATAACCAATTCAATAATTCATTACTTTAACTAATATAATGTTGCAATCAAATGTCGATCACACCCTTTTGACATATCAATCACTGTGAATGTGTAAACAACAACTTATCTTCAATATCCAATTCAATAATTCCTTAGTTAAACCTAATATAATGTTTGCAATCAATTGTCGATCGCAACCATTAGACATATTTATCACTGTAAATATGTAAACAACAATTCAATAATTCATTACTTTAACTCAATATAATGTTGTTAAACCGGACTTATCTTATGAGGAAGAGCCGGTGAAGATATTGGCTAAAGAAGTAAAGCAGTTGAGAAACAAGTCTGTCCCTCTAGTTAAAGTGTTATGGAGAAATCACGCGGTGGAGGAAGCTACATGGGAAACGGAAGAGCACATGAGAAGACAATATCCCTACTTATTCGATACAGGTAAAGTTTCGAGGACGAAACTTTTAAGGGGGTAGGGTTGTAAGGTCCACAATTATAGGCTAGAATTTTTCGATAAAATTTTTATTCCTTTATTAGAATAGTAAATAGGTTATTAGAGATAATTTAGAACCATAAGACGTGCAACTTGGGTACTAGTGGCATTATAGTAAATATTAGGAATATCCAAGGGCATTTTGGTCATTTTTCCACCTAAGAGGTGATAGAATACATATAAGGAGCTATAGAAAGATTTGGTTATTTCCTTTAATTTACAAGTTCAAGTGGGTTCAAAGGTTAATTTTAAATTAATCTAGGGAAAGGTCAAAGATGGTCAAAGGACCTAAATGAAAAGAAATGAAAAGCCTTCATTAAAATGTAAATAGAATAAAGTTGGTGGTCATGAAATGGAATTATTAGAAAGTCAAAGGACCACTTAGCAATCATTGGAAAGATGAAGGACCATGTGGCAATTACCCAAATGAAGACTAGTATATAAGTGGAGGGGATCTAGAAGATTCACCATAATTCTTCACTCTTCAAGAAAGCTTCATCTTCTCCTCTCTAGCAAGCTTGGCCAACCACCCTAAGGAGCACCATAACTCCATTTTTCTTCTTCTACTTCTACCAACTAACTTCCAAATTCCCTTCTCTACCTTCTTCACATCCTAGAAACACCATTCAAGTAAAGAAAACAAGCATAAACAACAAGATTTGGCAAGAATCAAGGTAAGACTATCAAACCCTAGTTTTCATTCATGGGTGATTTGAACTTAGCTTAGCATGGTAATGAGGTCTTGAGGTTAAGGAGATGATTTTAATGGTTAAAAAGCCCTTGGTTATGTTCTTAGTTTTATAGTTATGGTATTAGAAAGAGAAGTACCCAAGTTAGCATGTAAAGTTGATATTAGTGTTGTTTATGGTTGAATCTTGTGAAGATGAATGCTAAACTCTTGTTTTCATGGTTAGTAGAACCAAAGGAAGATCATAAGGAGCAAGAACAAGCCTAGAAGGAAACTCTCAAGTGAGGTTTGTACCCTAAGCCCTAAAGGTTTTGTTGTTGGTTTCATGTTTGATATGATTTGCATTCTAAAATGGTTTTTATGGTGATGTATATAATTGTTTGTTGGTTTAAAAATTTTGATCAATATTTTTGGAAGCATGGACATATGCTATAAAGTTAGCAGAGACTTATTTGAAGTATTTGGCTCTAAGAAATAATAGATTTGTGATGGTTGATGTTTGTTTGAATAAAATGATATGGTTTTGAAAACAATTCCAGCCTACTCCAGAAAATACTGAAACTGTCCTCTAATTTGGTTGAATTTTTAAAAATAGTTAGAAATATAATTAGACCAAGACCTAGATGAATGAAATTTTCCTTTATAAGTCTAGTATGAACGAGTAAAATTTGGTGCTGAGATAATTCCATTTAATACCCTAATTGATGTCAAGAAGGCCATACATGCAGACTGTCCTGAAACAGGGCATGTCTAAAACTTGATACAAACGTGAAAATTTAATGATGCGAAACATGTTGTGTAAGTGAAACATGTTGGCTTACATGTGTATTAGTAGACTGGAAAATTTGAAAGTGAAATAACTTCATTTGATAAGCCTTTTAATGATAAGAGTCCAATACATACAAACTGTCCCTAACAGGGCAGTTTGGGAACCTAATTTTGTGGCATACCAAAACCTAAGCTAAAAGACTCAAAATGTGCTGAAATTGAAACAGTAGAAATTTAAGATCTTAAATAAGACTCACACCAAAAATCATGATAATTGGAATTGATTTGATAAGGTTTTAAGCAAAGTGAAATCAGCTCTGTAACACTATCCCAGATTCCAGTGAATCTGGAATGGTAAAAATGAGATGATTAAAAATATTTTGACCTTGAATTAATGACAAGTGAAGCCACCATGACATATAAGAATGAGTTACGGAAATTATAGAAGTGGTTTGAAGTTAATTAAATACCTATAGAATAAATTATGCCAAATCGAATTCGAACTACTCAGTATGTTTGAAAACTGAAATTGTTACCACTAGATAATAAACTTTTATAACAACACTTTTACTTGATGTTTAGCATAGCATACTTGTATAATGTGAGATAATTTATACATAAATGTAAAGATGACATAAATAGAGATCTTGTAAAAGAATATTTGAAAGAAATATTTAATTTATGGATGATATTGGATGCTTATGCATCCTATTGGAAATAGAAGTAATGTGATTATTAGCATCGAATCGAATGATGATGGTATCGTTAGTACATAATAAAAGAATGATTTAATAGTATAAACATATGAAATATGAGTTGAAGCGATAGCCTTTGTAGAATACCGTTAGAGGATGAAAGGCATGCCTTAGGAACTAGAAGTGCACTTCACCCTGAAAGTTGAATGAAATGAGACGATGATGATGATGATTCGGCCTTCGGGTCTATCGGCGGCCTTCGGGTCTATTAGCGGCCTTCGGGTCTATCGGCGGCCCTCGGGTCTATCGGCGGCTCTCGGGCCGAAACAGTTCCGTTTCCTCCATAGGTTATTCTAAGAGGGCTATCAATAATAAGAAAATGAATAACTAACATAAGTTGTGTTTAAATCTCAAATGATTAAAGGTATAAGGCTAAATGAAATCTTATTGAATAATAGAATATATGAAAATAAATGGATTCTTATATAACTTACTAACCACATGCAAGTTAAACTAACATGCAAATTTACATTATTTGGATTCTTGGAAACTTTAATGAATTTGCCTTTGTAATGATGTTTGGAAACATTTTATGAATTGATTGATCTTGGGTGTACTTGTTTGAATTAATGATTTGTATTGAAAATAAAGGTAAGCATTTGTGTTGCATGCCCCGGGCACAGGGTACAAACCAGGCATTGTTGCCTGACGTTTTATTTTCTATGTTTTCTTTTTCCTTTATTTAATAACAATCCAGGAAAGGCAATCTGGGAAAAACATCAAGGACCACTCTAAGTATGAAGATATGGTTTCAGGAAAAGACTAGGGCAGGTTACCATGTGAAGCAAATGAAATTTTTAAGAGAAGGAATGATGATAAGTAAAATGCATGGTGACATGTACAGTTATATGCATAATCTGAATGCGTACTTGTATATTAAAGAAAAGTTTGATGAACTGATGAAGAATTGGCCTACGGGCTAAAGTGTAACTTGCTATATGGATACTTGATATGTAAATTAAATATTTGTATTGTATAAAGAATGTTACTAGTATGTACATATAATTAATGTTTTGATGTATGATTCGAATAACAGATTATTAATATATGACATTAGTAAATGGATAATTAATTGATAAATATAATTTGATAAGGTGACGTTGCTCTCTTATCGGGTTAATAATCGGGTAAGGGTCCGACGTCACAAAATGTGTAAACAACAGCTAATCTTGAATATCCAATTCAAAAATTCATTACTTTAACTTAATAAAATGTTTGGGATCAATTGTCGGTCGCACGCTTTAGGCATATTAATCACTGTGAATGTGTAAACAATAACTAATATTCAATATCTAGTTCAATAATTCTCTACTTTAACTTAATATAATGATGCGATCAATTGTCAATCGCACCATTTAGACATATCAATCACTGTGAATGTGTAAACAAAAACTAATCTTCAATATCCAATTCAAAATTTCATTAATTAAACTTAATATCATTCTTGCGATCAATTATTGATCGTACCCTTTAGACATATCTATCACTATAAATGTGTAAACAACAACTAATCTTCACTATCCAATTAAATAATTCATTACTTTAACTTTATAAAATGTTTGCGATTAATTGTCGATCGCACCTTTTAGACATATATATCACTGTAAATGTGTAAACAACAACTAATCTTCAATATCCAATTAAATAATTCATACCTTTAACTTAATATAATGTTGCGATCAATTGTCAATCGCACCCTTTTGACATATCAATTACGGTAAATGTGTAAACAACAACTAATCTTCAATATCTACTTCAATAATTCATTACTTTAACTTAATATAATATTTGCGATCAATTGTCAATCGCTCCCTTTAAACATAAGTATGACTTTAAATTGGGAAACAACAAATAATTTTCAATAACCAATTCAATAATTCATTACTTTAACTTAATATAATACTGCGATCAATTGCCGATCGCACCTTTTAGACATATGAATCAATTTTAATGTGTAAACAACATTTTATCTTCAATATCCAACTCAAAAATTTTTTACTTTAACTTAATATAATGTTTTCGATCAATTGTCAATCGCACCCTTTAGACATATCTATAACTATGAATGTGTAAACAACAACTAATCTTCAATATCCAATTCAATTAATCATTACTTTAACTTAATTTAATGTTTGCGATCAATTATCGATCGCACCATTTATACATATTTATCATTGTAAATGTGTAAACAACAATTAATTTTCCATATCCAATTCAATAATTCATTAATTAAAGATATAATATTGCGATCAATTGTCGATTGCACCCTTTAGACATATCAATCACTTTGAATGTGTAAACAGCAACTAATCATCAATATCCAATTCAAAATTTAATTACTTTAACTTAATATAATGTTTGCGATCAATTGTCGATCTCACCCTTTAGACACATCTATCATTGTAAATATGTAAACAACATATAATTTTAAATAACCAATTCAATAATTCATTACTTTAACTTGATATAATGTCTGTGATCAATTGTAGACCGAACCCTTTAAACATATCAATCACTGTAAATGTGTAAACAACAAGTATTCATCAATATCCAATTCAAAAATTCTTTACTTTAACTTAATAAAATTTTTTCGATCAATTGTCGATCGAACCCTTTAGACAGATCAATCACTGTGAATGTGTGCAACTGATCTTCAATATCCAATTCAATAATTCATTACTTTAACTTAATACAAGGTTTGCGATCAATTATAGATCGCGCCCTTTAGACATATCGATGACCGTGAATGTGTAAACAACAACTAATCTTCAATATCAAATTCAATAATTCATTACCTTAACTTAATATAATGTTTGAGATCAATTGTCGATCGCACCCTTTAGAATTATCAATCACTGTAAATGTGTAAATGACAACTAATCTTAAATATCGAATTTAATAATTCATTATTTTAACTTAATATATTGTTGCGATAAATTTTCGATCGCACCCTTGAGACATATCAATCACCGTGAATTTGTAAACAACAACTTATCTTCAATATCCAATTCAATAATTCATTACTTTAACTTGATATTTTTTTTGCGATCAATTGTCAATCGCATCCTTTAGACATATCCATCACTGTAAATGTGTAAACAACAACTAATCTTCAATATCCAATTAAAAAATTCTTTACTTTAACTTAATATAATGTTTGCGATCAATGGTCGATCCCACCCTTTAATCATATCTATCACTGTAAATGTGTAAAAAACAACTAATCTTCACCATTCAATTGAACAATTCATCTTGATCGCACCCTTTAGACATATCAATAACTGCGACTGTGTAAACTACAACTAATCTTCAATATCCAATTCAATAATTCATAACTTTAACTTGATATAATATTTGCGATCAATTGTCGATCGCAATCTTTAGACATATCCATCACTGTAAATGTGTAAACAACAACTAATCTTCAATATCCAATTCAATAATTCATTTCTTTAACTTAATATAATATTTCGATCAATTATCGATCGCCCCGCCTAGAAATATCAATGACTCTAAATGTGTAAACAACAACTAATTTTCAATATCCTATTCAATAATTCATTGTCGATCGCACCCTTTAGACACATCTATCACTGTAACCAATTTATTAATTTTCAATAACCAATTCAATAATTCATTACTTTAACTTAATATAATGTTGCGATCAATTCTCGATCGCACCCTTTAGACATATCTATCACTGTAAATGTGTAAACAACATCTAATCTTCACTATCCAATTTAATAATTCATTACTTTAGGTTAATATAAGGTTTGCGATCAATTGTCGATCACACCCTTTAGACACATCTATCATTTTAAATGTGTAAACAACAATTAATTTTCAATAACCAATTCAATAATTCAATACTTAAACTTAATATAATGTTGCGATCAATTCTCGATCACACCCTTTAGACACATCTATCACTGTAAATGTGTAAACAACATCTAATCTTCACTATCCAATTTAATAATTCATAACTTTAACTTAATATAATGTTGCGATCAATTGTCGATCGCACCCTCTAGATATATCAACCACTGTGAATGTGTAAACAATAACTAATCTTCAATATCCAATTCAATAATTCATAACTTTAACTTAATATAATGTTTGCGATTAATTGTCGATCGCACCCTTTAGACATATCTATAACTGTAAATATGTAACCAACAATTAATTTTCAATAACCAATTCAATAATTTCTTACTTTAACTTGATATAATGTTGCGATCAATTGTTGATAGTATCCTTTAGAGATATCAATCACTATAAATGTGTAAACAACAACTAATCTTCAATATCCCATTCAATAATTCATTACTTTAACTTAATATAATGTTTGTGATCAATTATAGATCGCACCCTATATACATATCAATCACTATAAATGTGTAAACAACAACTAATCTTGACTATCCAATATAATAATTCATTACTTTAACTTAATATAATGTTGCGATCAATTGTTGATCGCACCCTTTAGACATATTAATCACCGTGAATGTGCAAACAACTTATCTTCAATATCCAATTGAATAATTCAATACTTTAACTTAATATAATGTTTGCGATCAATGTGGATCGCACCCTTAAAACATATCTATCACTGTTAATATGTAAACAACAATTAATTTTCAATAACCAATTCAACAATTCATTACTTAAACTTAATATAATGTTGCGATCAATTGTCGAGTGCACCCTTTAGACATATCAATCATTGTAAATGTGTCAACAACAACTAATCATCACTATCCAATTCAATAATTCATTACTTTAACTTAATATAATGTTGCGATCAATTGTCGATCGCACCCTTTAGACATGTCAATCAGTGTGAATGTGTACACAACATCTAATTTTCAATATCCAATTTAATAATTCATTACTGTAAGTTAATATAAAGTTTGCGATCAATTGTGGATCGCACTCTTTAGACATATGTATCACGGTATATATGTAAACAACAATTAATCTTCAATACTAATTTCAATAATTCATTACTTTAACTTAACGTAAAGTTGCGATAAATTTTCGATCACTCCCTTTAGACATATCTATCACTGTAAATGTGTAAGCAACAATTAATTTTCAATAACCAATTCAATAATTCAATACTTTAACATAATATAATATTGCGATCATTTTTTCAATCGCACCCTTTAGACATATCAATCAATGTAAATGTATAAACAACAACTAATCTTCAATACCTAATTCAAATAGTCATTACTTTAACTTAATATAATGTTTGCGATCAATTGTCGATCACAACGTTTAGACATATCTATCACTGTAAATGTGTAAACAATAATTAATTTTCAATAACCAATTCAATAATTCATTACTTTAAGTTAATATAATGTTGCGATCAATTTTCGATTGCACCCTTTAGACATATCAATCATTGTAAATGTGTAGACAACAACTAATCTTCAATATCCAATTCAAAAAGTCATTACTTTAACTTAATATAATGTTTGCGATCAATTCGTGATCGCACCCTTTAGACATATCTATCACTGTAAATGTGTAAAAAATAACTAATCTTCACTATCCAATTCAATAATTCATTACTTTACGTTAATATAATATTGCGATCAACTGTCGATCGCACCTTTTAAACATATAGATCACTATGAATGTGTAAACAACAATTAATCTTCAATATCCAATTCAATAATTCATTACCTTAACTTAATATAAGGTTTGCGATCAATTGTCGATGCACCCTTTAGACATATCAATCATTGTAAATGTGTATACAACAACTAATCATCAATATCCAATTCAAAAATTCTTTACTTTAACTTAATATAATGTTTGCGATCAATTCTCGATCGCACCCTTTAGACATATCTATCACTGTCAATGTGTAAACAAGAACTAATCTTCACTATCCAATTTAATAATTTATTACTTTAACTTAATCTAATGTTGCGATCAATTGTCGATCGCACCCTTTAGACATATCAATCATTGCGACTGTGTAAACTACAACTAATCTTCAATATCCAATTCAAAAATTTATTACTTAAACTTAATATAACGTTTGCGATCAATTGTCGATCGCACCCTTTAGACATATCTATCAGTGTAAATGTAAACCACAAATAATCTTCACTATCCAATTCAATAATTCTTTACTTAAAGTTAATATAATATTGCGATCAATTGTTGATCACACTCTTTAGACATATCAATCATTGTGAATGTGTAAACAACAACTAATCTTCAATATCCAATTCAATAATTCATTACTCTAACATAATATAAGGTTTGCGATCAATTGTCGATCGCACACTTTAGACATATTAATCGCTCTATATGTGTAAACAACAACAAATCTTCAATATCCAATTAAAAAATTTATAACTTTAACTTCATATAATGTTTGCGATCAATTGTCGATCGTACCCTTTAGACAAATCTATCATTATAAATGTGTAAACAACATCGAATCTTCACTATCCAATTTAATAATTCATTACTTTAACTTAATATAATGTTGCGATCAATTGTCGATCACACTCATTAGAAATATCAATCACTTTAAAAGTGTAAACAACAATTATGTTTCAATAACCAATTCAATAATTCATTACTTTAACTTAATATAATGTTGCGATCAATTGTCGATCGCACCATTTATACATATCAATCTCTGTAAATGTGTAAACAACAATTAATTTTCAATAACCTATTCGATAATTCATTACTTTAACTTAATATAATGTAGCGATCAATTTCAGATCGCACCCTTTATACATATCAATCTCTGTAAATGTGTAAACAACAATTAATTTTCAATACCCAATTCATTAATTCATTAATTTAACATAATATAATATTGCGATAAATTGTCGTTCGCACCCTTTAGACATATCAATCACTGTAAATGCGTAAACTTAATTTTCAATGTCAAATTCAATAATTCATAACTTTAACTTAACATAAAGTTGCGATCAATTGTCGATCACACCCTTCAGATATATCTATCATTGTAAATGTGTAAACAACAATTAATTTTCAATAACCAATTCAATAATTCATTACTTTAACTTAATATAATGTTGCGATCAATTGTCGATCGCACCCTTTAGACATATCAATCACTCTAAATGCGTAAACTTAATTTTCAATGTCCAATTCAATAATTCATAACTTTAACTTAACGTAAAGTTGCGATCAATTGTCGATCACACCCTTCAAATATATCTATCACAGTAAATGTGTAAACAACAATTAATTTTCAATAACCAATTCAATAATTCATTACTTTAACTTAATATAATGTTGCGATCAATTGTCGATCGCACCCTTTAAACATATCTATCACTGTAAATGTGTAAACGCCAACTAATCTTCACGATCCAATTCAATAATTCATTACTTTAACTTAATATAATGTTGGATCAATTGTCGATCGCATACTTAAGACATATCAATCATTTTAAATATTTAGACAACAACTAATCTTCAATATCCAATTCCTTAATTCATTACTTTAACTTAATATACTGTTTGCTGTCAATTGTCGATCGCACCCTTTACACATATCTATCACTGTAAATATGTAAACAACTAATAATCTTCACTATCCAATTCAAATATTCATTACATTAACTTAATATAATGTTTGCGATCAATTGTCGATCACACCCTTTTGACAAATCTATCACTGTAAATGTGTAAACAACAATTAATTTTCAAAAACAAAATCAATAATTCATTACTTTAACATAATATAATGTTGCGATCAATTGTCGATCGCACCCTTTAGACATATATATCACTGTAAATATGTAAACAAAAATTAATTTTCAATAACTAATTAAATAATTCATTACCTAAACTAAATATTATGTTGCAATTAATTATTAATCGCACCCTTTTGGCATATCAATCATTGCAAATATGTAAACAACAAGTAATCTTCAAAATCCAATTCAAAACTTTAATACATTAACTTAATATAATATTTGCGATCAATTGTCGATCGCACCCTTTTGACATATCTATCATTGTAAATGTGTAAACAACAATTAATTTTCAAAAACAAAACCAATAATTCATTACTTTAACATAATATAATGTTGCGATCAATTGTCGATCGCACCCTTTAGACATATCTATCATTGTAAATATGTAAACAACAACTAATCTTCAATATACAATTCAAAAATTCATTACTTAAACCTAATATAATGTTTGCGATCACTTGTTGATCGCACCCTTTAGACATATCTATCACAGTAAATGTGTAAACAACAAATAATCTTAAATATCCAATTCAATAAATCTTTACTTGAACTTAATATAATGTTTACGATCAATTGTCAATCGAACCCTTTAGACATATCAATCATTGTGAATGTAAGCAACTAACCTTCAATATGGAATTCAATAATTCGTCACTTTAACTTAATATAAGGTTTGCGATCAATTATTGATCGCACCCATTAGACCTATTGCACTATAAATGTGTAAACAACAACTAATCTTCAATATCTATTTCAAAAATTCATTAATTTAACTTAATGTAATATTTGCGATCAATTGTCGATCGCACCCTTTAGACATATCTATCACTGTATATGTGCAAACAATAATTAATTTTCAATAACCAATTTAATAATTCATTACTTTCACTTAATATAATGTTGCAATCAATTGTCGATCGCAACCTTTAGACATATCAATCATTGTAAATGTGTAAAAATCAACTAATCTTCAATATAAAATACAATAATTCAGTACTTTAACTTAATATTATTTTTGCAATCAATTGTCGATCGCACTCTTTAGACATATCTGTCATTGTATATGTATAAACATCAATTAATTTTAAATAACCAATTCAATAATTCATTACATTAAATTAATATAATATTGTGATCAAGTCTCTATTACACCCTTTAGAAATATCAATCACTGTAAATGTGCAAACAACAACTAATCTTCAAAATCTAATTCACTATTTCATTACTTTAAGTTTACGTAAAGTTGCGATCAATTGGCGATCGGATCCTTTACGCATATCTATCATTATAAATGTGTAAACAACAATAAGTTTTCATTAACCAATTAAATAATTCATTACTTTAACATAATATAATGTTGCCATCAATTATCGATCGCACCCATTAGACATATCAATCATTGTAAATATGTAAACAACAACTAATCTTCAATATAAAATTCAAAAATCCATTACTTAAACCTAATATAATGTTTGCGATCACTTGTCGATCACACCCTTTAGACATATCTATCACTGTAAATGTGTAAACAACAACTAATCTTAAATATCCAATTCAATAATTCTTTACTTTAACGTAATATAATGTTTACGATCAATTGTCGATCGAACCCTTTAGACATATCAATCACTGTTAATGTTTGCAACTAATCTACAATATCCAATTCAATAATTCGTTACTTTAACTTAATATAAGGTTTGCGATCAATTATTGATCGCACCCTTTGCGATCAATCATCTATCGCACCCTTTACACATATCTATCACTGTAAATGTGTAAACAACATCTAATCTTCACTATCCAATTTAATAATTCATTACTTTAACTTAATATAATGTTGTGATCAATTCTTGATCGCACCCTTTAGACATATTAATCACAGTGAATGTGTAAACAACAACTAATCTTCAATATCCAATTCAATAATTTATAATTAATTTTCAATAACCAATTCTATAATTTATTACTTTAAGTTATTATAATGTTGCGATCAATTATAGATCGCACCCTTTAGACATATCATTCTCTGTAAATGTGTAAACAATAACTGATTTTCAAAAACCGATTCAATAATTCATTACTTTGACTTAATATAATGTTGCAATTAATTGTCGATCGCACCCTTTAGACATATCAATCAAAGTGAATGTGTAAACAACAACTAATCTTCAATAATTCAATAATTCTATACTTTAACTTAACGTAAAGTTGCGATATCTATCACTGTATCTATGTAAACAACAACTAATCTTCACTATCCAATTTAATAATTCATTTATTTAACTTAATATTATGTTGCGATCAATTGTCAATCGCGCACTTTAGACATATCAATTATTGTAAATGTGTAGACAACAACTAATCTTCAATATCCAATTCCTTAATTCATTACTCTATCTTAATATACTATTTGCGATCAATTATCGATCGCACCCTTTACACATATCTATCACTGTAAATGTGTAAACAACAACTAATTTTCACTATCCAATTCAAATATTCATTACTTTAACTTAATATAATGTTTGCCATCAATTGTCGATTGCACTCTTTAGACATATCTATCACTTTAAATATATAACCAATAATTAATTTCAATAACCAATTCAATAATTCATTACATTAACTTAATTTAGTATTGCAATCAATTGTCGATTGCACACGTTAGACATATCAATCACTGTAAATGTGTAAACAACATGTAATCTTCAATACCTAATTAAATAATTTGTTACTTTAGCTTTATTTAAAGTTGCGATCAATTGTATCTATGACTGTAAATGTGTAAACAACTACTGATCTTCACTATATAATTCAAATATTCATTACTTTAACTTAAGATAATATTTGTGATCAATTGTCGATCGCACCCATTAGACATATCTATCACTGTAAATGTGTAAACAACAATTAATTTTCAAAAACAAAATCAATAATTCATTACTTTAAATTAATATATTGTTTCGATCAATTGTCGATTGCACCTTTTAGACATATCAATCATTATAAATGTGTAAACATCAACTAATCTTCAATATACAATTTTAAAATTCGTTACTTTAACAAAATATAATTTTTGCGATCAGTTGTCGATCGCACCCTTTTGACATATCTATAACTATAAATATGTAAACAATAATGAATTTTCAATAATCAATTCAATATTTCATAACTTTAAAATAATTTAATGTTGCATTCAATTGTCGATAGCACTCTTTAAACATATCAATCATTGTAAATGTGTAAAAAACAACTAATCTTCAATATCCAATTCAAAAATTTATTACTTTAACTTAATATAATTTTTGCGATCAATTGTCGATCGCACTCTTTAGACATATCTATCACTGTAAATGTGTAAACATCAATTTATTTTCAATAACCAATTCAATAATTCATTACATTAACTTAATATAATGTTTTGATCAAGTGTTGATTGCACCCTTTAGACATATTAAGCACTGTAAATGTGCAAACAACAACTAATCTTCAATATCCAATTCAATAACTCATTAGTTTAAGTTTACGTAAAGTTGCGATCAATTGTCGATCGCACCTTTTACGCATATCTATCACTGTAAATGTGTAAACAAAAATAAGTTTTCAATAACCAATTTAATAATTCATTACTTTAACTTAATATAATGTTGCGATCAATTATCGATCGCACCCATTAGACATATCAATCATTGTAAATGTGTAAACAACAACTAATCTTCAATATAAAATTCAAAAATCCATTACTTAAACCTATTATAATGTTTGCGATCACTTGTCGATCGCACCCTTTAGACATATTTACCACTGTAAATGTGTAAACAACAACTAACCTTAAATATCCGATTCAATAATTCTTTACTCTAACTTAATATAATATTTACGATGAATTGTCGATCGAACCCTTTAGACATATCAATTACTATGAATGTGTGCAACTAATCTTCAATACCCAATTCAATAATTTGTTACTTTAACTTAATATAAGGTTTGCGATCAGTTATTGATCGCACCCTTTAGACCTATCAATCACTATAAATGTGTAAACAACAACTAATCTTCAATATCCAATTCAAAAATTCATTACTCTAACTTAATATAATGTTTGCGATCAATTGTCGATCGCACCCTTTAGATATATCTTTCACATTAAATATGTACATAACAATTAATTTTCAACAACTAATTCAATAATTAATTACTTTGACTTAATATAATGCTGCGATCAATTGTCGATCGCACCCTCTAAACATATCAATCACTGTGAATGTGTAAACAACAACGAATCTTCAATATCCAATTCAATAATTCATTACTTTAACTTAACGTAAAAAGTTGCGATCAATCATCATTCGCACCCTTTAGACATATCTATCAGAGTTAATGTGTAAACAACAATTAATTTTAAATATCCAATTCAATTATTCATTACTTTAACTTTACGTAAAGTTGCCATCAATTGTCGATCGCAAAATTTAGACATATCTATCAGTGTAAATGTGTAAACAACAATTAATTTTTCATAACGAATTCAATAATTAATTACTTTAACTTATCATAATGTTGCGATCAATTGTCGATCGCACCCTTTAGGCATATCAATAACTGTAAATATGTAAACAACAATTAACTATCAATAACCAATACAATAATTCATTACTTTTACTTAATATAATGCTGCGATCAATTGTCGATCGCACCCTTTAGACATATCAATCATTGTAAATGTGTAAACATCAACTAATCTTCAATATCCAATTCAATAATTTGTTACTTTAACTTTATGTAAAGTTGCGATCAATTGTCGATCGCACCCTTTACACATATCTATCACTGTAAATGTGTAAATAAAAATTAATTTTCAATAACCAATTCAATAATTCATTACTTTAACTTAATATAATGTTGCGATCAATTGTCAATCGAACCCTTTTAACATAACAATCACTATTAATGTGTAAATTGTCTTTAATATACATTTCAATAATTCATTACTTTAACTTTGTATAATGTTTGCGATCAATTGTCGATCGCACCCTTTAGACATATCTATAGATGTAATTGTGTAAACAACAACTAATCTTCACTATCCAATTCAATAATTCATTAATTTAACTTAATATAATGTTGTGATCAATTTTCGATCGCACCCTTTAGACATATCTATCACTGTAAATGTGCAAACAACAATTATTTTTCAAAAACCAATTTAATAATTCATTAGTTTAAATTAATATAATGTTGCGATCAATTTTCGATCGCACTCTTTAGACATACATATCACTCTAAATGTGTAAACAAACAACTAATCTTCAATATCCAATTTAATAATTCATTACTTTAACTTAACGTAAAGTTGCGATCAGACATCAATCGCACCCTTTAGACATATGTATCACTGTAAATGTATAAATAACAATTAATTTACAAATCCAATTCAATAACTCATTACTTTAACTCTATGTAAAGTTGCGATCAATTGTCAATCGAACCCTTTAGACATATCAATCACTGTTAATGTGTAAATTGTGTTCAATATCCATTTCAATAATTCATTACTTTAACTAAATATAATGTTTGCGATCAATTGTTGATCGCACCCTTTAGACATATCTATCACTGTAAATGTGTAAACAACATCTAATCTTCACTATCCAAATTATTAATTCATTACTTTAACTTAATATAATGTTGTGATTAATTCTCGATCGCACCCTATAGACATATGAAACACAGTAAATGTGTAAACAACAACAAATCTTCTCTATCCAATTCAATTATTCATAATTAATTTTCCATAACAAATTCTGTAGTTTATTACTTCAAGTTTATATAATGTTGCGATCAATTATCGATCGCACCCTTTAGACATATCAATCTCTATAAATGTGTAAACAACAACTGATTTTCAAAAACCAATTCAATAATTCATTCCTTTGACTTAATATAATGTTGCGATCGATTGTCTATCGCACCCTTTAGACATATCAATCACTGTGAATGTGTAAACAACAACTAATCTTCAATATCCAATTCAATAATTTATTACTTTAACTTAACGTAAAGTTGCGATCAAACATCAATCGCACCCTTTAGACATATGTATCACTTTAAATGTGTAAATAACAATTAATTTACAAATCCAATTCAATAACTCATTACTTTAACTTTATGTAAAGTTGCGATCAATTTTCGATCGAACCCTTTAGACATATCAATCACTGTAAATGTGTAAATTGTGTTCAATATCAAATTCAATAATTCATTACTTTAACTAAATATAATGTTTGCGATCAATTGTCGATCGCACACTTTAGACATATCTATCACTGTATATGTGTAAACAACAACTACTCTTCACTATCCAATTCAATAATTCATTGATTTAACTTCATATAATGTTGCGATCAATTTTCGATCGCACAGTTTAGACTTATCAATCATTGTAAATGTGTAGACAAAAACCAATCTTCAATATCCAATTCCATAAATCATTACTTTAACTAAATATACTATTTGCGATCAATTGTCGATCGCAACCTTTACACATATCTATCACTGTAAATGTGTAAATAACAACTAATCTTCACTATCCAATTCAAATATTCATTACTTTAACTTAATATAATATTTACGATCAATTGTAGATTGCACTTTTTAGACATATCTATCACTTTAAATATATAACCAACAATTAATTTCAATAACCAATTAAATAATTCATTACATTAACTTAATATAATGTTGCATCAATTGTCGATCACACCCGTTAGACATATCAATCACTGTAAATGTGTAAACAACAACTAATCTTCAATACCCAATTAAAAAATTTGTTACTTTAACTTTATGTAAAGTTTCGATCAATTGTCGATCGCACCCTTTACACATATCTATGACCGTAAATGTGTAAACAACTACTAATCTTTACTATCCAATTCAAATATTCATTACTTTAACTTAATATAATATTTACGATCAATTGTCGATCGCACCCTTTAGACATATCTGTCACTGTAAATGTGTAAACAACAATTAATTTTCAAAAACAAAATCAATAATTCATTACTTTAACTTAATATAATGTTACAATCAATTGTCGATCGTACCTTTTAGACATATCAATCATTGTAAATGTGTAAACAATAACTAATCTTTAATATAAAATTTAAAATTCATTACTTAAACATAATATAATGTTTGCGATCAGTTGTCGATCGTACCCTTTTGACATATCTATCACTATAAATATGTAAACAACAATTAATTTTCAATAACCAATTCAATAATTCACTACTTTAACATAATATAATGTTGTAATCAATTGTCGATAGCACCCTTAAGACATATCAATCTTTAAAAATGTGTAAAAAATAACTAATCTTCAATATCCAATTCAAAAATTTATTACTTAAACTTAATATAATTTTTGCGATCAATTGTCGATTGCAATCTTTAGACATATCTATCACTGTAAATGTGTAAACATCAATTAATTTTCAATAACAAATTCAATAACTCATTACATTAACTTAATATAATGTTGTGATCAAGTGTCGATTGCACCCTTTAGACATATCAAGCACGGTAAATGGGCAAACAATAACTAATCTTCATTATCCGATTCAATAATTCATTACTTTAACTTTACGTAAAGTTGCGACCAATTGTCGATCGCACCCTTTACGCATATCTATCACTGTAAATGTGTAAACAAAAATAAGTTTTCAATAACTAATTCAATAATTTATTACTTTAACTTAATATAATGTTGTGATCAATTATCGATCGCACCTATTAGACATATAAATCATTGTAAATGTGTTAACAACAACTAATCTTTAGTATAAAATTCAAAAATTCATTACTTTAACTTAATATAATGTTTGCGATCAGTTGTCTATCGCACCCTTTAGACATATCTATCACTGTAAATGTATGAACAACAATTAATTTTCAATAACTAATTAAATAATTCATTACTTTAACTTAATATAATGTTGCGATCAAAAGTCGATCGCACTCATTAGACATATCAATCACTGTGAATGTGTAAACAATAACTAAACTTCAATATCCAATTCAAAAATTCATTACTTTAACTTAATATAATGTTTGCGATCAATTGTCGATCGCACCGTTTAGACATATCTATCGATGTAAATGTGTAAACAACAATTAATTTTCAATAACCAATTCAATAATTCATTACTTTAACATAATATAATATTGTAATCAATTGTCGATAGCACCCTTTAGACATATCAAACACTCTAAATGTGGAAACAATAACTAATCTTCAATATCCAATTCAATAATTCATAACTTTAAGTTTACGTAAAGTTGCGATCAATTGTCGATCGCACCCTTTATACATATCTATGACTGTAAATGTGTAAACAAGTACTAATCTTCATTATCCAATTCAAATATTCATTACTTTAACTTAATATAATATTTACAATCAATTGTCTATCGCACCCTTTAGACATATCTATCACTGTAAATGTGTAAACAACAATTAATTTTCAAAAATAAAATCAATAATTCATTACTTTAACTTAATATAATGTTGCAATCAATTGTCGATCGCACCTTTTAGACATATCAATCATTGTAAATCTGTAAACAACAACTAATCTTCAATATACAATTTAAAAATTCATTACTTTAACATAATACAATATTTGCGATCAGTAGTCGATCGCACCCTTTTGACATATCTATCACTATAAATATGTAAACAACAATTAATTTTCAGTAACCAATTCAATAATTCATTACTTTAACATAATATAATGTTGCAATCAATTGTCGATCGCACCTTTTAGACATATCAATCATTGTAAATCTGTAAACAACAACTAATCTTCAATATACAATTTAAAAATTCATTACTTTAACATAATACAATGTTTGCGATCAGTTGTCGATCGCACCCTTTTGACATATCTATCACAATAAATATGTAAACAACAATTAATTTTCAATAACCAATTCAATAATTCATTACTTTAACATAATATAATGTTGCAATCAATTGTCGATAGCACCCTTTAGACATATCAATCTTTATAAATGTGTAAAAAACAACTCATCTTCAATATCCAATTCAAAAATTCATTACTTTAACTTAATAAAATATTTGCGATAAGTTGTCAACCGCACCCTTTAGACATATCTATAACAGTAAATATGTAAACAATAATTAATTTTCAATAACCAATTCAATAATTCATTACTTTAACTTAATATAATGTTGCGATCAATTGTCGATCGCGCCTTTTAGACATATTAATCACTGTGAATGTGTAAAGAACAACTATCCTTCAATATCCATTTTAATAATTCATTACTTTAACTTAATATAATGTTTGCGATTAATTGTCGATCGCACCCTTTAGATATATCTATCACTATAAATGTGTAAACAACAATTAATTTTCCATAACCAATTCAATAATTCATAACTTTAACTTAATATAATGTTGCGATCAATTGTCGATTGCTAACTTTGGACATATCAATCACTGTGAATGTCTAAACGACAACTAGTCTTCAATATCCAATACAATAATTCATTACTTTGACTTAATATAATGTTGCGATATATTGTCGAACGCACCCTATAGACATGTCAATCACTTTGAATGTGTAAACAACAACTAATCTTCAATAACCTAGTCAATAATTCATTACTTTAACTTAATAAAATGTTGCGATCAATTGTCGATCGCACTCTTTAGACATATCAATCACTTTAAATGTGTAAACAACAATTCTTTTTCAATAACAAATTCAAAATTTCATTAATTTAACTTAATGTAATGTTGCGATCAATTGTCTATCGCACTCTTTAGACATATATTTCACTTTAAATGTGTAAACAACAATTATTTTTCAATAACAAATCAAAATTTCATTAATTCAACTTAATATAATGTTGCGATCAATTGTCGATTGCACTTTTTAGACATATCAATCACTTTAAATGTGTAAACAATAATTATTTTACAATAACCAATTTAATAATTTATTACTTTAACTTAATATAATGTTGCGATCAATTGTCCATCTCACTCTTTAGACAACAATTAATCTTCAATTCCCATTTCAATAATTCATTACTTTGACTTAATATAATGTTGCTATCAATTGTCGAGCGCACCCTATAGACATATCAATCACTGTGAATGTTTAAACAATAACTAATCTACAATATCCAATTCAAAAATTCATTACTTTAACTTAATATAATGTTTTCGATCAATTGTCGATCGCACCCTTTGGACATATCAATAACAGTGAATGTGTAAACAACAACGAAACTTCAATATCCAATTCAATAATTAATTACTTTAACTTAATATAATGTTTGCGATCAATTATTAATCGCACCCCTTAGATAAATGAATCACAAAGAATGTGTAAACAACAACTAATCTTCAATATCCAATTCAATAGTTCATTACTTTAGCTTAATATAATGTTTGCGATCAATTGTTGATAGCACCCTTTAGATATATCTATCATTGTAAATATGTTAACAACAAAAGATTTTGAATAACCAATTCAATAATTCATTACTTTAACTTAATATAATGTTGCGATCAATTGTCGATCGCACCAGTTAGACGTATCAATCATTGTAAATGTGTAAGCAACAACTAATCTTCAATATACAATTCAGAAATTCATTACTTTATCTTAATATAATTTTTGCGATCAATTGTCGATCGCACCCTTTAGACATATCAATCATTGTAAATGTGTAAGCTACAACAAAGCTTCAATATCCAATTCAAAAATTCATTACTTTAATTTAATTTAATGTTGAGATCAATTGTCGATCGCACCCTTTAGACATATCAATCACTGTGAATGTGTAAACAACAACTTATCTTCAATATCCAATTCAATAATTTAATACTTTAACTTAATATAATGTTTGCGATCAATTGTCTATCGCACCCTTTAGATATATCAATCATTGTAAATGTGTAAACAACTACAGAGCTTCAACAACCAATTCAAATATTCATTACTTTTTCTTAATATAATGTTGCGATCAATTGACGATCGCACCCTTTAGACATATCAATCACTTTAAATATGTAAACATTAATTAATTTTCAATAACCAATTCAATAATTTATTACTTTAACTTAATATTATGTTGCGATCAATTGATGATCGCACCTTTAGACATATCAATCACTATAAATGAGTAAACAACAAGTAATCTTCAATATCTAATTCAAAAATTTATTACTTAAACTTAATATAATGTTTACGATCAATTGTCGATCGCACCTTTTAGACATATCTATCACTGTAAATGTATAAACAACAACTAATTTTCAATAACCAATTCAATAATTCATTACATTAACTTAATATAATATTGCGATCAATTGTGGATCGCACCGTTTAAATATAACAATCATTGTAAATGTGTAAACAACAACTAATCTTCAATATCCGATTCAATAATTCATTACTTTAACTTTACGTTAAGTTGCGCTCAATTGTCGATCTCAACCTTTAGACATACATATCACTGTAAATATGTAAACAACAATTAATTTAAATAAACAATTCAATAATTCATTACTTTAACTTAAAGTAATGTTGCGATCAATTGTCGATCGCACCCTTTAGACATATCAATCACTGTAAATGAGTAAACAACAACTAATCTTCAATAACTAATTCAATAATTTATTACTTTAACTTAATATAATGTTGCGGTCAATTGTCGATCGCATCCGTTAGACATATCTATCACTGTAAATGTGTAAACAACAACTAATATTTACTATGAAATTCAATAATTCATTACTTTGACTTCATATAATGTTGCTATCAATTGTCGATCGCACCCTATTGACATATCAATCACTGTGAATGTGTAAACAACAACTAATCTACACTATCCAATTCAATAACTCAATACTTTAAGTTAATATAATATTTCGATCAATTGTTGATCGCACCCTTTAGACATATCAATCACTATGAATTTGCAAACAACAACTAATCTTCAATATCCAATTCTATAATTCATTACTTTAACTTAAAATAATGTTGCGATCAATTGTCGATCGCACGCTTTAGACATATCAATCATTGTGAATGTGTAAACAACGACTAATCTTCAATATCCAATTAAATAATTCAGTACTTTAACTTAATATAATGTTGCGATCAATTGTCGATCGCACCATTTAGACATATCAATCTTTGTAAATATGTAAACAACAATTAATTTTCAATAGCCAATTAAATAATTCATTACTTTAACTTAATATATTATAGCGATCATTTGTCGATCAAACCCTTTAGACATATCAATCACTGTAAATGTGTAAACAACAACTAATCTTCAATATCCAATTCAATAATTCTTTACTTTAACTCAATATAATGTTTGTTAACAATTGTCGATTGCACCCTTTAGACATATCTATCACAGTAAATATGTAGACAACAATTAATTTTCAATAACCAATTCAATAGTTCTCTACTTTTACTTTATATAATGTTGCGATCAATTGTCGATCGCACCTTTTAGACATAGTAATCACTGGGAATGTTTAAACAACAACTAATCTTCAATATCCAATTCAATAATTCATTACTTTAAATTAATATAATGTTTGCGATCAATTGTGGATCAAACCCTTCCGACATATCTATCACTGTAAATGTGTAAACAACAATTAATTTTCAATAACCAATTCAATTATTCATAACTTTAACTTCATATAATGTTGCGATCAATTGTCGATCGTACCCGCTAGACATATCAATGATTGTAAATGTGTAAGCCACAACTAATCTTCAATATCCAATTCAAAAATTCATTACTTTAACTTAATATAATATTTGCGATCAATTGTCTACAACAGCCTTTAGATATATCAATCATTGTAAACGTGCAAACAACAAAAAAACTTTAATATCCATTTCAAAAATTCATTACTTGTACTTACTATAATGTTGCGATCAATTGTCGATCGCACCCTTTAGACATATCAATCACTCTGAATGTGTAAACAACAACTAATCTTCAATATCGAATTCAATAATTCTTTACTTTAACTCAATATAATGTTTGTGAACAATTGTCGATTGCACCCTTTAGACATATCTATCACAGTAAATATGTAAACAATAATTAATTTTCAATAACCAATTAAATAATTCATTACTTTAACTTAATATAATGTTGCGATCAATTGTCGATTGCACCCTTTAGATATATTAATCACTGTGAATGTATAAACAACAACTAATCTTTAATTTCCAATTCAATAATTCATTACTTTAACTTAATATAATATTTGCGATCAATTGCTGATAGCACCCTTTAGATATATCTATCACTGTAAATATGTAAACAACAATCAATTTTCAATAACCAGTTCAATAATTCATTACTTTATCTTAATATAATGTAGCGATCAATTGTCGATCGCACCTGTTGGACATATCAATCATTGTAAATGTGTAAACAACAACTTATCTTCAAAATCTAATTTAAATATCATTACTTTTTCTTAATATTATGTTTGCGATCATTTGTCGATCGCACCCTTTAGACATATCAATCATTAAAATGTTTAAACAACAACAAAGCTTCAACATCCAATTCAAAAATTCATTACTTTTACTTAATATAATGTTGCGATCAATTGTCGATCGCACCCTTTAGACATTTAATCACTGTGAATGCATAAACAAAAACTAATCTTCAATATCCTAGTTAATAATTCATTACTTTAACTTAATATAATGTTTGCGATCAATTGTCGATCGCACCCTTTAGACATATCAATCACTTTGAATGTGTAAGCAACGACTAATCTTCAATAACGAATTCAATAATTCATTATTTTAAGTTAATATAATGTTGCGATTGATTGCTGATCGCACCATTTAGACATATAAATCATTGTAGATGTGTAAACAACAACTAATCTTCAAAATCCAATTCAATAATTCATTACTTTAACTTAATATAATGTTGCGATCACTTGTCGATCGCACCCTTTCGACTTATCAATCATTGTAAATGTGTAAACAACAACTAATCTTCAATATCCAATTCAAAAATTCATTACTTTAATTTAATATAATGTTTGCGGTCAATTGTCGATCGCACCCTTTAGACATATAAATCAATGTAAATATGTAAAAAAACAACTAATCTTCAATATCCAATTCAATAATTCATTACTATAAATTTATATAATGTTTGCGATCAATTGTCGATCGCACCCTTTAGACAGATCTATCACAGTAAATATGTAAACAACAATTAATTTTCAATAACCAATTCAATAATTCTTTACTTTTACTTTATATAATGTTGTGATCAATTGCCAATCGCACATTTTAGACATATTAATCACTGTGAATGTGTAAATAACAACTAATCTTCAATATCCAATTCAATAATTCATTACTTTAACTTAATATAATGTTTGCGATCAATTGTTTATAGCACCCTTTAGATATATCTATCACTATAAATATGTAAACAACAATCTATTTTCAATAACTAGTTCAATAATTCATTACTTTATCTTAATATAATGTTGCGATCAATCGTCGATCGCACCTGTTAGACATCTCAATCATTGTAAATGTGTAAACAACAACTAATCTTCAATATCAAATTTAAAAATTCATTTCTTTATCTTAATATTATGTTTGCGATCAATTATCGATCGCACCCTTTAGACATATCAATCATTTTAAATGTTTAAACAACAACAAAGCTTCGACATCCAATTCAAAAATTCATTACTTTTACTTAATATAATGTTGCGATCAATTGTCGATCGCACCCTTTAGACATTTCAATCACTGTGAATGCATAAACAACAACTTATCTTCAATATCCTATTTAATAATTCATTACTTTAACTTAATATAATGTTTGCGATCAATTGTAGATCGCAACCTTTAGACATATCAATTACTTTGAATGTGTAAGCAATGACTAATCTTCAATAACGAATTCAATAATTCATTACTTTAACTTAATATAATGTTTGCGATCAATTGTCGATCGCACCCTTTAGACATATTAATCATTGTAAATGTGTAAACAACAAACATTCATTATCCAATTCAAAAATTCAATACTTTAACTTAATATAATGTTGCGATAAATTGTCGATCGCACCATTTTGACAAGTCAATCACGGTGAATGTGTAAACAACAACCAATCTTGAATATCCAATTCAATAATTCATTACTTTAACTTAATATAATGTTGCGATCCATTGTTGATCGCACCCTTTAGATATATAAGTCGTTGTAGATGTATAAACAACAACTAATCTTCAATATCCAATTCAATAATTCATTACTTTAACTTAATGTAATGTTTGCGATCAATTGACGATCACACCCTTTAGACGTAGCAAACATTGTAAATGTGTAAACAACAACTTATCTTCAATATCCAATTAAAAAATTCATTACTTTAACTTTATATAATGTTTGTGATCAATTGTCGATCGCACCCTTTAGACATATATGTCACTGTAAATATGTAAACAACAATTATTTCTTAATAACCAATTCAATAATTCATTACTTTAACTTAATATAATGTTGCGATCAATTGTAGATCGCACCCTTTAGACATATAAAACATTGTAAATGCGTAAACAACAACTAATCTTCAATATCCAATTCAATAATTCATTACTTTAACTTAATTTAATGTTTGCGATCCATTATCGATCGCACCCTTTAGACATATCAATCAATATAAATGTGTAAACAACAACTAATCTTCAATATCCAATTCAATAATTCATTACTTTAGCTTAATATAATATTTGCGATCAATTGTCGATCGCACCCTTTAGACATATCAATCATTGTAAATGTGTAAACAAGGACAAACCTTCAATATCCAATTCAAAAATTCCTTACTTTAAGTTAATATAATGTTGGGATAAATTGTCGATCGCACCGTTTAGACAAGTCAATCACTGTGAATGTGTAAACAACAACTAATCTTCAATATCCAATTCATTAATTCATTACTTTAACTTAATATAATGTTGCGATAAATTGTCGATCGCACCGTTTAGACAAGTCAATCACTGTGAATGTGTAAACAACAACTAATCTTCAATATCGAATTCAATAATTCATTACTTTAACTTAATATAATGTTTGCGATCAATTGTTGATCGCACCCTTTAAACATATTAATCATTGTAAATGTGTAAACAACAACAAACCTTCATTATCCAATTCAATAATTCATTACTTTAACTTAATATAACATTGCGATAAATTGTGGATCGCACCGTTTAGATATAGCAATCATTGTAAATGTGTAAACAACAACTAATCTTCAATATCCAATTCAAGTAATTCATTACTTTAACTTAATATAATGTTTGCGATCAATTGTCAATC
This sequence comes from Cardiospermum halicacabum, assembly GCA_031304145.1. Lineage (NCBI taxonomy): Eukaryota > Viridiplantae > Streptophyta > Magnoliopsida > Sapindales > Sapindaceae > Cardiospermum > Cardiospermum halicacabum. Next base: position 21,765,478 of record CM062394.1, on the reverse strand, counting down.
GCACCCTTTAGACATATCAATAACTATGAATCAAACAACAACTAATTTTCAAAATCCAATTCAATAAGTCATTACTTTAACTTAATATAATGTTGCGATCGATTGTTGATCGCACCCTTTAGACATATAAGTCATTATAGATGTGTAAACAACAACAAATCTTCAATATCCAATTCAATAATTCATTACTTTAACTTAATGTAATGTTTACAATCAATTGTCGATCGCACCCTTTGGACATATCAATCAATGTAAATGTGTAAACAACAACTAATCTTCAAGATCCAATTCAATAATTCATTGCTTTAGCTTAATATAATATTTGCGATCAATTGTCGATCGCACCCTTTAGACATATCAATCATTGTAAATGTGTAAACAACAAACCTTCAATGTCCAATTCAAAAATTCATTACTTTAACTTAATATAATGTTGCGATAAATTGTCGATCGCACCGTTTAGACCAGTCAATCACTGTTGTGTAAACAACAACTAATCTTCAATATCCAATTCAATAAGTCATTACTTTAACTTAATATATTGTTGCGATAAATTATCGATCGCACAGTTTAGACAAGTTAATCACTGTAAATGTGTAAACAACAACTAATCTTCAATATACAATTCAATAATTCATTACTTTAACTTAATATAATGTTTGTGATCAATTGTCGATCGCACCCTTTAGACATATCAATCAATATAAATGTGTAAACAACAACTAATCTTCAATATCGAATTCAATAATTCATTACTTAACTTAATATAATGTTTGCGATCAATTGTCGATCGCACCCTTTAGACATATTAGTCATTGTAAATGTGTAAACAACAACAAACCTTCATTATCCAATTCAAAAATTCAATACTTTAACTTAATATAATGTTGCGATAAATTGTCGATCGCACCGTTTAGACAAATCAATCACGGTGAATGTGTAAACAACAACTAATCTTCAATATCCAATTCAATAATTCATTACTTTAACTTAATATAATGTTGCGATCGATTGTTGATCGCACCCTTAAGACATATAAGTCGTTGTAGATGTATAAACAACAACTAATCTTCAATATCCAATTCAATAATTCATTACTTTAACTTATTGTAATGTTTGCGATCAATTGACGATCACACCCTTTAGACATAGCAAACATTGTAAATGTGTAAACAACAACTTATCTTCAATATCCAATTAAAAAATTCATTACTTTAACTTTATATAATGTTTGTGATCAATTGTCGATCGCACCCTTTAGACATATATGTCACTGTAAACATGTAAACAACAATTATTTCTTAATAACCAATTCAATAATTCATTACTTTAACTTAATATAATGTTGCGATCAATTGTAGATCGCACCCTTTAGACATATAAAACATTGTAAATGCGGAAACAACAACTAATCTTCAATATCCAATTCAATAATTCATTACTTTAACTTAATTTAATGTTTGCGATCCATTATCGATCGCACCCTTTAGACATATCAATCAATATAAATGTGTAAACAACAACTAATCTTTAATATCCAATTCAATAATTCATTACTTTAGCTTAATATAATATTTGCGATCAATTGTCGATCGCACCCTTTAGACAAATCAATCATTGTAAATGTGTAAAAAAGTACAAACCTTCAATATCCAATTCAAAAATTCCTTACTTTAAGTTAATATAATGTAGTGATAAATTGTCGATCGCACCGTTTAGACAAGTCAATCACTGTGAATGTGTAAACAACAACTAATCTTCAATATCCAATTCATTAATTCATTACTTTAACTTAATATAATGTTGCGATAAATTGTCGATCGCACCGTTTAGACAAGTCAATCACTGTGAATGTGTAAACAACAACTAATCTTTAATATCGAATTCAATAATTCATTACTTTAACTTAATATAATGTTTGCGATCAATTGTCGATCGCACCTTTTAAACATATTAATCATTGTAAATGTGTAAACAACAACAAACCTTCATTATCCAATTAAAAAATTCATTACTTTAACTTAATATAATGTTGCGATAAATTGTCGATCGCATCGTTTAGACCAGTCAATCACTGTTGTGTAAAGAACAACTAATCTTCAATATCCAATTCAATAAGTCATTACTTTAACTTAATATATTGTTACGATAAATTATTGATCGCACAGTTTAGACAAGTTAATCACTGTGAATATGTAAACAACAACTAATCTTCAATATCCAATTCAATAATTCATTACTTTAACTTAATATAATGTTTGTGATCAATTGTCGATCGCACCCTTTAGACATATCAATCACTGTAAATCAATCAACAACTAATCTTCAAAATCCAATTCAATAATTCATTACTTTAACTTAATATAATGATGCGATCAATTGTTGATCGCACCCTTTAGACATATAAATCATTTTGGATGTGTAAACAACAACTAATCTTCAATATCCAATTCAATAATTTATTACTTTAACTTAATGTAATGTTTGCGATCAATTGTCGATCGCACCCTTTAGACATATCAAACATTGTAAATGTGTAAACAACAACTAATCTTCAATATCCAAATAAAATATTCATTACTTTACCTTTATATAATGATTGTGATCAATTGTCAATGGCACCCTTTAGACATATATGTCACTGTAAATATGTAAACATCAATTATTTCTTAATAACCAATTCAATAATTCATTAATTTAACTTAATATAATGTTTCGATCAATTGTTGATCGCACCCTTTAGACATATCAAACATTGTACATGTGTAAACAACTACATATATTAAATATCCAATTCAATAATTCATTACTTTAGCTTAATATAATATTTGCGATCCATTGTCGATCGCACCCTTTAGACATATCAATCAATATAAATGTGTAAACAACAACTAATATTAAATATCCAATTCAATAATTCATTACTTTAGCTTAATATAATATTTGCGATCAATTGTCGATCGCACCATTTAGACATATCTATCTCAGTAAATATGTAAACAACAATTAATTTTCAATAACCAATTCAATAAATCATTACTTTAACTTAATATAATGTTTGCGAGCAATTGTCGATCGCACCTTTTAGACATATCTATCTCAGTAAATATGTAAATAATAATTAATTTTCAATAACCAATTGAATAATTCATTACTTAAACTTAATATAATGTTGCTATCAATTGTCGATCGCACTATTTAGATATATGAATCACTGTGAATGTGTAAACAATAACTAATCTTCAATATTCAATTCAATAATTCATTATTTTAACTTAATATAATGTTTGCGATCAATTATTGATAGCACCCTTTAGATATATCAATCACTGTAAATATGTAAACAACATTAAATTTTCAATAACCAATTCAATAATTCATAACTTAAACTTAATATATTATTTGCGATGAATTAACTATCGCACCCTTTAGATATATCAATCATTGTAAATGTGTAAAGAACAACAAAGCTTCAAAATCCAATTCAAAAATTCATTACTTTTACTTAATAAAATGTTGCGATCGTTTTTTCGATCGCACCCATTAGACATATCAATCACTGTGAATGTGTAAACAACAACTAATCTTCAATATCCAATTCAATAATTCATTACTTTAACTTAATATAATGTTTGCGAACAATTGTCGATCGCACCCTTTAGACATCTCTATCACTGTAAATATGTAAACAACAATAAATTTTCAATAACCAATTCTATAATTCATTACTTTAACTTAATATAATGTTGCGATCAATTGTCGATTGCACCCGTTACACATATCAATCATTGAAAATTTGTAAAAAAAAAGAACTAATCTTCAATATACAATTCAAAAATTCATTACTTTATCTTAATATAATGTTTGCGATCAATTGTCGATCGCACCCTTTAGGCATATCAATCATTGTAAATGTGTAATCAACAACAAAGCTTCAATATCCAATTAAAAAATTCATTACTTTAACTTAACATAATGTTTGCGATCAATTGTTGATAGCACCCTTTAGATATATCTATCACTGTAAATATGTAAACAACAATAAATTTTCAATTACCAATTCAATAATTCATTACTTTAACTTAATATATTATTTGCGATCAATTAACTATCGCACCTTTAGATAAATCAATCATTGTAAATGTGTAAACAACAACAAAGCTTCAAAATCCAATTCAAAAATTCATAACTTTTACTTAATATAATGTTGCGATCATTTTTTGATCGCACCCTTTAGACATAGCAATCACTGTGAATATGTAAACAACAACTAATCTTCAATAACCAATTGAATAATTCATTACTTAAACTTAATATAATGTTGCTATCAATTGTCGATCGCACTATTTAGATATATGAATCACTGTGAATGTGTAAACAACAACTAATCTTCAATATCCAATTCAATAATTCATTACTTTAACTTAATATAAAGTTTGCGATCAATTATTGATAGCACCCTTTAGATATATCTATCACTGTAAATATGTAAACAACATTAAATTTTCAATAACCAATTCAATAATTCATAACTTAAACTTAATATATTATTTGCGATCAATTAACTATCGCACCCTTTAGATATATCAATCATTGTAAATGTGTAAAGAACAACAAAGCTTCAAAATCCAATTCAAAAATTCATTACTTTTACTTAATAAAATGTTGCGATCGTTTTTTCGATCGCACCTATTAGACATATCAATCACTGTGAATGTGTAAACAACAACTAATCTTCAATATCCAATTCAATAATTCAATACTTTAACTTAATATAATGTTTGCGAACAATTGTCGATCGCACCCTTTAGACATCTCTATCACTGTAAATATGTAAACAACAATAAATTTTCAATAACCAATTCTATAATTCATTACTTTAACTTAATATAATGTTGCGATCAATTGTCGATTGCACCCGTTACACATATCAATCATTGAAAATTTGTAAAAAAAAGAACTAATCTTCAATATACAATTCAAAAATTCATTACTTTATCTTAATATAATGTTTGCGATCAATTGTCGATCGCACCCTTTAGGCATATCAATCATTGTAAATGTGTAATCAACAACAAAGCTTCAATATCCAATTAAAAAATTCATTACTTTAACTTAATATAATATTTGCGATCAATTGTTGATAGCACCCTTTAGATATATCTATCACTGTAAATATGTAAACAACAATAAATTTTCAATTACCAATTCAATAATTCATTACTTTTACTTAATATATTGTTTGCGATCAATTAACTATCACACCCTTTAGATATATCAATCATTGTAAATGTGTAAACAACAACAAAGCTTCAAAATTTAATACAAAAATTCATTACTTTTACTTAATATAATGTTGCGATCATTTATTGATCGCACCCTTTAGACATAGCAATCACTGTGAATATGTAAACAACAACTAATCTTCAATATCCAATTCAATAATTCATTACTTTAACTTAATATAATGTTGCGATCAATTGTCGATCGCACCCTTTAGATATATGAATCACTGTGAATGTGTAAACAACATTTAAACTTCAATATCCAATTCAATAATTCATTACTTTAACTTATTATAATGTTTGCGATCAATTATTGATAGCTCCCTTAAGATATATCTATCACTGTAAATATGGAAACAACAATAAATTTTCAATAACCAATTCAATAATTCATTACTTTAATTGAATATAATGTTGTGATCAATTGTCGATTGCACCCGTTAGACATATCAATCACTGAAAATTTGTAAAAAAATAACTAATCTTCAATATCCAGTTCAAAATTTCATTACTTTATGTTAATATAATGTTTGCGATCCATTGTTGATCGCACCCTTTAGACATATCAATCATTTTAAATGTGTAATCAACAACAAAGCTTCAATATCCAATTCAAAAATTCATTACTTTAACTTAATATAATGTTGCGATCCATTGTTGATCGCACCCTTTAGACATATCAATCATTGTGAATGTGTAAACAACAACTAATCGTCAATATCCAATTCAATAGTTCATTACTTTAACTTAATATTATGTTTGCGATCAATTGTTGATCGCACCCTTTAAACATATCAATCACTGTGAATGTGTAAACAACAACTAATCTTCAATAACCAATTCAATAATTCATTACTTTAACTAAATATAATGTTGCGATCGATTGTTGATCGCACCCTTTAGACATATAAATCATCGTAGATGTGTATACAACAACTAATTTTCAATATCCAATTCAATTATTTATTACATTAACTTAATATAATCTTTGTGATCAATTGTCGATCGCACCCTTTTGACATATTTATCACTGTAAATATGTAAACAACAATTAATTTTCAATAACCAATTCAATAATTAATTACTTTAACTTAGTATAATGTTGCGATCTATTGCCGATCTCACCCTTTAAACATATCTATCATTGTAAATGTGTAAACAACAACTAGTCTTCACTTTCCAATTCAATAATTCATTACATTAACTTAATAGAATGTTTGTGATCAACTGTCGATTGCACCATTTAGACATTTCTATCACTATAAATGTGTTAACAACCATTAATCTTCACTTTCCAATACAATAATTCATTACTTTAACTTAACATAATGTTTGCGATGAATTGTCGATCGCAGCCTTTAGACATATCTATCACTGTAAACGTATAAAAAATAATTAATTTTCAATAACCAATTCAATAATTTATTACCTGAACTTAATATAATGTTGTGATCAATTTTCAATCACACCCTTAAGACATATGTATATATGTAATTATGTAAACAACAACTAAGTTTCAATATCCAATTCAAAAATTCATTACTTTAATTTAATATAATGTTTGGATCAATTGTCGATCGCACCCTTTAGACATATCAATCACTATGAGCGTGCAAACAACATCTAATCATCAATATCCAATTCAATAATTCATTACTTTAACTTAACGTAATGTTTGCGATTATTTATTGATCGCACCCTTTAGACATATCTATCACTTTAAATGTGTAAATAACAATTAATTTTCAATAACCAATTCAATAATTCATTAGTTCAACTTAATATAATATTGCGATCAATTGTTGATCGCAACCTTTAGACAAATCAATCACTGTGAACGTGTAAACAACAACTTATCTTCAATATTTAATTCAATAATTCATTACTTTAACTTAATATAATATCTGCGAACAATTGTCAATCGCACCCTTTAGACATATCTATCACTTTAAATGTGTAAATAACAATAAATTTTCAATAACCAATTCAATAATTCATTACTTTAACTTAATATAATGTTTGCGATCAATTGTAGATCGCAGCCTTTAGACATATCTATCACTGTAAATGTGTAAACAACGACTAATCTTCCATAACCAATTCAATAATTCATTTCATTAATTTAACGTAATATTTCGATCAATCGTGGATCGCACCCTTTAAACATATCAATAACCAATTCAATAATTAATTACCTTAACTTAATATAATGTTTCGATCAATTGTCGATTGCACCATATAGATATATCATTCATTGTAAATGTGTATATAACAACTAATCTTCAATATTCAATTCAAAAATTCATTACTTTAAGTTAATATAATGTTTGCGATCAATTGTCGATCGCACCCTTTAGACATACTATCACTGTAAATATGAAACCAACAATTAATTTTCAATAACAAATTCAATAATTCATTACTTTAACTTAATATAATGTTTGCGATCAATTATCGATCGCACCCTTTAGACATATCTATCACTCTAAATGTGTAAACAACAACTAATCATCATTATCCAATTCAATAATTCATTACTTAAATTTATTAAATATTTGTGATCAATTACCGATCGCACCCTTTAAACGTATCTATAACTGTAAATATGTAAACAACAATTAATTTTCAATAACAAATTCAAAAATTCATTACATGAACTCAATATAGTATTTGCGGGCAATTATCGATCACACCCTTTAGACATATCTATCACTGTAAATGTGTAAACAACCACTAATCTTCACTATCCAATTCAATAATTCATTACTTTAACTTAATATAATGTTGTAATCAATTGTCGATCGCACCCTCTAGACCTATCAATCATTGTAAATGTGTAAACAATAACTAATATTCAATATCCAATTCAAAAATTCATTACTTTAACTTAATATAATATTTGCGATCAATTGTCGATCGCTTCCATTAGACATATCTATTACTGTAAATGTGTAAACAACAATTAATTTTCAAAAACCAATTCAATAATTCATTACTTTAAATTAATATAATGTTACGATCAATTATCGATCGCATCCTTTAGACATATGTATCACTGTAAATGTGTAAACAACAACTAATCTTCACTTTCCAATTCAATAATTCATTACTTTAACTTAATATAATGTTTGCGATCAAATGTCGATCACACCCTTTAAATATTTCTATCACTGTAAATGTATAAACAACAATTAATTTTCAATAACCAATTCAATAATTCATTACTTGAACTTAATATAATGTTGCGATCAATTGTCGATCGCACCCTTTAGACATATTAATCAATGTAAATGTGTAAACAACAACAAAGCTTCAATATACAATTCAAAAATTCGTTACTTTATCTTAATATATTGTTTGCGATCAATTGTCGATCGCACCCTTCAGACATATCTATCATTGTAAATATGTAAAAAAGAATTAATTTTCAATCATTGTAAATGTGTAAATATTGTTTGCGATCAATTGTCCATCGCACCCTTTAGACATACTATCACTAAAAATATGTAAACAACAATTAGTTTTCAATAACAAATTCAATAATTCATTACTTTAACTTAATATAATGTTTGCGATCAATTGTCGATCGCACCCTTTAGACATATCTATCATTGTAAATGTGTAAACAATAACAAATATTCCGTAACCAATTTAATTATTCATTTCACTAACTTAGCGTAATATTTCGATCGATTGTCGATCGCACCCTTTAAACATATCAATCATTGTAAATGTGTAAACAACAATAAATTTTCAATAACCAATTGAATACTTTGGCATAATATAATGTTGCGGTCAATTGTCGATCGCACCCTTTAGACATATCTATCACTATAAATGTGTAAATAACATTAAAGTTTTAATATCCAATTAAAAAATTCATTACTTTAACTTAATATAATATTTGCGATCAATAGACGATCGCACCCTTTAGACATATCTATCCTTGTAAATATGTAAACAACAATTAATTTTCAATAACTAATTCAATAATTCATTACTTTACCTTAATATAGTTGTTGCGATCAATTGTCGATCGCACCCTATAGACATATCAATCACTCTCAATTGTTAACAACTACTAATCTTCAATATCCAATTAAAAAATTCATTACGTTAACTTAATATAATTTTTGCAATCAATTGTCGATCGCACCCTTTAGACATATCTATCACTATAAATGTGTAAATAACAACTACTCTTCACTATATAATTATATAATTAATTACTTTCACATAACATAATTTTGTGATAAATTTTCGATCGCTCCCTTCAGACATATCAATCCCTATGATTTTGTAAACAACAACTAATCTTCAATATCCAATTCAATAATTCATTACTTAACTTTAATATAATGTTTGCAATCAATTGTTGATCGCACCCTTTAGACATATATCAATCATTGTAAATGTGTAAACAACAACTAATATTCAATATTCAATTAAAATTCATTACTTTAACTTAATATAATGTTAGCGATCAATTGTCGATCGCACCCTTTAAACATATCTATCACTGTAAATGTGTAAACAACAACTAATCTTCACTATCCAATTCAATAATTCATTACTTTAACTTAATATAATGTTTGCTTTCAAATGTCGATCGCACCCTTTATACATATCTATCACTGTAAATGTGTAAACAACAACTAATCTTCCAAAACCAATTCAAAAATTCATTACTGTAAACATATCAATCGCTGTAAATCTGTAAATAACAATTAATTTTTAATAACCAATTCAATATTTCATTACTTTAACTTAATATAATGTTGCGATCAATTGTCGATCGCAGCCTTTAGACATATGAATCATTGTAAATGTGTAAACAACAATAAAGCTTCAATATCTAATTCAAAAATTCATTACTTTATCTTAATATATTGTTTGCGATCAATTGTCGATCGCACCCTTCAGACATATCTATCATTGTAAATATGTAAAAAAGAATTAATTTTCAATAACCAATTCAATAATTCATTACTTTAACTTAATATAATGTTGCGATCAACCCTTTTGACATATCAATCATTGTAAATGTGTAAACAACAAGTTATCGTCAATATCCAATTTAAAAATTCATTACTTTAACTTTATATAATGTTTGCGATCAATTGTCGATCGCACCCTTTGGACATATGTTTCATTGTAAATGTGTTAACAACAAATAATTTTCAATAACAAATTCAATAATTCATTACTTTAACTTAATATAATGTTGCTATCAATTGTCGATCGCACCCTATAGAAATATCTATAACTATAAATGTGTAACCAACAACTAGTCTTCACTATCCAATTCAATAAGTCATTACTTTAACTTAATAAAATGTTGCGATCAATTGTCGATCGCACCCTTTAAACATATCTATCACTGTAAATATGTAAAGAACAATTATCTTTCAATAACCAATTCATTAATTCATTACTTTACTTTAATATAATGTTGCGATCAATTGTAAAAATCGCACCCTTTACACATATCAATCATTGTAAATGTTTAAACAACAACTAACCTTCAATATCTAATTCAAAAATTCATTACTTTAACTTAATATAATGTTTGCGACCAATTGTCGATCGCACCCTTTGGACATATGTTTCATTGTAAATGTGTTAACAACAAATAATTTTCAATAACAAATTCAATAATTCATTACTTTAACTTAATATAATGTTGCGATCAATTGTCGATAGCACCCTATAGACATATCTATCACTATAAATGTGTAACCAACAACTAATCTTCACTATCCAATTCAATAAGTCATTACTTTAACTCAATAAAATGTTGCGATCAATTGTCGATCGCACCCTTTAAACATATCTATCAAATTAAATGTGTAAACAACAACAAATCTTCAATATCCAATTCAAAAATTCAAAACTTTAACTTAATATTATGTTTGCGATCAATTGTCGATCGCACCCTTTACACATATCTATCACTGTAAATGTGTAACCAACAACTAATCTTCAATATCAAATTCAATAATTCATTACTTCAACTTAATATAATCTTTGCGTTCAATTGTCGATCGCACCCTTTGGACATATCTATCATTGTAAATGTGTAAACAACAAATAATTTTTAATAACAAATTCAATAATTCATTACTTTAACTTAATATAATGTTGCGATCAATTGTTGATCGCACCCTTTAGACATATCTATTACTATAAATGTGTAACCAACAACTAATCTTCACTATCCAATTCAGTAAGTCATTACTTTAACTTAATATTATGTTGCGATAAACTGTCGATCGTACCCTTTAGACATATCAATCACTTTTAATGTGTAAACAACAACAAATCTTCAATATCCAATTCAAAAATTCATTATTTTCACTTAATATAATGTTTGCGATCAATTGTCGATCGCACCCTTTAGACATATCTACCATTGTAAATGTGTAAACAACAAATAATTCTCAATAATAAATTCAATAATTCATTACTTTAACTTAATATTATGTTGTGATAAATTATCAATCGCACCCTTTAGACATATCAATCACTGTTAATGTGTAAACAACAACAAATCTTCAATATCCAATTCAAAATTTTATTATTTTAACTTAATATAATATTTGCAATCAATTGTCGATCGTACCCTTTAGACATATCTATCACTGTAAATATGTAAAAAAAAAAAAGTTTTCAATAACCAATTCAATAATTCATTACTTTAACAGAATATAATGTTGCGATCAATTGTTGATCGCACCCTTTAGACATATAAGTCACATAGAATGTGTAAACAACAACTAATCTTCAATATCCAATTCAAAAATTCATTACTTTAACTTAATATAATATTTGTGATCAATTGTCGATCGCACCCATTAGACATATCTATTACTGTAAATGTGTAAACAACTATTAATTTTCAAAAACAAATTCAATAATTCATTACTTTAACTTAATATAATGTTACGATCAATTATCGATCGCACCTTTTAGACATATCAATCAATGTAAATGTGTAAACAACATTTAATCTTCAATATCCAATTCAATAATTCATTAATTTAACTTCATATAACGGTAGCGATCAATTGTCGATCGCACCCTTTAAACATATCTATCACTGTAAATATGTAAAGAACAATTATCTTTCAATAACCAATTCAATAATTTATTACTTAACTTTAATATAATGTTGCGATAAATTGTAAATCGCGCCCTTTATACATATCAATCACTGTAAATGTTTAGACAACAACTAACCTTCAATATCTAATTCAAAAATTCATTATTTTAATTTAATATAATATTTGCGATCAATTGTCGATCGCACCCTTTGGACATATGTTTCATTGTAAATGTGTTAACAACAAATAATTTTCAATAACAAATTCAATAATTCATTACTTTAACTTAATATAATGTTGCGATCAATTGTCGATAGCACCCTATAGACATATCTATCACTATAAATGTGTAACCAACAATTAATCTTCACTATCCAATTCAATAAGTCATTACTTTAACTCAATAAAATGTTGCGATCAATTGTCGATCGCACCCTTTAAACATATCTATCACTGTAAATGTGTAAACAACAACAAATCTTCAATATCCATTTCAAAAATTCAAAACTTTAACTTAATATAATGTTTGCGATCAATTGTCGATCGCACCCTTTACACATATCTATCACTATAAATATGTAACCAACAACTAATCTTCAGTATCAAATTCAATAATTAATTACTTCAACTTAATATAATCTTTGCGTTCAATTGTCGATCGCACCCTTTGGACATATCTATCATTGTAAATGTGTAAATAACAAATAATTTTCAATAACAAATTCAATAATTCATCACTTTAACTTTATATAATATTGCGATCAATTGTCGATCGCACCCTTTAGACATATCTATCACTGTAAATGTGTAACCAACAACTAATCTTCACTATCCAATTCAATAAGTCATTACTTTAACTTAATATCATGTTGCGATAAACTGTCGATCGCACCCTTTAGACATATCAATCACTTTTAATTTGCAAACAACAACAAATCTTTAATATCCAATTCAAAAATTCATTATTTTAACTTAATATAATGTTTGCGATCAATTGTCGATCTCACCCTTTACACATATCTATCAATGTAAATGTGTAAACAGCAACTAATCTTCAATATCCAATTCAATACTTCATTACTTTAACTTTATATAATATCACGATCAATTGTCGATCGCACCCTTTAGACATATCAATCACTGTAAATGTGTAAACAACAACAAATCTTCAATTTCCACTTCAATAATTAATTACTTAAAATTAATATAATGTTTCTGATCCATTTTCAATTGCACCCTTTAGACATACGTATCACTGTAAATGTGTAAACAACAAATAATATTCAATAACCAGTTCAATAATTCATTACTTTGACTTAATATAATGTTGCGATCAATTGTCGATCACACCCTTTAGACATATCTATCACTGTAAATGTGTAAACAACAATTAATTTTTAATAACCAATTCAATAATTCATTACTTTAACTTAATATAATATTGCGATCAATTGTCGATCGCACTCTTTATATATCAATCGCTGTGAATGTGTTAACAAAAATTAATCTTAAATATCCAATTCAAAAATTCTTTACTTTAACTTAATATAATGTTTGCAATCAATTGTCGATCGCACCCTTTAGACATATCTATCATTGTAAATCTGTAAACAACAAAAAATTTTCAATAACAAATTAGATAATTCATTACTTTAACTTAATATTATGTTGTGATAAATTATCGATTGCAATTATAGGCTAGAATTTTTCGATAAAATTTTTATTCTTTTATTTAGAATAGTAAATAGTTTATTAGAGATAATTTAGAACCATAAGACGTGCAACTTGGGTACTAGTGGCATTATAGTAAATATTAGGAAAGTCCAAGGGCATTTCAGTCATTTTACAAATAGGATGTGGTAAAATGCATTAAAGGTGTTATAGAAAATTTTGGCTATGTTCTTTAATTTCCAAGTTTAATTTGGGTTAAAAGTTAATTCTTAATTAATTTAGGGCAAGTCAAAGTTGGTCCAAGGGCATAGATGCATTAAAATGAAAAGTTTTCACCTAAGTGCAAATAGATTGAAGTTGTGGTGGTTATTGGTAATTGTCCTTCTAGTGAAATGAAATTATTAGAAAGGTGAGGGACTAAATTGAACTTGTCTATGAGGAGGTTAGTATTTAAGGGGGGAGGGGGAGTTACCTAGAGAATTCTATACCATTCTAAAACTCTCTCAAGCTCTCTCCATTTCTCTCCATTTTTCCTTTGGCCAACCACCCCTTAAGATCCTCCATCTCCATTTTTCTTCTTCTTCTTCCTCCATCTAACTCTCAAAACCTCTTCCATACTCTTGCTACATCATAGAAACACCATCAAATCAATAAGAACAAGCTTATAACATCAATTACATCAAGAATCGTCAAGAAACAAGGTAAGGATTTCAAACCCTAACTTTCATATATGAGTGATTTGATCCTAGTTTAGTATAGAAATGGTTTCTAGATGTTAAGAATGTTATTAGAATGGTTATAATGCCCTTGGTTATGTTCTTAAATTGAAAGTTATGGTATTAGTTAGAAAAGTACCCAAGTTAGCATGAGGTTGTTGTTAGTGTTGTTTATGGTAGAAACTTGTAAAAAGGAATGCTAAACTCTTGTTTTTGTGATTAGTAGAACCAAAAGAGGACCCTAAGGAGCAAGACCAAGTGTAGGAGAAGGCTCTCAAATAAGGTTTGTACCCTAAGCCCTAAAGGTTTTATTGTTGGTTTCATGTTTGATATGATTTGCATGCTAAAATGGTTTTTATGGTGATGTACATAATTGTTTGTTGGTTTAAAAAACTTTGATCAATATTTTTGGAAGCATGGACATATGCTATAAAGTTAGTAGAGACTTATCTGAAGTATTTGGCTCTAAGAAATAATAGATTTGTGATGGTTGATGTTTGTTTGAATAAAATGATATGGTTTTGAAAACAATTCCAGCCTACTCCAGAAAATACTGAAACTGTCCTCTAATTTGGTTGAACTTTTAGAAATAGTTAAAAATATAATTAGACCAAGCCCTACAAGAATGAAATGTTCCTTTATAAGTCTAGTGTGAACGAGTAAAATTTGGTGCTGAGATAATTCCATTTAATACCCTAATTGATGTCAAGAAGGCCATACAGGCAGACTGTCCTGAAACAGGGCATGTCTAAAACTTGATACAAACGTGAAAAATAGCTAGAGGCCTATTTGGAAAAAGTTGTCTCAGTGAAAAATGTTGGTTTACATGTGTTTTAGTAGACTGGAAAATTTGAAAGTGAAATAAGTTTATTTGATAAGACTTTTTATGATAAGAGTCCAATACATACAAACTGTCCCTAACAGGGCAGTTTGGTAACCTAATTTTGTGGCATACTAAAACCTAAGTTAAAAGACTCAAAAGGTACTGAAATTTAAAATGTAAAAAGATAAGACCTTAAATAAGACTCACACCAAAAATCATGATAATTGGAATTGATTTAAGTAAAGTGAAATCAGCCTTGTAACACTGTCCCAGATTCCAGTGAATCTGGAATGGTGAAAATGAGATGATTAAAAATATTTTGACCTTGAATTAATAACAAGTGAAGCCATCATAACATATAAGAATGAGTTACGGAAATGATAGAAGTGGTTTGAAGTTAATTAAATACCTATAGAATAAATTATGCCAAATCGAATTCGAACTACTCAGTTTGTTTGAAAACTGGAATTGTTACCACTAGATAATAAATTTTTATAACAACACTTTTACTTGATGTTTAGCATAGCATACTTGTATAATGTGAGAATTTATACATAAATGTAAAGATGACATAAATAGAGATCTTGTAAAAGAATATTTGAAAGAAATATTTAATTTATGGATGATATTGGATGCTTGTGCATCCTATTGAAAATAGAAGTAATGTGATTATTAGCATCGAATCGAATGATGATGGTATCGTTAGTACTTAATAAAAGAATGATTTAATAGTATAAACATATGAAAGATGAATTGAAGCGATAGCCTTTGTAGAATACCGTTAGAGGATGAAAGGCATGCCTTAGGAACTAGAAGTGCACTTCACCCTGAAAGTTGAATGAAATGAGACGATAATGATGATGATTCGGCCTTCGGGTCTATCGGCGGCCCTCGGGTCTATCGGCGGCCTTCGGGTCTATTGGCGGCCTTCGGGTCTATCGGCGGCTCTCGGGCCGAAACAGTTCCGTTTCCTCCATAGGTTATTCTAAGAGGGCTATCAATAATAAGAAAATGAATAACTAACATAAGTTGTGTTTAAATCTCAAATGATTAAAAGTATAAGGCTAAATGAAATCTTATTGAAAAATAGAATATATGGAAATAAATGGATTCCTATATGACTTACTAACCACATGTAAGTTAAACTAACATGAAAATTTACATAATTTGGATTCTTGGAAACTTTAATGAATTTGCCTTTGTAATGATGTTTGGAATCATTTTATGGATTGATTGATCTTGGGTGTACTTGTTTGAATTATTGATTTATATTGAAAATAAAGGTAAGCATTTGTGTTGCATGCCCCGGGCACAAGGTACAAACCAGGCATTGTTGCCTGACGTTTTATTTTCTATGTTTTCTTTTTCCTTTATTTAATAACAATCCAGGAAAGGCAATCGGGGGAAAACATCAAGGACCACTCTATGTATGAAGACATGGTTTCAGGAAAAGACTAGGGCAGGTTACACTGTGAAGCAAATGAAATTGTTAAGAGAAGGAATGATGATAAGTAAAATGCATGGTGTTATGTACAATATGTATAATTTGAATGCGTACTTGTATAATAAAGAAAAGTTTGATGAACTGATGAAGAATTGGCCTACGGGCTAAAGTGTAACTTGTTATATGGATACTTGATATGTAAATTAAATACTTGTATTGTATAAAGAATGTTACTAGTATGTACGTATAATTAATGTTTTGATGTATGATTCGAATAACAGATTATTAATATATGACATTAGTAAATGGATCATTAATTGGTAAATATAATTTGATGAGGTGACGTTGGTCTCTTATCGGGTTAATAATCGGGTAAGGGTCCGACGTAACACATATCTGTCACTGTAAATATGTAAACAACAATTAATTTTCAATATCTTATTCAATAATTCATTACTTTAACTTAACGTAAAGTTACGATCAATTGTCGATCGCACTTTTTAGACATATCTATCACTTTAAATGTGTAAACAATAATTAATTTTCAATGACAAATTCAATAATACATAACTTTAACTTAATATAATGTTTGCGATTAATTGTCGATCGCACCCTTAAAACATATCTATCAATTTAAATGTGTAAAAACCAACTCATCTTCAATATCCAAATCAAAAATTCATTACTCTAACTTAATAATGTTTGTGATCAATTGTTGATCGCACCCTTTAGACATATCAATCATTGTAATTGTGCAAACAACAACTAATCTTCAATATCCAATTCAAAAATTCATTACTTTAACTTAGTATAATGTTTGCGATCAATTGTCGATCGCACCGTTTAGACATATCTATCACTATAAATGTGTAAACAACAACTAACCTTCATTACGCAATTAAATAATTCATTACTTTAACTTAATATCTTGTTTGCGATCAAGTTTATCAATTGCACTCTTTAGACATATGTATAAGTTTAAATGTGTAAAGAACAATTAATTTTCAATAATAAATTCAATAATTCATTACTTTAACTTAATATAATGTTTGCGATCATCAATTTGTCAATTTTTTTTTATAAAGTGTAAACAGCAACCAATCTTCAATATCCAATTCAAAAATTCATTACTTTAACTTAACGTAATGTTTGCGATCAATTGTCGATCGCACCCTTTAGACATATGTATCCCTGTATATGTGTGAACAACAATTAATTTTCAATAACCAATTCAATAATTCATCACTTTAACTTAATATAATGTTGCGATCAATTGTCGATCGTACCCTTTAGACATATCAATAATTGTAAATGTGTAAACAACAATTAATCTTCAATATCCAATTCAAAAATTCATTACTTTAACTTAAAATAATGGTTGTGATCAATTGTCGATCGGATCGTTTGGACATATCTGTCACTATAAATGTGTAAACAACAATTAGTCTTCAACATCCAATTCAATAATTCATTACTTTAACTTAATATAAAGTTTGCGATCAATTGTCGATCGCACCCTTTAGAAATATCTATCATTGTAAATATGCAACCAACAATTAATTTTCAATATCTTATTCAATAATTCATTACTTTAACTTAACGTAAAGTTGCGATCAATTGTCGATCCCACTCTTTAGACATATCTATCACTTTAAATGTGTAAACAACAATTAATTTTCAATAACAAATTTAATAATTCATTACTTTAACTTAATATAATGTTGCGATCAATTGTCGATCGCACCCTTTAGACATATAAATCATCGTAGATGTGTAAACAACAACTAATTTTCAATATCCAATTCAATAATTCATTACATTAACTTAATATAACGTTTGCGATCAATTGTCGATCGCACCCTTTAAACATATCTATCACCTTAAATGTGTAAACAACAACTAATCTTCAATATCCAATTCAAAAATTCATTACTTTAACTAAATATTATTTGCGATCAAATGTCGATCGCGCCCTTTAGACATATTAATCACTATGAATGTGTAAACAACAACCAATCTTCAATATCCAATTAAATAATTCATTACCTTAACTTAATATAATATTTGTGATCAACTGTCGATCGAACCCATTAAACATATCTATCACTGTAAATGTGTAAACAACAACTAATTTTCAATATCCAATTCAATAATTCATTACTTTAACTTAATATAATGTTTGCTATCAATTGTCGATCGCACCGTTTAGACATATCTATCACTGTAAATATGTAAACAACAATTTATTTTCAATAACCAATTCAATAATTCATTACTTTAACTTAATATAATGTTGAGATCAATTGTCGATCGCTTATTTTAGACATATCAATCACGGTAAATGTGTAAACAACAACTAATCTTCAATATCCAATACAATAATTCATTACTTTAACATAACGTAAAGTTGCGATCAATTGTCGATTCCACTCTTTAGACATACGATCACTGTATATGTGTCAACAACAATTAATTTTCAATAACCAATTCAATAATTCATTTCTTTAACTTAATATAATGTTGCGATCAATTGTCGATCGCACCCTTTAGACATATCAATATTTGTAAATGTGTAAACAACAACTAATCTTTAATATCCAATTCAAAAATTCATTACTTTAACTTAATATAATATTTGCGATCAATTATCGATCGCATCGTTTAGACATATTTGTCACTATAAATGTGTAAACAACAACTAATCTTCACTATCCAATTCAATAATTCAATATTTTAACTTAATATAATGTTGCGTTCAATTGTCGATCGCACCCTTTATTCATATCAATCACAGTGAATGTGTAAACAACAACTAATCTTCAATATCCAATTCAATAATTCATTAATTTAACTTAATATAATGTTTGCGATCAATTGTCGATCGCACCCTTTAGACATATCTATCACTGTAAATATGTAAACAACAATTAATTTTAAATATCTTATTCAATAATTTATTAATTTAACTAAACGTAAAGTTGCGATCAATTGAAAAATTCACTCTTCAGACATATATATCATTGTATATGTGTCAACAACAATTAATTTTCAATAACCAATTCAATAATTCATTACTTTATATTAATATAATGTTTGCGATCAATTGTCGATCGCACCCTTTAGACATATCTATCACTCCAAATATGAACAACAATTAATTTTCAATATCTTATTCAATAATTCATTACTTTAACTTAACATAAAGTTGCGATCAATAGTCAATCGCACCCTTTAGACATATCTATCACTCCAAATATGTAAACAACAATTAATTTTCAATATCTTATTCAATAATTCATTACTTTAACTTAACATAAAGTTGCGATCAATAGTCGATCGCACTCTTTAGACATATCTATCAATTTAAATGTGTAAACAACAATTAATTTTCAATAAGAAATTCAATAATTCATTACTTTAACTTAATATAATGTTTGCGATCAATTGTCGATCGCACCGTTTAGACATATCTGTCACTATAAATGTGTAAACAATAACTAATCTTCACTATTTAATTCAATAATTCATTATTTTAACTTAATATAATGTTGCGATCAATTGTCAATCGCACCCTTTAAGCATATCAATCACAGTGAATGTGTAAACAACAACTAATCTTCAATATCCAATTCAATAATTCATTACTTTAACTTAATATAATGTTTGCGATAAATTGTCGATCGCACCCTTTAGACATATCTGTCACTGTAAATATGTAAACAACAATTAATTTTCAATATCTTATTCAATAATTGATTAGTTTAACTTAACGTAAAGTTGAGATCAATTGTCGATCGCACTCTTTAGACATATCTATCACTTTAAATGTGTAAACAAAAATTAATTTCAATGACAAATTCAATAATACATTACTTTAACTAAATATAATGTGTGCAATCAATTGTCGATCGCACACTTAAGACATATCTATCACTTTAAATGTGTAAAAACCAACTAATCTTCAATATACAAATCAAAATTCATTACTTTAACTTAATAATATTTGCGATCAATTGTCGATCGAACCCTTTAGACATATCAATCGTTGTAAATGTCCAAACAACAGCTAATCTTCAATATCCAATTCAAAAATTCATTACTTTAACTTAATATAATGTTTGCGATCAATTTTCGATCGCACCGTTTAGACATATCTGTCACTATAAATGTGTAAACCACAACTAACCTTCATTACCCAATTAAATAAATCATTACTTTAACTTAATATACTGTTTGCGATCAATTTTGTTAATTGCACTCTTTAGACATATGTATAAGTTTAAATGTGTAAACAACAATTAATTTTCAATAACAAATTCAATAATTCATTACTTTAACTTAATATAATGTTTGCAATCAATTCTCGATCGCACTCTTTAGACATATCTATCACTTTAAATGTGTAAATAGCAACCAATCTTCAATATCCAATTAAAAAATTTATTACTTTAACTTAACGTAATGTTTGCGATCAATTGTCGATCGCACCCTATAGACATATCTATCACTTTCAATGTGTAAACAAAAATTAATTTTCAATAACCAATTCAATAATTCATTACTTTAACTTAATATAATGTTGCGATCAATTGTCGATCGCACCCTTTAGACATATCAATCTTTGTAAATGTGTAAACAACAACTCATTTTCAATATTCAATTCAAAAATTCATTACTTTAAGTTAATATAATGAATGCGATCAATTGTCGATCGCACCGTTTAGACATATCTGTCACTATAAATGTGTACACAACAACTAATCTTCACTATTTAATTCAATAATTCATTATTTTAACTTAATATAATGTTGCGATCAATTGTCAATCACACCCTTTAGGCATATGAATCACAGTGAATGTGTAAACAACAACTAATCTTCAATATCCAATTCAATAATTCATTACTTTAACTTAATATAATATTTGCGATAAATTGTCGATCGCACCCTTTAGACATATCTGTCACTGTAAATATGTAAACAACAATTAATTTTTAATATCTTATTCAATAATTCATTGGTTTAACTTAACGTAAAGTTGAGATCAATTGTCGATCGCACCCTTTAGACATATCTATCACTTTAAATGTTTAAACAGCAACCAATCTTCAATATCCAATTCAAAAATTCATTACTTTAACTTAACGTAATGTTTGCGGTCAATTGTCGATCGCACCCTATAAACATATCTATCACTTTAAATGTGTAAACAAAAATTAATTTTCAATAACCAATTCAATAATTCATTACTTTAACTTAATATACTGTTTTCAATCAATTTTGTCAATTGCACTCTTTAGACATATGTTTAGTTTAAATGTGTAAACAACAATTAATTTTCAATAACAAATTCAATAATTTATTACTTTAACTTAATATAATATTTGCGATCAATTCTCGATCGCACCCTTTAGACATATCTATCACTTTAAATGTGTAAACAAAAATTAATTTTCAATAACCAATTCAATAATTCATTACTTGAACTTAATATAATGTTGCGATCAACTGTCGATCGCACCCTTTAGCATATCAATCTTTGTAAATGTGTAAACAACAACTAATCTTCAATATCAAATTCAAAATTTCATTACTTTAACTTAATATAATATTTGCGATCAATTGTCGATCGCACCCTATAGACATATCGATCACTATAAATGTGTAAACAACAACTAACCTTCATTACCCAATTAAATAATTCATTACTTTAACTTAATATACTGTTTGCGATCAATTTTGTCAATTGCACTCTTTAGACATATGTATCAGTTTAAATGTGTAAACAACAATTAATTTTCAATAAGAAATTCAATAATTCATTACTTTAACTTAATATAATGTTTGGGATCAATTGTCGATCGCACCCTTTAGACATATCTATCACTTTAAATGTGTAAACAAAAATTAATTTTCAATAACCAATTCAATAATTCATTACTTGAACATAATATAATGTTGCGATCAACTATCGATCGCACCCTTTAGCATATCAATCTTTGTAAATGTGAAAATAACAACTAATCTTCAATATCCAATTCAAAAATTCATTACTTTAACTTAATATAATGTTTGCGATCAATTGTCGATCGCACCGTATAGACATATCTATTACTTTAAATGTGTAAAGAAAAACTAATCTTCAATATCCAATTCAAAAACTCATTACTTTAACTTAATAATGTTTGCGATCAATTTTCGATCGCACCTTTTAGACATATCAATCATTGTAAATGTGCAAACAACAACTAATCTTCAATATCCAATTCAAAAATTCATTACTTTAACTTAACGTAATGTTTGCGGTCAATTGTCGATCGCACCGTTTGGACATATCTGTCACTAGAAATTTGTAAACAACAACTAATCTTCACTACCCAATTCAATAATTCATTACTTTAACTTAATATAATATTTGCGATCAATTTTGTCGACTGCACACTTTAGACATATGTATCAGTTAAAATGTGTAAACAACAATTAATTTTCAATAACAAATTTAATAATTCATTACTTTAACTTAAAATAATGTTTGCGATCAATTGTGGATCGCACCCTTTAGACAAATCTATCACCTTAAATGAGTAAATAACAACTAATCTTCAAAATCAAATCCAAAAATTCATTACTTTAACTTAACGTTATGTTTACGATCAATTATCGATCACATTCTTAAGACATATCAATAACTGTAAATGTGTAAACAATAACTAATCTTCAACATCCAATTCAAAAATTCATTACTTTAACTTAATGTAGTGTTTGCGATCGATTGCCGATCGCACCCTATAGACATATTTATCACTGTAAATGTTTAAACAACAATTAATTTTCAATAACCTATTCAATAATTCATTAGTAAAACTAAATATAATGTTGCGATCAATTATTGATCGCACCCTCTAGACATATCAATCATTGTTATTGTGTAAACAAAAACTAATCTTCAATATCCAATTAAAAAATTCATTACTTTAACTTAATATAATGTTTGCGATCAATTGTCGATCGCACCCTTTAGACTTATCTATCACTGTAAATGTGTAAATAACAACTAACCTTCAATATCCAATTCAAAAATTCATTACTTTAACGTAATATACTATTTGAGGTTAATTGTCGATCGCACCATATAGACATATCTATCACTGTAAATGTGTAAACAACAATTAATTTTCAATAACCAATTCAATAATTCATTACTTTAACTTAATATAATATTGCGATCAAATATCGATCACACCTTATAGACATATCTATCACTGTAAAAATGTATAAACAACAATAAATTTTCAATAACCAATTTAATAGTTCATTACTTTAACTTAATATAATGTTTGCGATCAATTGTCGATCGCACCCTTTAGGCATATCTATCACTGTAAATGTGTAAACAACAACTAATCTTCAAAATCAAATTCAAAAATTCATTACTTTAACGTAATATAATGTCTGCGATCAATTGTCGATCGCACCCTATAGACATATCTAACACTGTAAATGTGTAAATAATAATTAATTTTTAATAACCAATTCAATAATTCATTATATTAACTTAATATAATGTTGCAATCAATTCTCAATCGTACCCTCTAGACATATCAATCATTATAAATGTGTAAACAACAACTAGTTTTCAATATCCAATTCAAAAACTCAATACTTTAGCTTAATACAATGTTTGCGATCAATTGTCGATAGCACCCTATAGACATATCTATCACTGTAAATGTGTAAACAACAATTAATTTTCAATAACCAATTCAATAATTCATTAATTTAACTTAATATAATATTCAGATCAAATGTCGATCGAACCCTTTAGACATATCAATCACTGTGAATATGTAATAATCAACTAATCTTCAACATCCATTTCAAAAATTCATTACTTTAACTTTATATAATGTTTGCGATCAATTGTCGATCGCACCCTATAGACATATCTATCACAATAAATGTGTAAACAACATTTAATTTTCAATAACCAATTCCATAATTCATTACCTTAACTAAATATAATGTTGCGAGCAATTGTCGACCGCACCCTTTAGACATATCAATCACTATAAATGTGTAAAACACAACTAATCTTCAATATCAAATTCAAAAATTCATTGCTTTAAATTTATATAATATTTGCAAACAATTGTCGATCGCACCCTATAGACATATCTATCACTTTAAATATGTAAACAACATTTAATTTTTAATAACTAATTCCATAATTCATTACTTTAACTTAATATAATGTTGTGATCAATTGTCGATCGCACCCTTTAGACATATGAATCAGTGTAAATGTGTTAAAAAAAAAAACTAATCTTCAATATCCAAATAAAAAACTCATTACTTAAACTTAATATAATGTTTATGATCAATTGTCGATTGCACACTTTAGACATATCTATCACTGTAAATGTTTAAACAACAACTAATCTTCAATATCCAATTAAAAAATTCATTACTTTAACTTAATACAATGTTTGCGATCAATTGTCGATCGCACCCTATAGACATATCTATCACTTTAAATGTGTAAACAACAATTAATTTTCAATAACCAATTCAATAATTTATAACTTTAACTTAATATAATGTTCCGATCAATTGTCGATCGCAGCATTTAGACATATCAATCACTGTAAATGTATAAACAACAACTAATCTTCAACATCCAATTCAAAAATTCGTTAAGTTAACTTAATATAATGTTTGCGATCAATTGTCGAACACACCCTATAGACATATCTATCACTGTAAATGTGTAAACAATAATAAATTTTCAATAACCAATTCAATACTTCATTACTTTAACTTAATATAATGTTGCGATCAATTGTCTATCGCACCCTTTAGACATATCAATCACTGTAAATGTGTAAACAACAACTAATCTTCAATATCAAATTCAAAAATTAATTACTTTAATTTAATATAATATTTGCGATAGTCGATCGCACCCTATAGACATATCTAACACTATAGATGTGTAAACAACTTATAATTTTCAATAACCAATTCAATAATTCATTACTTTAACTTAATATAATGTTGCGATCTATTGTCGATTGCACCCTTTAGACATATCAATCACTTAAAATGTGTACATAACAACTAATCTTCAATATCCAATTCAAAATTTCATTACTTTAACTTAATATAATGTTTGCGGTCAATTGTTGATTGCACCCTTTAGACATATCTATCACTGTAAATGTGTGAACAATAATTAATTTTCAATAACCAATTCAGTAATTCATTACTATAACTTAATGTGATGTTGCGATCATTTGTCGATCGAACCCTTTAGACACATCAATCATTGTGACTGTGTGAAAAATATTAACCTAAAATATCCAATTCACTAATTCAGTACTTTAACTTAATATAATTTTGCAGTTTTTTGTTGATCGCACCCTTTAGACATATCAATCACTGTAAATGTGTAAACAATAACTAATCTTCAATATCCAATTAAATAATTCATAACTTTAACATAACGTAAAGTTGCGATCATTTGTTGATCGCACCTTTTAGACATATCTATCACTATAAATGTGTAAAGAACAATTAATTTTCAATAACAAATTCAATAATTCATTACTTTAACTTAATATAATGTTTGCGATCAATTTACGATCGCACCCTTTAGACATATCTATCACTTTAAATGTGTAAACAACAACTAATCTTCAATATACAATCCAATAATTCATTACTTTAACTTAATAATATTGCGATCAGTTGTCGATCGCACCCGTAACACATATCAATCAGTGTAAATGTGTAAACAACAACTAATCTTCAATATCGAATTAAATAATTCATTACTTTAACTTAATATAATGTTTGCGATCAATGGTCGATCGCACCCTTTAAACATGTCTATCACTGTAAATGTGTAAACAACAACTAATTTTCAATATCCAATTCAACATTTCATTAGTTTAACTTAATATAATATTTTTGATCAATTTTCGATCGTACCCTTTAGACATATCAATCATTCGAAATGTGTAAACAACAACAAATCTTTAAAATCCAATTAAAAAATAAATTACTTTAACAGAATATAATGTTTGCGATTAATTTTCGATCACACCCTTTAGACATATCTATCATAGTAAATGTGTAAATAACATTTAATTTTCAATAACCTATTCAATAATTCATCACTTTCACTTAATATAATGTTGCGATCAATTGTCGATTGCACCCTTTAGACATATAAATCATTGTAAATGTATAAACAACAACTAATCTTCAATATCCAATTCAAAAATTCTTTTTTTAACTTAATATATTGTTTGCCATCAATTGTCGATCGCACCCTTTAGACATATCTATCACTGTAAATGTGTAAACAACAATTAGTTTTCAATAACCAATTCAATAATTCATTACTTTAACTTAATATAATGTTGCGATCAATTGTCTATCGCACCGTCTAGTCATATCAATCATTGTAAATGTGTAAACAATAACCTATCTTCAATATCCAAAATAAAAATTCATCACTTTAACTTAATATAATTTTGCGATCAATTGTCGATCGCACCCTATAGACATATCTATCACTGTAAATGTGTAAACAACAATTAATTTTCAATATCCAATTCAATAATTCATTTCTCTAATTTAACGTAAAGTTGCGATCAATTGTCGATCGCACCCTTTAGACATATCTGTCACAGTAAATCTATAAACAACAATTAATTTTTAATAACCAATTCAATAATTCATTACTTTAACTTAATATAATGTTGCGATCAATTGTCTATCGTACCGTTTAGACATATCAATCATTGTAAATATGTAAACAACAACTAATCTTCAATATCCAATTCGAAAATTCATTTCTTTAACTTAATATAATGTTTGCGATCAATTGTCGATCGCACCCTTAAGACATATCTATCACTGTTAATGTGTAAACAACAATTAATTTTCAAGATCCAATTTTAAAATTCATTACTTTAACTTAATATAATGTTGCAATCAATTGTCCATCGCACCCTTTAGACATATCTATCACTGTAAATCTGTAAACAACAACTAATCTTCACTATCCAATTAAAAATTAATTACTTTAACTTAATATAATGTTTGCGATCAATTGTCGATCGCACCCTATAGACATATCTATCACTGTAAATGTGTAAACAACAATTAATTTTCAATAACGAATTCAATAATTCATTACTTTAACTTAATATAATGTTTCGATCAATTGTCAATCGAACCCTCTAGACATATCTATCACTGTAAATGTGTCAACTGTCTTCAGTATCTATTTCAATAATTCATTACTTTAACTTAATATAATGTTTGCGATCAATTATCGATCGCACCCTTTCAACATATCTATAACTGTAAATGTGTAAACTACAACTAATCTTCACTATCCAATTCAATAATTTATTACTTTAACTTAATAAAATGTTACGATCAATTGTCGATCGCACCCTTAAGACATATCAATCACTGTGAATGTGTAAACAACAACTAATCTTCACATTCCTATTCAAAAATTAATTACTTTAACTTAATATAATGTTTGCGATCAATTGTCGATCGCACCCTATAGACATATCTATCACTGTAAATGTGTAAACAACAATTAATTTTCAATAACCAATTCACTAATTCATTACTTTAACTTCATATAATGTTTCGATCAACTGTCAATCGAACCCTTGAGACATATCGTTCACTGTAAATGTGTAAACTGTCTTCAATATCCAATTCAATAATTCATTATTTTAACTTAATAAAATGTTTACGATTACTTGACGATCGCACCCATTCGACATATCTGTAACTGTAAATGTGTAAACAGCAACTAAACTTCAATATCCAATTCAATAATTCATAATTAATTTTTAATATCCAATTCAATAATTCATTACTTTAACTTAACGTAATGTTGCGATCAATTGTCGATCGCACCCTCTAGACATATCTATCACTGTAAGTGTGTAAACAACAATTAATTTTTAATAACCAATTCAATAATTCATTACTTTAACTTAATATAATGTTGCGATCAATTGTCTATCGCACTGTTTAGACATATAAATCATTGTAAATGTGTAAACAACAACTAATCTGCAATATCCAATAAAAAATTCATTACTTTAACTTAATAAAATGTTTGTGATCAATTGTCGATCGCACCCTTTAGACATATCTATCACTGTTAATGTGTAAACAACAATTAATTTTCAATAACCAATTTTATAATTCATTATTTTAACTTAATATAATGATGCGATCAATTGTCAATCGAACCCTTTAGACATATATATCACTGTGAATGTGTAAATTGTCTTCAATATCCAATTCAATAATTCATTACTTTAACTTAATATAATGTTTGCAATCAATTGTTGATCGCCCCCTTTCGACATATCTATAACTGTAAATGTGTAAACAACAACTAATCTTCACTATCCAATTCAATAATTCATTACTTTAATTTAATATAATGTTACGATCAATTGTCGATCGCACCTTTAAGACATATCAATCACTGTGAATGTGTAAACAACAACTAATCTTCAATATCCAATTCAAAAATTCATTACTTTAACTTAATATAATATTTGCGATCAATTGTCGATCGCACCCTTTAGACATATCTATCATTGAAAATGTGTAAACAACAATTAATTTTCAATAACCAATTTTATAATTCATTACTTTAACTTAATATAATGTTGCGATCAATTGTCCATCGCACCCTTTAGATATATCTATCACTATAAATGTGTAAACAACAAATAATCTTCACTATCCAATTCAATAATTCATTACTTTAACTTAATATAATGTTTGCTATCAATTGTCGATCCCACCCTATAGACATATCTATCACTGAAAATGTGTAAACAACAATTAATTTTCAATAACAAATTAAATAATTCATTACTTTAACTAAATGTAATGTTGCGATCAATTGTCGATCGTACCCTCTAGACATATAAGTCAATGTAAATGTGTAAACAACAACTAAACTTCAATATCCAACTAAAAAATTCATTACTTTAACTTAATATAATGTTTGGGATCCATTGTTTATCGCACCTTTTAGACATATCTATCACTGTAAATGAGTAAACAATAATTAATTTTAAATAACCAATTCAATAATTCATTACTTTAACTAAATGTAATGTTGCGATCTATTGTCGATCGCACCCTTTAGACATATCTATCGCTGTAAATTTGTAAACAACAACTAATCTTCAAAATCCAATTCAAAAATTTATTACTATAACTTAATATAATGTTTGCGATCAATTGTCGATCGCACCCTATAGACATATCTGTCATTGTAAATGTGTAAACAATAATTTTTTTTCAATAACCAATTCAATAATTCATTACTTTAACTAATTATAATGTTGAGATCAATTGTCTATCGCACCCTTTAAACATATCAATCAATGTAAATGTGTAAATAACAATAAATCTTCAATATCCAACTCAAAAATTCATTACTTTAATGATGCGGAAACCCAGGTTTATAGAGAAACCGAAACCCCAACACACAGTTGATCCCAAAGATAGACACAAGATTAAAACCCTCCCTATTGCACCCCTAAGAAACCTGTCCTTAGAAACACAAGTAATTGGGATAAGAAAGTACAAGAACTTGGAATCAAGACACACAAGATAGAATTACTTTGATAATTAGATCGAACTTCTTGGTTCAACAAGAGAAGCAGTCACAACCTCACTTGCACACAATATACGGCTCTCGAAAAGAACTCTTTTCATTTTCCCCAAAAAACTGATTACAAAAGCTGTCTTGTTCCTTTATATAGGGAACAAATATTATAAACCCTAATTAATTCCTAAAAATAAGGAAATAAATCAAGACATTAAAAATAGCCAAATTCTGACTTGCAAGATAAAAAGAAAAGGAAACAAATCTTGTGACAGCCAAAGATGACTAGTCAATCCCACCTAAATCTTTTCTTCCAGCTTCCAGATGCAATAACTTGAGTTATACCAATCCAACTAAGTTGATTCTTGATGTGTTGAAAAGCTTAAGATGTCCTCTTTAACTTTGCTATCATTTGATGATAAAATCAGTATTGTATTTGCCCATCAATGTAGAAAAATCCTTCTGCCATATTTTGAGAAGGTGAACTTCTTATCATTCCCTTAGATGTTGTAGGCCAAACACAAGTGTACAGGCTGTATTTTGGTGATTCTTGCCTCCATTGATTTTCTATCTTCTTCCTTGATAATTTCTTCATTCATTCGTTCAACATAAGCATTAGCTAAGTTCCCAAATTCAGCTTGCAGCTTCCTTGCTTTTGAACGCGTGATTGAACCTTCTGCTATGCTTGTATCATTTAACTTAATATAATGTTTGCGATCCATTGTCGATCGCACCTTATAGACATATCTATCAATGTAAATGTGTAAACAGTAACTAATCTTCAATAACAAAATCAATAATTCATTACTTTAACCTAATATAATGTTTGTGATCAATAGCCGATCGCACCCTGTAGACATATCAATAACTGAAAATCTGTAAACAATAACTAATCTTCACTATCCAATTAAATAATTCATTACTTTAACCTAATATAATGTTGCGATCAATTGTCGATCGAACCTTTTAGACATATCAATCACTATGAATGTGTAAACAACAACTAATCTTCAATATCCAATTCAAAAATTAATTACTTTAACTTAATATAATATTTGCGAACAATTGTCGATCGCACCCTTTAGAGACATCTATCATTGTAAATGTGTAAACAACAACTAATCTTCATTATCCAATTCAATAATTCAATACTTTAACTTAGTATAAGGTTGCGATCAATTGTCGATCGCACCCTTTAGAAATATCAATCAATGTGAATGTGTAAACAATAACTAATCTTTGATATCCAATTCAATAATTCATTACTTTAACTTAATATAATGTTTGCGATCAATCATCGATCGCACTCTTTAGACATATCTATCACTGTAAATGTGTAAACAACAACTAATATTCACTATCCAATTCAATAATTCATTACTTTAACTTAATATAATGTTTGCGATCAATTGTCAATCGCACCCTTTAGACATATCAATCGCTGTGAATATGTAAACAACAACTAATCTTCAATATCCAGTTTAAAAATTAATTACTTTAACTTAATATAATGTTACCGATCAATTGTCGATCGCAAGCTTTAGACACATCTATCAATGTAAATATATAAACAACATATAATTTTCAATAACCAATTCACTAATTCATTACTTTAACTTAATATAATGTTGCGATCAATTGTTGATCTCATTGTTTGGACATATCAATCACTGTGAATGTGTAAACAACAACTAATCTTCAATATCCAATTCAATAATTCATTACTTTAACTTATTATAATGTTTGCGATCAATTGTCAATTGCACGCTTTAGACATATCAATCATTGTAAATATGTAAACAATAACTAATATTCAATATCCAATTCAAAAATTCATTACTTTAACTTAATATAATGTTTGCGATCAATTTTCGATCGCACCGTATAGACATATCTATCATTGTAAATGTGTAAACAACAATTAATTTTCAATAACCAATTCAATAATTCATTACTTTAACATAATATAAGATTGCGATCAATTGTCAATCGAACCGTTTAGACATATCTATCACTGTAAATGTGTAAACTGTCTTCAATATCCATTTCAATAATTCATTACTTTAACTTAATATAATGTTTGCGACCGATTGTCGATCGCACCCTTTAGACATATCTATAACTATAAATGTGTAAACAACAACTAATCTTCACTATCCAATTCAATAATTCATTACTTTAACTTAATATAATGTTGCGATCAATTGTCGATCGCACCCTTAAGACATATCAATCACTGTGAATGTCTAAATAACAACTTATCTTCAATATCCAATTCAAAATTTCATTACATTATTTTAATATAATGTTTGCGATCAATTGTCGATCGCACCCTTTAAACATATCTATCACTGTGAATGTGTAAACAACAACTAATCTTCAATATCCAATTCAATAATTCATAATTAATTTTCAATTCAACAATTAATAATTATGAATTATCCAATTCAATAATTCACAACATTTACTAATTCACTCCATTTACTATATCCAATTAATTACTTTTTCTTATTATGACGTTTGCTATCAATTGTCGATCGCACCCTTTAGACATACCTATTACTGTAAATATGTAAACAACAATTAATTTTTAATAACCAATTCAATAATTCATTAATTTAACAGAATATAATGTCTGGATCAATTGTCGATCCCAACCCGTAGACATATCAATCACTGTAAAAGTGTAAACAATAACTAATCTTCAATATCGAATTCAATAATTCATTACTTTAACATAATATAATCTTGCGACCAATTTTCGATCCCAACCTTTAGACATATCAATCACTGTAAATGTGCAAACAACAACTAATCTTCAATTACCAATTCAATAATTCATTACTTTAACTTAATATAATTTTGCGACCAATTTTCGATGGCCCCCTTTAGACATATCAATAACTGTAAATATGTAAACAACAATTAATTTTCAATAACCATTTCAATAATTCATTACTTTAACTTAATATAATGTTGCGATCAATTGTCGATCGCATCCTTAAGACATATCAATCACTGTGATTGTCTAAATAACAACTTATGTTCAATATCCAATTCAAAATTTCATTACATTATTTTAATATAATGTTTGCGATCAATTGTCGATCGTACCCTTTAGACATATCTATCACTGTGAATGTGTAAACAACAACTAATCTTCAATATCCAATTCAATAATTCATAATTAATTTTCAATTCAACAATTAATAATTATGAATTATCCAATTGAATAATTCACAACATTTAATAATTCACTCCATTTACTATATCCAATTAATTACTTTTTCTTATTATGACGTTTGCTATCAATTGTCGATCGCACCCTTTAGACATACCTATTACTGTAAATATGTAAACAACAATTAATTTTTAATAACCAATTCAATAATTCATTAATTTAACAGAATATAATGTCTGGATCAATTGTCGATCGCACCCTGTAGACATATCAATCACTGCAAATGTGTAAACAATAACTAATCTTCAATATCCAATTCAATAATTCATTACTTTAACATAATATAATCTTGCGACCAATTTTTGATGGCAACCTTTAGACATATCAATAACTGTGAATGTGCAAACAACAACTAATCTTCAATTACCAATTCTATATTTCATTACTTTAACTTAATATAATGTTGCGATCAATTGTCGATCGCCCCCTTTAGACATATCAATCACTGTAAATATGTAAACAACAATTATTTTTCAATAACCATTTCAATAATTCATTACTTTAACTTAATATAATGTTGCAATCAATTGTCGATCGCACCCTTTAGACATATCAGTCATTCTGAATGTGTAAACAACAACTAATCATCACAATCCAATTCAATAATTCATTACTTTAACTTAATATAAAATATGCGACCAATTGTCGATCGCACCCTTTAGACATATCTATCATTGTAAATGTGTAAACAACAACTAATCTTCACTATCCAATTCAATAATTCATTACTTTAACTTAATATAATGTTGCGATAAATTTACGATCGAGCCCTTTAGACATATCAATCACTGTGAATGTGTAAACAAAAATTAATCTTTAATATCCAATTCAATAATTCATTACTTTTACTTAATATAACGACGCAATCAATTGTCGATCGCACCCTTTAGATATATAAATCAATGTAAATATGTAAACAACAACTAATTTTCAATATGTAATTCAATAATTCTTAACTTTAACTTAACATAAAGTTGCGATCAAATGTCGATCTCACCCTTTAGACTTATCTATCACTGTAAATGTGTACACAACAATTAATTTTCAATAACATATTCAATAATTCATTACTTTAACTTAACGTAAAATTGCGATAAATTGCCGATCGCACCCTTTAAACATATCTATCACTGTAAATGTGTACACAACAATCAATTATCAATAACATATTCAACAATTCCTTACTTTAACTTAACATAAGGTTGCGATCAATTGTCGATCGCACCCTTTAGACATATGAATCACTGTGAATGTGTAAACAACAACTAATCTTCAATATCTTATTAAAAAATTAATTGCTTTAACTTAATATAATGTTGCTATTAATTGTCGATCGCACCCTTTAGACATATCTATCACTGTGAATGTTTAAACAACAACTAATCTTCAATATCCTATTCAATAATTCACTACATTAACTTAATATAATGTTTGCTATCAATTGTCGATCGCACCCTTTAGACATATCAATCACTGTAAATGTGTAAACAATAAGTAATCTTCAATATTCAATTCAATAATTCATTACTTTAACTTAATATAATGTTTGTGAACAATTGTAGATTGCACCCATTAGACATATCTATCACAGTAAATATGTAAACAATAATTAATTTTCAATATCCAATTCAATAATTCATATCAATCACTGTAAATATGTAAACAACAACTAATCTTCAATATCCAATTCAATAATTCATTACATTAACTTAATATAATCTTGCGACCAATTGTCAATCGCCCCCTTTAGACATATCAATCACTGTGAATATGTAAACAACAATTAATTTTCAATAACAATTTTAATAAATCATTACGTTAACTTAATATAATGTTACAATCAATTGTCGATCGCACCCTTTAGATATATCAGTCGTTGTAAATGTGTAAACAAGAACTAATCATCACAATCCAATTCAATAATTCATTACTTTAACTTAATATAATGTTGTGATCAAATGACGATCGCACCAATTAGACATATCAATCCTTGTGAATGTGTAAACAACAATGAATCTTTAATATCCAATTCAATATGTCATTACTTTAACTTAATTTGAAATTTCCGATCAATTGCCGATCGCACCCTTTAGACTTATCTATCACTGTAAATGTGTAAACAACAACTTATCTTCACAATCCAATTCAATAATTCATTACTTTAACTTAATATAATGTTGCGATAAATTTTCGATCGCGCCCTTTAGACATATCAATCACTGTAAATGTGTAAATGACAACTAATCTTCAATATCCAATTCAATAATTCATTACTTTAACTTAACGTTAAGTTGCGATAAATTTTCGATCGCGCCCTTTAGACATATCAATCACTGTAAATGTGTAAATGACAACTAATCTTCAATATCCAATTCAATAATTCATTACTTTAACTTAACGTTAAGTTGCGATCAATTGTCGATCGCACCCTTTAGACATATCAATCATTGTAAATGTGTAAACAACAACTAATCTTCAATATCCAATTAAATAATTCATTACTCTAACTTACGTAAAGTTCGACAAATTGCCGATCGCATCCTTTAGATATATATATCATTGTAAATGTGTAAACAACAATTAATTTTCAATAACATATTCAATAATTCATTACTTTAACTTAACATAAGTTTGCGATCAATTTTTTGATCGCACCCTTTAGACATTTGAATCACTGTGAATGTGTAAACAACAACTAATCTTCAATATCTAATTAAAAAATTAATTGCTTTAACTTCATATAATGTTGCGATTAATTGTTGATCGCACCCTTTAGACATATCTATCATTGTGAATGTGTAAACAACAGCTAATCTTCAATATCCAATTCTATAATTCAATACGTTAACTTAATAAAATGTTTGCTATCAATTTTCGATCGCACCCTTTAGACATATCTATCACTATAAATATGTAAACAACAGTTAATTTTTAATAACCAATTCAATAATTCATTACTTTAACATAATATAATATCTTGATCATCTGTCGATCGCACCCTTTAGACTTATCAATCACTGTAAATATGTAAACAATAACTAATCTTCAATATCCAATTCAATAAATCATTACTTTAACTTAATATAATCTTGCGACCAATTATCGATCGCACCCTTTAGACATATCAATATGTGCGAATGTGTAAACAACAACTAATCTTTAATTACCAATTCTGTATTTCATTACTTTGACTAAATATAATGGTGCGATCAATTGTCGATCGCCACCTTTAGACATATCTATCACTGTAAATGTGTAAACAACGATTAATTTTCAATAACCAATTCAATAATTCATTATTTTATCTTAATAAAATGTTGCGATCAATTGTCGATCGCACCCTTTAGACATATCAGTCATTGTAAATGTGTAAAGAATATCAAATCATCACAATCCAATTCAATAACTCATTACTTTAATTTAATATAATGTTGCGATCAATTGTCGATCGCACCCTTTAGACATATCAATCACTGTAAATGTGTAAACTACAACTAATCTTCAATATCCAATTCAAAAATTCACTACTTTAACTTAACCTAAAGTTGCGATCAATTGTCGATCGTACCCTTTAGACATATCTATCACTGTAAATGTGTAAACAACAATTAATTTTCAATAACTAATTTAATAATTCATTACTTTAACTAAATGTAATATTGCGATCAATTGTCGATCGCACCCTTTAGAGATATCAATGATTGTAAATTTGTAAACAAAAACTAATCTTCAATATTCAATTCAAAATTTCTTTACTTTAATTTAATATAATGTTTGCGATTAATTAATGATCGCACCCTTTAGACATATCTATCACTGTAAATGTAAATGTGTAAACAACAATTAATTTTCAATACAAATTTAATATTTCATACTTTAACTGAATATAATCTTGTGATCAATTGTCGATCGATTCCTTTAGACATATCAATCATTGTAAATGTGTAAACAACAACTAATCTTCAATATACAATTCAGAAATTCATTTCTTTAACTTAATATAATGTTGCGATCAATTGTCGATCGCACACTTTAGACATATCTATCACTGTAAATGTGTAAACAATGACTAATCTTCAATATCCAATTCAAACATTCATTACTTTAACTTAATATAATGTTTGCGATCAACTGCGATCGCACCCTTTAGACATATTTATCACTGTAAATGTGTAAACAAATTAATTTTTAATAAACAATTCAATAATTCATTACTTTAACTTAATATAATGTTGCGATCAATTATCCATCGCACTCATTAGACATATCAATCATTGTTAATGTGTAAACAACTACAAATCATCAATATCCAATTCAAAAATTCATCACTTTAACTTAATATAATGTTGCGATCAATTGTGATAGCACCTTTTAGACATATCTACCACTGTAAATGTGTAAACAACAACTAATCTTCAATATCCAATTCAAAAATTCATTACTTTAATTTAATATAATATTTGCAATCAATTGTTGATCGCACCCTTTAGACATTTCTATCACTGTAAATGTGTAAACAGCAATTAATTTTCAATAACCAATTCAAATATTCATTATTTTAACTTAATATAATGTTGCGATCAATTGTCGATCGCACCCTTTAGACATATCAATCACTGTAAATGTGTAAACAACAACTAATCTTTAATATCCACTTTTAAATTCATTACTTTAATTTAATCTAATGTTTGCTATCAATTGCCGATCGCACACTTTAGACATGTCTATCACTATAATTGTGTAAACAACAACTAATCATCATTATCCAATTCAATAATTCATTACTTTAACTTAATATAATGTTGCGATCAATTGTCGATCGCACCCTTTAGACATATCAATCACTGTAAATGTGTAAACTACAACTAATCTTCAATATCCAATTCAATAATTCATTACTTTAACTTAACCTAAAGTTGCGATCAATTGTCGATGTACCCTATAGACATATCTATCACTGTAAATGTGTAAACAACAATTAATTTTCAATAACCAATTTAATAATTCATTACTTTAACTAAATGTAATGTTGTGATCAATTGTCGATCGCACCCTTTAGACATGTCAATGATTGTAAATTTGTAAACAACAACTAATCTTCAATATTCAATTCAAAATTTCCTTACTTTAATTTAATATAATGATTGTGATTAATGTCGATCGCACCGTTTAGACATATCTATCACTGTAAATGTGTAAACAACAATTAATTTTCTATAATAAATTTAATATTTCATACTTTAACTTAATATAATCTTGTGATCAATTGTCGATCACTTCCTTTAGACATATCAATCATTGTAAATGTGTAAACAACAACTAATCTTTAATATCCAATTCAGAAATTCATTTTTTTAACTTAATATAATGTTGCGATCAATTGTCGATCGCACACTTTAGACATATCTATCACTCTAAATGTCTAAATAATGACTAATCTTCAATATCCAATTCAAACATTCATAACTTTAACTTAATTTAATGTTTGCGATCAACTGCGATCGCACCCTTTAGACATATCTGTCACTATAAATGTGTAAGCAACAATTAATTTTTAATAACCAATTCAATAATTCATTACTTTAAGTAAATATAATGTTGCTATCAATTTTCCATCGCACCCTGTAGACATATCAATCACTGTAAATGTGTAAACAACTAATCTTCAATATCCAATTCAATAATTTATTACTTTAACTTAACGTAAAGTTGCGATCAATTGTCGATCGCACCATTTAGACATATCTATCACTCTAAATGTGTAAACAATGACTAATCTTCAATATCCAATTCAAACATTCATTACTTTAACTTAATACAATGTTTGCGATGAACTGTCGATCGCACCCTTTAGACATATCTATCACTGTAAATGTGTAAACAACAATTAATTTTTAGCAACCAATTCAATAATTCATTACTTTAACTTAATATAATGTTGCGATCAATTATCTATCGCACTCATCAGACATATCAATCATTGTTAATGTGTAAACTACAAATCTTCAATATCCAATTCAAAAATTCATCACTTTAACTTAATATAATATTGCGATCAGTTGTCAATAGCACCTTTTAGACATATCTATCTCTGTAAATGTGTAAACAATGACTAATCTTCAATATCCAATTCAAACATTCCTTACTTTAACTTAATAAAATGTTTGCGATCAACTGTCGATCGCAAAATTTAGACATATCTATCACTATAAATGTGTAAACAACAATTAATTTTTAAATAACCAATTCAATAATTCATTACTTTAACTTAATATAATGTTGCGATCAATTATCTATCGCACTCATAAGACATATCAATCATTGTTAATGTGTAAACAACTACAAATCTTCAATATCCAATTCAAAAATTCATCACTTTAACTTAATATAATGTTGCGATCAATTGTCGATAGCACCTTTTAGACAAATCTATCTCTGTAAATGTGTAAACAATGACTAATCTTCAATATCCAATTCAAACATTCATTACTTTAACTTAATAAAATGTTTGCGATCAACTGTCGATCGCACAATTTAGACATATCTATCACTATAAATATGTAAATAACAATTAATTTTCAATAACCAATTCAATAATTCATTACTTTAATTAAATTTAATGTTGCGATCAATTGTCGATCGCACCGTGTAGACATATCAATCACTGTAAATGTGTAAACAACAACTAATCTTCAATATCCAA
Organism: Cardiospermum halicacabum; assembly: GCA_031304145.1. NCBI lineage: Eukaryota > Viridiplantae > Streptophyta > Magnoliopsida > Sapindales > Sapindaceae > Cardiospermum > Cardiospermum halicacabum. Next base: position 21,724,818 of record CM062394.1, on the reverse strand, counting down.
TTCAATAATTCATTACTTTAACTTAATATAATGTTGCGATCAATTGTCGGTCGCACCCTTTAGACATATCAATCACAGTAAATGTGTAAACAACAACCAATATTCAATATCCAATTCAAAAATTCATTACTTTAACATAATATAATGTTTGCGATCAATTGACGATCGCACCCTTTAGACATATCTATCACCGTAAATGTGTAAACAACAACTAATCTTCACTATCCAATTAAATAATTCATTACTTTAACTTAATATAATGAAGCGATGAATTGTCGATCGCACCATTTAGACATATCAATGATTGTAAATTTGTAAACAACAACTAATCTTCAATATTCAATTCAAAATTTCTTTACTTTAATTTAATATAATGTTTGCGATCAATTTTCGATCGCAGCCTTTAGACATATCTATCACTGTAAATGTGTAAACGACAATTAATTTTCAATAAACAATTTAATATTTCATATTTTAACTTAATATAATCTTGCGATCAACTGTCTATCGCTGCCTTTAGACATATTAATCATTGTTAATGTGTAAACAACGACTAATCTTCAATATCCAATACAAAAATTCATTTCTTTAACTTAATATAATGTTGCGATCAATTGTCGATCGCACACTTTAGACATATCTATCACTGTAAATGTGTAAACAATAACTAATCTTCAATATCAAATTGAAACATTCATTACTTAAACTTAATATAATGTTTGCGATCAACTGTCGATCGCACGCTTTAGACATATCTATCACTATAAATGTGTAAACAACAATTAATTTTTAATAACCAATTCAATAATTCATTACTTTAACTAAATATAATGTTGCGATCAATTGTCGATCGCACCCTGTAGACATATCAATCACTTTTCATGTGTAAACAACAACTAATCTTCTATATCCAATTCAATAATTCATTACATTAACTTAATATAATGTTGCGATCAATTGTCGATCGCACCCTTTAGACATATCTATCACTTTAAATGTGTAAACAACAATTAATTTTCAATAACCAATTCAATAATTCATTACTTAAACTTTGTATTATGTTGCGATCAATTGTCCATTGCACCCTTAATACATGTGAATCATTATAAATGTGTAAACAACAACTAATCTTTAATATCCAATTCAAAAATTCATTAATTTAACTTAATATAATATTCCGATCAATTGTCTACCGCACTCTTTAGACATATCAATCACTATAAATGTGTAAACAACAACTAATATTCACTATCCAAATCAATAAGTCATTACTTTAATTTAATATAATGTTGCGATCAATTGTCGATTGCAACCTTTAGACACATCAATCACTATAAATGTGTAAACAACAACTAATCTTCAAATATCCAATTCAATAATTCATTACTTTAACTTAACGTAATTTTGCGATCAGTTTTCGATCGCACCCTTTAGACATATCTATCAATGTAAATGTGTAAACAACAATTAATTTTCAATAACCAATTCAATAATTCATTACTTAAACTTATTTTAATGTTTGCGATCCATTGTCGATCGCACCATATAGACATATCTATCACTGAAAATATGTAAACAACAATAAATTTTCAATAACCAATTCAGTAATTCATTACTTTAACTTAATATAATGTTGCTATCAATTGTCGATCGCACCCTTTAAACATATGAATCAATGTGAATGCGTAAACAACAACTAATCTTCAATATCTAATTCAATAATTCATTACATTAACTTAATAAAATGTTTGCGATTAATTGTCGATCGCACCCTTTATATCTATCACTATAAATATGTAAACAATAATTAATTTTCAATAACCAAATAAATAATGATTACTTTAACTTAATATAATGTTGCGATCAATTGTCGATCGCACCCTTTAAACATATCTATCACTGTAAATGTGTAAACAACAATTAAATTTAAATAACCAATTCAATAGTTCATTACTTTAACTTAATATAATGTTGCGATCAATTGTCGATCGCACTCATTAGACATATCAATCATTGTAAATGTGTAAACAACAACAACTCTTCAGTATCCAATTCAAAAATTAATTACTTTAGCTTAATATAATGTTTGCGATCAATTGTCGATCGCACCCTTTAGACATATCTATCACTGTAAATGTGTAAACAACAATTACTTTTCTATAACCAATTTAATAATTCATTAATTTAACCTAATATAATGTTGCGATCAATTGTTGATCGCACCCTTTAGACATATCAATCATTGTAAATGTGTAAACAACAACTAATCTTCTATATCCAATTCAATAATTCATTACCTTAACTTAATATTATTTTGCGATCAATTGTCGATTGCACCCTTTAGACATATCAATCACCGAGAATGCGTAAACAACAACTTATCTTCAATATCCAATTAAATAATTCATTACATTAACTTTATATAATGTTGGCAATCAATTGTCGATCGCACCCTTTAGACGTATCAATCACTGTAAATGTGTAAACAACAACTAATCTTCACTATCAAATTCTATAATTTATTACTTTAAGTTAATATAATATTTCGATCCATTATCGATCGCACCCTTTAGACATATCATTCACCGTGAATGTGTAAACAACAACTAATCTTCAATATCCAATTCAATAATTCATTACTTTAACTAAATATAATGTTTGCGATCAATTGTTGATCGCACCCTTTAGACATATCAATCATTGTTAATGTGTAAACAGCAACTAATCTTTAATATCCTATTCAAAAATTCATTACTTTAACTTAATATAATGTTCCGATCAATTGTCGATCGCACCCTTTAGACATTTCAATCACCGTGAATGTGTAAACAACAATTAATCTTCAATATTCAATTCAATAATTCAATACTTTAAATTAATATAAGGTTTGCGATCAGTTGTCGATCGCACCCTTTAGACGTATCAATAACTGTAAATGTTTAAACAACAACTAATCTTCAATATCCAATTTAAAAATTAATTACTTTAACTTAATATAATGTTTGCGATCAATTTTCGATCACACCCTTTAGACATATCTATCACTGTAAATGCGTAAACAACAATTACTTTTCTATAACCAATTTAATAATTCATTAATTTTACTTAATATAATGTTGCAATCAATTGTTGATCGCACCCTTTAGACATATCAATCATTGTAAATGTGTAAACAACAACTAATCTTCTATATCCAATTCAAAAATTCATTTCTTTAACTTAATATAATTTTGCGATCAATTGTCGATTGCACCCTTTAGACATATCAATCACCGAGAATGCATAAACAACAACTAATCTTCAATATCCAATTCAATTATTCATTACATTAACTTTATATAATTTTTCCAATCAATTGTCGATCACACCCTTTAGACGTATCAATCACTGTAAATGTGTAAACAACAACTAATCTTTACTATCAAATTCTATTATTTATTACTTTATGTTAATATAATATTTCGATCAATTATCGATCGCACCCTTTAGACATATCAATCACCGTGAATGTCTAAACAACAACAAATCTTCAATATCCAATTCAATAATTCATTATTTTAACTTTATATAATGTTTGCGATCAATTGTCGATCACACTCTTTAGACATATCAATTATTGTTAATGTGTAAACAACAACTAAGCTTCAATATCCAATTCAAAAATTCATTACTTTAACTTAATATAATGTTGCGATCAATTGTCGATCGCACCATTTAGACATATCAATCACCTTGATTGTGTAAACAACAACTAATCTTCAATATCCTATTCAATAATTCAATACATTAACTTAATATAAGGTTTGCGATCAGTTGTCGATCGCACCCTTTAGACGTATGAATCACTGCAAATGTTTAAACAACAACTAATCTTCAATATCCAATTCAAAAATTAATTACTTTAACTTAATATAATGTTTGCGATCAATTTTCGATCGCACCCTTTAGACATATCTATCACTGTAAATGTGTAAACAACAATTACTTTTCTATATCCAATTTAATAATTCATTAATTTAACTTAATATAATGTTGCGATCAATTGTTGATCGCACCCTTTAGACATGTCAATCATTGTAAATGTGTAAACAACAACTAATCTTCAATATCAAATTCAAAAAGTCATTACTTTAACTTAATATAATTTTGCGATCAATTGTCGATTGCACCCTTTAGACATATCAATCACCGAGAATGCGTAAACAACAACTAATCTTCAATATCCAATTCAATAATTCATTACATTTACTTTATATAATGTTTGTAACCAATTGTCGATCGCACCCTTTAGACGTATCAATCACTGTAATTGTGTAAACAACAACTTATCTCCACTATCCAATTCAATAATTTATTACTTTAAGTTAATATAATATTGTGATCAATTATCGATCGCACCCTTTAGACATATCAATCACCGTGAATGTGTAAACAACAACTAATCTTCAATATCAAATTCAATAATTCATTACTTTAACTTAATATAATATTTGCGATCAATTTTCGATCACACCCTTTAGACATATCTATCACTGTAAATGTGTAAACAACAATTACTTTTCTATAACCAATTTAATAATTCATTAATTTTACTTAATATAATGTTGCAATCAATTGTTGATCGCAACCTTTAGACATATCGATCATTGTAAATGTGTAAACAACAACTAATCTTCTATATCCAATTCAAAAATTCATTACTTTAACTTAATATAATTTTGCGATCAATTGTCGATTGCACCCTTTAGACATATCAATCACCGAGAATGCATAAACAACAACTAATCTTCAATATCCAATTCAATTATTCATTACATTAACTTTATATAATGTTTGCATACAATTGTCGATCACACCCTTTAGACGTATCAATCACTGTAAATGTGTAAACAACAACTAATCTTTACTATCAAATTCTATTATTTATTACTTTATGTTAATATAATATTTCGATCAATTATCGATCGCACCCTTTAGATATATCAATCACCGTGAATGTCTAAACAACAACAAATCTTCAATATCCAATTCAATTATTCATTATTTTAACTTTATATAATGTTTGCGATCAATTGTCGATCACACTCTTTAGACATATCAATTATTGTTAATGTGTAAACAACAACTAAGCTTCAATATCCAATTCAAAAATTCATTACTTTAACTTAATATAATGTTGCGATCAATTGTCGATCGCACCCTTTAGACATATCAATCACCTTGATTGTGTAAACAACAACTAATCTTCAATATCCTATTCAATAATTCAATACTTTAACTTAATATAAGGTTTGCGATCAGTTGTCGATCGCACCCTTTAGACGTATGAATCACTGCAAATGTTTAAACAACAACTAATCTTCAATATCCAATTCAAAAATTAATTACTTTAACTTAATATAATGTTTCGATCAATTTTCGATCGCACCCTTTAGACATATCTATCACTGTAAATGTGTAAACAACAATTACTTTTCTATATCCAATTTAATAATTCATTAATTTAACTTAATATAATATTGCGATCAATTGTTGATCGCACCGTTTAGACATGTCAATCATTGTAAATGTGTAAACAACAACTAATCTTCAATATCTAATTCAAAAAGTCATTACTTTAACTTAATATAATTTTGCGATCAATTGTCGATTGCACCCTTTAGACATATCAATCACCGAGAATGCGTAAACAACAACTAATCTTCAATATCCAATTTAATAATTCATTACATTAACTTTATATAATGTTTGCAACCAATTGTCGATCGCACCTTTTAGACGTATCAATCACTGTAATTGTGTAAACAACAACTTATCTCCACTATCCAATTCAATAATTTATTACTTTAAGTTAATATAATATTGCGATCAATTATCGATCGCACCCTTTAGACATATCAATCACCGTGAATGTGTAAACAACAACTAATCTTCAATATCCAATTCAATAATTCATTTCTTTAACTTAATATAATATTTGCGATCAATTGTCGATCGCATCCTTTAGACATATCAATCACCGTGAATGTGTAAACAACAACTAATCTTCAATATCAGATTCAATAATTCAATAATTTAACTTAATATAATGTATGCGATCAATTGTCTATCGCACCCAATAGACATATCAATCACTGTAAATGTGTAAACAACAACTTATCTTCAATATCCAATTCAAAAATTCATTACTTTAACTTAACGTAATGTTTGCAATGAATTGTCGATCGCACCCTTGAGACATATCTATCACTATAAATGTGTAAACAACAGCTAGTCTTCAATATCCAATTTAATAATTCATTACTTTTAATTAACCTACAATTGCGATCAATTGTCGATCACAGCCTTTAGATATATCAATCACTGTAAATGTGTAAACAACAACTAATCTTCAATACCCAATTCAAGAATTCATTACTTTAACTAAACGTAAAGTTGCGATCAATTTTCGATCACACCCTTTAGACATATCAATCACAGTAAATGTGTAAACAACAATTAATTTTCAATAACCAATTCAATAATTGATTACTTTAACTTGATATAATATTGTGATCAATTGTCGTTCGCACCCTTAAGACATAATAATCACTGTAAATCTGTTAACTTAATCTTCAATATCCAATTCAATAATTCATTACTTTAACTTAATGTAAAGTTGCGATCAATTGTCGATCGCACCCTTTAGACATATCTATCACTGTAAATGTGTGAACAACAATTAATTTTCAATAACCATTTCAATATTTCATTACTTTAACTTAATATAATGCTGCCATAAATTATAGTTCGCATCCTCTAGACATATCAATCACTGTAAATGTGTAAACTTAATCTTCAATATCCAATTCAATAATTCAATTCTTTAACTTAACGTAAAGTTGCGATCGATTGTCAATCGCACCCTTTAGTCATATCTATCACTGTAAATGTGTTAAAAATAATTAATTTTCAATAACCAATTCAATAATTCATTAATTTAACTTAATATAATGTTGCGATCAATTGTCGATCGCACCCCTTAGACATATCTATCACTGTAAATGTGTAAACACGAACTAATCTTTACTATCCAATTCAATAATTTATTACTTTAACTTAATATAATGTTGCGATCAATTGTCGATCGCACACCTTAGACATATCTATCACTGTAAATGTGTAAACACGAACTAATCTTTACTATCCAATTCAATAATTTATTACTTTAACTTAATATAATGTTGCGATCAATTGTCGATCGCACCCTTTAGACATATCAATCACTGTAAATGTGTTTACAACAACTAATCTTCAATATCAAATTCAATAATTTATTACTTTAACTTATAATAATATTTGTGATCAATTGTCGATTGCACCCTTTAGACATATCTATCACTATAAATATGTAAAGAATAATTAATTTTCAATAACTAATTCAATAATTCATTACTTTAACTTAATATAATGTTGCGATCAATTGTCGATCGTACCCTTTAGACATATCAATCATTGTAAATGTGTAAACAACAACTAATATTCAATATCCAATTCAAAAATTTATTACTTTAACTTAATATAATGTTTGCGATCAATTGTCAATCGCACCCATTAGACAAATTTATCACTGTAAATGTGTAAACAACAACTAATCTTCACTATCAATATCAATAATTTATTACTTTAACATAATATAATGTTGCGATCAATTGTCGATCGCGACTTTTAAACATATCAATCATTGTAAATGGGTAGACAACAACTAATCTTCAATATCCAATTGCATAATTCATTACTTTAATTTAATATACTGTTTGCGATCATTTGTCGATCGCACCCTTTACACATATCTATCACTGTAAATGTGTAAACAAAAACTAATCTTCACAATCCAAATCAAATATTCATTACTTTAACTTAATATAATGTTTGCGATCAATTGTCGATCGCACCTTTTAGACATATTTATCACTTTAAATATGTAAACAAAAATTAATTTCAATAACCAATTCAATAATTCATTACATTAATTTAATATAATGTTGCGATCAATTGTCGATCGCACCCGTTAGAAATATTTATCACTGTAAATGTGTAAACAACAACTAATCTTCAATATCAAATTCAATAATTCATTAATTTAGCTTTACGTGAAGTTGCGATCAATTGTCGATCGAACCCTTTAGACATATCAATTACTATAAATGTGTAAACTGTGTTCAATATCCATTTCAATAATTCATTGTTTTAACTGAATATAATGTTTGCGATCAATTGTCAATCGCACCGATTAGACATATCAATCATTGTAAATGTGTAAAAAACAACAAATCTTGAATTCATTACTTTAACTTAATATAATGTTTGCGATCAGGTGTCGATCGCACCCTTTAGACATATCTATCACTTTAAATGTGCAAACAACAATTAATTTTCAATAACCAATTTAATAATTCATTACTTTAGCTTAATTAAATTTTGCGATCAATTATCGATCGCACTCTTTGGACATATCTATCACTGTAAATGTGTAAACAACGACTAATCTTCACTATACAATTAAATAATTCATTACTTTAACTTAACGTAAAGTTGCGATAAATCATCGATCGCACCCTTTAGACATATCTATCACTTTAAATGTGTAAACAACAATTAATTTTCAATATCCAATTCAATAATTCACAAATTTAGCTTTACGTAAAGTTGCGATCAATTGTCGATCGAACCCTTTACACATATAAATCACTGTAAATGTGTAAACTGTCTTCAATATCCAGTTCAATAATTCATTACTTTAACTAAATATAATATTTGCGATCAGTTGTCGATCGCACCCTCTAGACATATCTATAACTGTAAATTTTTAAAAAACAACTAATATTCATTATCAAATTCAATAATTCATAACTTTAACTTAATATAGTGTTGCAATCAATTGTCGATCGCACCCTTTACACATATCAATCATTGTAAATGTTTAAACAACAAGTAATCTTCAATATCAAATTCAAAAATTCATTACTTTAACTTAATATAATGTTTGCGATCAATTGTCGATCGAACCGTTTAGACATATCTATCACTGTAAATGTGTAAACAACAATTAATTTTCAATATCCAATTCAATAATTCATTACTTTAACTTAATATAATGTTGCGATCAATTTTCGATCGAACCCTTTAGACATATCAATCACTATAAATGTGTAAACTGTCTTCAATATGCATTTCAATAATTCATTACGTTAACTATATATAATGTTTGCGATCGATTGTCGATCGCACCCTTTAGACATATCTATAGTTGTAAATATGTTAACAACAACTAATCTTCACTATCCAATTCAACAATTCACTAATTTAACTTAATATAATGTTGCGATCAATAGTCGATCGCACCCTTTAGACAGATAAATCATTTTAAATGTGTAAACAACAACTAATCTTCAATATCCAATTCAAAAATTTAATACTTTAACTGAATATAATGTTTGCGATCAATTGTCGATCGCACCCATTAGACATATCTATCACTATCAATGTGTAAACAACAACTAATCTTCAATATCCAATTCAGTAATTCATTACTTTTACTTTATGTAAACTTGTGATCAGTTGTCGATCACACCCTTTACATATATCAATCACTGTAAATGTGTAAACATTAATTCATTTTCAATAACCAATTCAGTAATTCATTACTTTAACTTAATATAATGTTTGCGATCAGTTGTCGATCGCACCCTTTAGACATATCTATCTCTTTAAATGAGGAAACAACAATAAATTTTCAATAACCAATTTAATAATTCATTACTTTAACTTAATATAATGTTGCAATCAATTGTCGATCGCACCCTTTAGACATATCTATCACTGTTAATTTGTATAAAACAATTAATTTTCAATAACTAATTCAATAATTCATTACTTTAACTTAATATAATGCTGCGATCAATTGTCGATCGCACCCTTTAGACATATAAATCACTATAAATGTGTAAACAACAACTTATCTTCAATATCCAATTCAAAAATTAATTTCTTTAACTTAATATAATGTTTGCGATCAATTGTCGATCGCACCCTTTAGACATATCTATCAATGTAAATGTGTAAACATTAATTGATTTTCAATAACCAATTAAATAATTCATTACTTTAACATAATATAATGTTGCGATCAATTGTCGATTGCACCCTTTAGACATATTAATCACTGTAAATGTGTTAACAACAACTAATCTTCAATATAAATTCAAAAATTCATTACTTTAACTTGATATAATGGTTGCGATCAGTTGTCGATCGCACCCTTTATACATATCTATCACTTTAAATGTGCAAACAACAATTAATTTTCAATAACCGATTTAATAATTCATTACTTTAGCTTAATATAATGTTGCCATCAATTGTCGATCGCACTCTTTAGACATATATATCACTGTAAATGTGTAAACAACAACTTATCTTCACTATACAATTAAATAATTCATTACTTTAACTTAACGTAAAGTTGCGATCAGTCATCGATCGCACCCTTTAGACTTATCTATCACATTAAATGTGTAAACAACAATTAATTTTCAATTTCCAATTCAATAATTCACTAATTTAGCTTTACGTAAAGTTGCAATCAATTGTCGATCGAACCCTTTAGACATATTAATCACTGTAAATGTGTAAACTGTCTTCAATATACATTTGAATAATTCGTTACTTTAACTTAATATAATGTTTGCGATCAGTTGTCGATCGCACCCCTTAGAGATATCTATAGTTTTAAATTTTTAAACAACAATTAATCTTCACTATCCAATTGAATAATTCATTACTTAAATTTAATATAGTGCTGCGATCAATTCTCGATTGCACCCTTTAGACATATCAATCATTGTAAATGTGTAAACAACAACTAATCTTCAATATCCAATTCAAAAATTCATTACTTTAACTTAATATAATGTTTGCGATCTATTGTCGATCGAACCCTTTAGACATATCAATCACTGTAAATGTGTAAACTGTCTTTAATATGCATTTCAATAAGTCATTACGTTAACTTTATATAATTTTTGCGACAAATTGTCGATCGCACCCTTTAGACATATCTATAGCTGTAAATGTGTAAACAACAACTAATATTCACTATCCAATTCAATAATTCATTAATTTAACTTAATATAAAATTGCAATCAATTGTCGATCGCACCCTTTAGAAATATAAATCATTATCAATCTGTAAACAACTACTAATCCTCAATATTCAATTCAAAAATTTATGACTTTAACTGAATATAATGTTTGCGATCAATTTTCGATCGTACCCTTAAGACATATCTATCATTGTAAATGTGTAAACATCAATTAATTTTCAATAACGAATTCAATAATTCATTATTGCAACCTTTAGACTTATTAATCACTGTAAATATGTAAACAAAAACTAATCTTCAATATCCAATTCAATAATTCATTACTTTTACGTTACGTAAAGTTGCGAACAATTGCCGATCGCACCCGTTACAGATATCTATCACTATAAATGTGTAAACAACAACTAATCTTCAATATCCAATTCAATAATTCATTACTTTAACTTAATATAATGTTGCGATCAATTGTTGATTGCACCCTTTAGACATATCAATCACCGTAAATGTGTAAACAACAACCAATATTCAATATCCAATTCAAAAATTTATTACTTTAACTTAATATAATGTTTGCGATCAATTATCTATCGCACCCTTTAGACATATCTATCATTGTATATTTTTAAACAACAACTAATCTTCAATATTCAATTCAAAATTTCTTTACTTTTATTTAATATAATGTTTGCCATCAACGGTTGATTGCACCCTTTAGACATATCTATCGCTGTAAATGTGTAAACAACAATTAATTTTCAATAACCAATTTAATATTTCAAACTTCAACTTAATATAATCTTGCGATCAATTGTCGATCGCTCCCTTTAGACATATCAATCATTGTAAATGTGTAAACAACAACTAATTTTCAATATCTAATTCAAAAATTCATTACTTTAACTTATTATTATGTTGCGATCAATTGTCGATCGCACACTTTAGACATATCTATCACTGTAAATGTGTAAACAATGACTAATCTTCAATATCCAATTCAAACATTCATTACTTCAACTTAATTTAATGTTTGCGATCAACTGTCGATCGCACCCTGTAGACATATCACTCACTGTAAATGTGTAAACAACAACTAATCTTCAATATCAAATTCAAACATTCATTACTTTACCATAATATAATGTTTGCGATCAACTGTCGATTGCACCCTTTAGACATATCTATCAATGTAAATGTGTAAACAACAATTAACTTTCAATAACCAATTCAATAGTTCATTACTTTAACTTAATATAATGTTGCGATCAATTGTCTATCACACTCATCTGACATATCAATCATTGTAAATGTGTAAACAACAACAAATCTTCAATATCCAATTCAAAAATTCATTACTTTAACTTAATATAATGTTGTGATCAACTGTCGATCGCACCCTTTAGACATATCAATCGCTGTAAATGTGTAAACAACAACTAATGTTTAATATCCTATTCAATAATTCATCACTTTAACTTAATATAATAATGCAATCAAATGTCGATTGCACCCTTTAGACATATCAATCAATGTAATGTGTAAACAGCAACTAATCTTCAATATCCAATTCAATAATTCATTACTTTAACTTAACGTAGAGTTGAGATCAATTGTCGATCGCACCTTTTAGACATATCTATCACTGTAAATGTGTAAACAACAATTAATTTTCAATAACGAATTCAAAAATTCATTTATTTAACTTAATGTAAAGTTGCGATCAATTGTCGATCGCACCCTTTAGACATATCTATCACTTTAAATGTGTAAACAATGACTAATCTTCAATATCCAATTCAAACATTCATTACTTTAACTTAATATAATGTATGCGATCAACTGTCGATCGCACCCTTTAGATATATCTATCACTGTAAATGTGTAAACAAAAATTAATTTTTAATTACCAATTGAATAATTCATTACTTTAACTTAAAATATTGATGCGATCAATTGTCGATCGCACCCTTAAGACATGTGAATCATTGTAAATGTGTAAACAACAACTAATCTTCAACATCAAATTCAAATATTCATTACTTTAACTTAATATAAAGTTGCGATCAATTGTCTACCACACTCTTTAGACATATCAATCATTGTAAATGTGTAAACAACTACTAATGTTCAATATCCAATTCAAAAATTCATTACTTTAACTTAATTTGTTGCGATCAATTGTCGATCGCACCCTTTAGACATATCAATCACTATAAATATGTAAACATCAACTAATATTCAATATCCAATTCAAAAATTCATCACTTTAACTTAACGAAAAGTTGCGATCAATTGTCGATCGCACCCTTTAGACTTATCTATCACTGTAAATGTGTATACAACAATTAATTTTCAATAACCAATTCAATAATTCATTACTTTAACTTAATATAATGTTGCGATCAATTGTCAATCGCACCCTTTAGACATATCAATCATTGTAAAAGTGTAAACTACTATTAATCTTCAATATCCAATTCAAAAGTTCATTACTTTAACTTAATATAATATTGCGATCAATTGTCGATGGCACGCTTTAGACATATCTATCACTGTAAATGTGTAAACAATGACTAATCTTCAATATCCAATTCAAACACTCATTACTTCAACTTAATATAATGTTTGCGATCAACTGTCGATCGCACAATTTAGACAAATCTATCACTATAAATGTGTAAACAACAATAATTTTCAATAACCAATTCAATAATTCATTATTTTAACTTAATATACTATTGCGATCAATTGTCGATCACCCCCTTTAGGCATATCAATCACTCTAAATGTGTTAACAACAACTAATCTTCAATATCCTATTCAATAATTCATTACTTTAACTTAATATAATGTTGCGATCAATTGTCGATTGCACCCTTTAGACATATCAATCACTGTAAATGTGTAAACAGCAACTAATCTTTAATATGCAATTCAATTATTCATTAAATTAACTTAATGTTAAGTTGCGATCAATTATCGATCGCACCCTTTAGACATATTTATCACTGTAAATGTGTAAATAATGACTAATCTTCAATATCCAATTCAAACATTCATTACTTTAACTTAATATAATGTTTGCGATCAACTATCAATCGCACCCTTTAGACATATCTATCACTGTAATTGTGTAAACAACAATTAATTTTCAGTAACCAATTCAATAATTCATTGCTTAAACTTTGTATTATGTTGCGATCAATTGTCGATTGCACCCTTTAGACATGTGAGTCATTGTAAATGTATAAACAACAACTAATCTTCAATATCCAATTCAAAAATTCATTATTCTAACTTAATATAATATTCCGATCAATTGTCTACCGCACTCTTTAGACATATCAATCACTATGAATGTGTAAACAACAACTAATATTCACTATCCAAATCAATAAGTCATTACTTTGACTTAATATAATGTTGCGATCAATTGTCGATTTCTCCCTTTAGACATATCAATCACTGTAAATATGTAAACAACAACTAATCTTCAATATCCAATTCACTAACTCATTACTTTAACTTAATGTAATTTTGCGATCAATTGTCGATCGCACTCTTTAGACATATCTATCACTATAAATGTGTAAACAACAATTAATTTTCAATAACCAATTCAATAATTCGTTACTTACACTTAATATAATGTTTGCGATCCATTGTCGATCGCACCCTATTAACATATCAATCACTGAAAATATGTAAACAACAATTAATTGTCAATAACCAATTCAGTAATTCATTACTTTAACTTAATATATTGTTGCTATCAATTGTCAATCGCACCCTATAAACATATAAATCGCTGTGAATGTGTAAACAACAACTAATATTCAATATCCAATTCAATAATTCATTACATTAACTTAATAAAATGTTTGCGATCAATTGTCGATCGCACCATTTATAAATATCTATCACTATAAATATGTAAACAACAATTAATTTTCAATAACCGATTCAATAATTGATTACTTTAACTTAATATAATGTTGCGATCAAATATCGATCGCACCCTTTAGACATAACAATCACTGTAAATGTGTAAACAACAACTAATATTCAATATGCAATTCAATAATTCATTACTTTAACTTGATATAATGTTTCGACCAATTGTCGATCGCACTCATTAGACATATCAATAATTGTAAATGTGTAAAGAACAACAAATCTTCAATATCCAATTCAAAAAATAATTACTTTAACTTAATATAAGGTTTGCGATCAATTGTCGATCGCACCGTTTAGACATATCTATCACTATTAATGTGTAAACAACAATTACTTTTCTATAACCAATTTAATAATTCATTAATTTAACTTAATATAATGTTGCGATCAATTGTTGATCGCACCCTTTAGACATATCAATCATTGTTAATGTGTAAACAACAACTAATCTTCAATATCCAATTCAAAAATTCATTACTTTAACTTAATATAATTTTGCGATCAATTGTCGATTGCACCCTTTAGACATATCAATCACCGAGAATGCGTAAACAACAACTAATCTTCAATATCCAATTAAAAAATTTGTTACATTAACTTTATATAATGTTTGCAATTAATTGTCGATCCCACCCTTTAGACGTATCAATCACTGTTAATGTGTAAACAACAACTTATCTTCACTATCCAATTCTATAATTTATTACTTTAAGTTAATATAATATTTCGATCAATTATAGATTGCACCATTTAGACATATCAATCACCGTGAATGTGTAAACAACAACTAATCTTCAATATCCAATTCAATAATTCATTACTTTAACTTAATATAATGTTTACGATTAATTGTCGATCACACCCTTTAGACATATCAATCATTGTTAATGTGTAAACAGCAACTAATCTTCAATATCTTATTCAAAAATTCATTACTTTAACATAATATAATGTTGCGATCAATTATCGATCGCACCCTTTAGACATATCAATCACCGTGAATGTGTAAACAACAACTAATCTTCAATATCCAATTCAATAATTCAATGCTTTAACTTAATATAAGGTTTGCGATCAGTTGTCGATCGCACCCTTTAGACGTATCAATCACTATAAATGTTTAAACAACAACTTATCTTCAATATCCAATTCAAAAATTAATTACATTAACTAAATATAATGTTTGCAATCAATTTTCGATCGCACCCTTTAGACATATCTATCACTGTAAATGTGTAAACAACAATTAATTTTCTGTAACCAAATTATTAATTCAATAATTTAACTTAATATAATGTTGCAATCAATTGTTGATTGCACCCTTTAGACATATCAATCATTGTAAATGTGTAAACAACAACTAATCTTCAATATCCAATTCAAAAATTAATTACTTTAACTTAATATAAGGTTTGCGATCAATTGTCGATCGAACCGTTTAGACATATCTATCACGATTACTGTGTAAACAACAATTACTTTTCTATAACCAATTTAATAATTCATTAATTTAACTTAATATAATTTTGCGATCAATTGTTGGTCGCAACCTTTAGACATATCAATCATTGTAAATGTGTAAACATCAACTAATCTTCAATATCCAATTCAAAAATTCATTACTTTAACTTAATAAAATTTAGCAATCAAGTGTCGATTCCACCCTTTAGACATATAAATCACTAGAATGCGTAAACAACAATTAATCTTCAGTATCCAATTCAATAATTCATTACATTAACTTTATATAATGTTTGCAATCAATTGTCGATCGCACCCTTTAGACGTATCAATCACTGTAATTGTGTAAACAACAAACTTATCTTCACTATCCAATTTAATAATTTATTACTTTAAGTTAATATAATAATTCGATCAATTATCGATCGCACCTTTTAGACATATCAATCACCGTGATTGTGTAAACAACAACTAATCTTCAATATCCAAATCAATAATTCATTACTTTAACTTAATATAATGTTTGCGATCAATTGTCGATCGCACCCTTTAGACATATCAATCACTGTAAATGTGTATACAACAACTAATCTTCAATACCAAATTCAATAATTTATTACATTAACTTAAAATAATATTTGTGATCAATTTTCTATTGCACCCTTTAGACATATCTATCACTATAAATATGTATACAACAATTAATTTTCAATAACTAATTCAATAATTCATTACTTTAACTTAATATAATGTTGCGATCAATTGTCGATCGTACCCTTTAGACATATCAATATCCAATTCAAAAATTTATTACTTTAACTTAATATAATATTTGGGATCAATTTTCAATCGCACCCATTAGACAAATCTATCACTGTAAATGTGTAAACAACAACTAATCTTCACTATCAAATTCAATAATTTATTACTTTAGCATAATATAATGTTGCGATTAATTGTCGATCTCACCCTTTAAACATATCAATCATTGTAAATGGGTAGACAACAACTAATCTTCAATATCCAATTCCATAATTCATTACTTTAACTTAATATACTGTTTGCGATCAATTGTGGATCGCACCCTTAACACATATCTATCACTGTAAATGTGTAAACAACAACTAATCTTCACAATCCAATTCAAATATTCAGTACTTTTGCTTAATATAATGTTTGCGATAAATTGTCGATCTCACCTTTTAGACATATTTATCACTTTAAATATGTAAACAAAAATTAATTTCAATAACCAATTCAATAATTCATTTCATTAATTTAATATAATGTTGCGATAAATTGTCGATCGCACCCTTTAGACATATTAATAACTGTAAATGTGTAAACTACAACTAATCTTCAATATCAAATTCAATAATTCATTAATTTAGCTTTACGTGAAGTTGCGATCAATTGTCGATCGAACCCTTTAGACATATCAATCACTATAAATGTGTAAACTGTCTTCAATATCCATTTCAATAATTCATTACTTTAACTGAATATAATATTTGCGATCAATTGTCGATCGCACCCTTTAGACATATCAATCATTGTAAATGTGTAAAATACAACAAATCTTCAATCTAAAATTCAAAAATTCATTACTTTAACTTAATATAATGTTTACGATCAGTTGTCGATCGCACCCTTTAAACATATCTATCACTTTAAATGTGCAAACAACAATTAATTTTCAATAATAAATTTAATAATTCATTACTTTAGCTTAATATATTGTTGCGATCAATTGTCGATCACACTCTTTAGACAAATCTATCAATGTAAATGTGTAAACGACGACTAATCTTCACTATACAATTGAATAATTCATTACTTTAACTTTAATGTAAAGTTGCGATCAATCATCGATCGCACCCTTTAGACATATCTATCACTTTAAATGTGTAAACAACAATAAATTTTCAATATCCAATTCAATAATTCAAAAATTTAGCTTTACGTAAAGTTGCGATCAATTGTTGATCGAACCCTTTAGACATATTAATCACTGTAAATGTGTAAACTGTCTTAAATATCCATTTCAATAAGTCATTACTTTAACTTAATATAATGTTTGCGATCAGTTTTCGATCTCACCCTTTAGACATATCTATAACTGTAAATTTTTAAACAACAACTAATCTTCACTATCAAATTCAATAATTCATTACTTTAACTTAATATATCGTGCGATCAATTGTCGATCGCACTCTTTAGACATATCAATCATTGTAAACGTGTAAACAACAACTAATCTTCAATATCAAATTCAAAAATTCATTACTTTAACTTAATATAATGTTTGCGATCAATTGTCTATCGAACCATTTAGACATATCTATCACTGTAAATGTGTAAACAACAATTAATTTTCAATATCCAATTCAATAATTCATTACTTTAACTTAATATAATGTTACGATCAATTGTCGATCGCACAATATAGACATATCAATCACTGTGAATGTGTAATGAACAACTAATCTTCAATATCAAATTCAATAATTCATTAATTTAGCTTTACGTGAAGTTGCGATCAATTGTCGATCGAACCCTTTAGACATATCAATCACTATAAATGTGTAAACTGTCTTCAATATCCATTTCAATAATTCATTACTTTAACTGAATATAATGTTTGCGATCAATTGTCGATCGCACCCTTTAGACATATCAATCATTGTAAATGTGTAAAATACAACAAATCTTCAATCTAAAATTCAAAAATTCATTACTTTAACTTAATATAATGTTTACGATCAGTTGTCGATCGCACCCTTTAAACATATCTATCACTTTAAATGTGCAAACAACAATTAATTTTCAATAACAAATTTAATAATTCATTACTTTAGCTTAATATAATGTTGCGATCAATTGTCGATCACACTCTTTAGACAAATCTATCAATGTAAATGTGTAAACGACGACTAATCTTCACTATACAATTGAATAATTCATTACTTTAACTTTAATGTAAAGTTGCGATCAATCATCGATCGCACCCTTTAGACATATCTATCACTTTAAATGTGTAAACAACAATAAATTTTCAATATCCAATTCAATAATTCAAAAATTTAGCTTTACGTAAAGTTGCGATCAATTGTTGATCGAACCCTTTAGACATATTAATCACTGTAAATGTGTAAACTGTCTTAAATATCCATTTCAATAAGTCATTACTTTAACTTAATATAATGTTTGCGATCAGTTTTCGATCTCACCCTTTAGACATATCTATAAACTGTAAATTTTTAAACAACAACTAATCTTCACTATCAAATTCAATAATTCATTACTTTAACTTAATATATCGTGCGATCAATTGTCGATCGCACCCTTTAGACATATCAATCATTGTAAACGTGTAAACAACAACTAATCTTCAATATCAAATTCAAAAATTCATTACTTTAACTTAATATAATGTTTGCGATCAATTGTCTATCGAACCATTTAGACATATCTATCACTGTAAATGTGTAAACAACAATTAATTTTCAATATCCAATTCAATAATTCATTACTTTAACTTAATATAATGTTGCGATCAAATTTCGATCGAACCCTTTAGACATATCAATCACTGTAAATGTGTAAACTGTCTTCAATATGCATTTCAATAATTTATTACGTTAACTTTATATAATGTTTGAGATCGATTGCCGATCGCACCCTCTAGACATATCTATAGTTGTAAATGTATAAACAACAACTAATCTTCACTATTCAATTCAATAATTCATTAATTTAACTTAATATAATGTTGCGATCAATTGTCGATCGCACCATTTAGACAGATAAATCATTGTAAATGTGTAAACAACAACTAATCTTCAATATCCAATTCAAAAATTTATTACTTTAATTGAATATAATGTTTGCGATTAATTGTCGATCGCACCTATTAGACATATCTATCAATGTCAATGTGTAAACATCAATAAATTTTCAATAATTCATTATTGCACCCATTAGACATATCAATCACTGTAAATGTGTAAACAATAACTAATCTTCAGTATCCAATTCAGAAATTCATTACTTTTACTTTATGTAAACTTGCGATCAGTTGTCGATCGCAACCTTTACACATAACTATCTCTTTAAATGTGTAAACATTAATTAATTTTCAATAACCAAGTCAATAATTCATTACTTTTGCTTAATTTAATGTTGCGATCGATTCCCTTTAGACATATCAATCATTGTAAATGTGTAAACAACAACAAATCTTCAATATAAAAGACAAAAATTCATTACTTTAACATAATATAATGTTTGCGATCAGTTGTCGATCGCACCCTTTAGACATATCTATCTCTCTAAATGTGGAAACAACAATTAATTTTCATAAACCAATTTAATAATTCATTACTTTAGCTTAACATAATGTTGCACTCAATTGTCGATCGCACCCTTTAGACATATCTATCACTGTTAATGTGTAAAAAACAATTAATTTTCAATAACTAATTCAATAATTCATTACTTTAACTTAATATAATGCTGCGATCAATTGTCGATCGCACCCTTTAGACATATAAATCACTGTAAATGTGTAAACAACAACTAATCTTCAATATCCAATTCAAAAATTAATTACTTTAACTTAATATAATCATTGCGATCAATTGTCGATCGCACCCTTTTACATATCAATCAATGTAAATGTGTAAACAACAATTAATTTTCAATAACTAATTCAATAATTCATTATTTTAACTTAATATAATGCTGCGATCAATTGTCGATCGCACCCTTTAGACAGATCAATCACTGTAAATGTGTTAACAACAACTAATCTTCAATATAAAACTCAAAAATTATTTACTTTAACTTAATATAATGGTTGCGATTAGTTGTCGATCGCACCCTTTAGATATATCTATCACTTTAAATGTGCAAACAACAATTAATTTTCAATAACTAATTTAATAATTCATTACTTTAGCTTAATAAAATGTTGCGATCAATTGTCCATCGCACTCTTTAGACATATCTATCACTGTAAATGTGTAAACAACAACTAATCTTCACTATACAATTAAATAATTCATTACTTTAACTTAACGTAAAGTTGCGATCAATCATCGATCGCACCCTTTAGACATGTATGTATCACTTTAAATGTGTAAACAACAATTAATTTTCAATACCCAATTCAATAATTCACTAATTTAGCTTTACGTAAAGTTGCGATCAATTGTCGATCGAACCCCTTAGACATATTAATCAATGTAAATGTATAATCTGACTTCAATATCCATTTCAATAATTCATTACTTTAACTTAATATAATGTTTGCGATCAGTTGTCGATCGCACCCTTTATACATATCAATCATTGTAAATGTGCAAACAACAACAAATCTTCCATATAAAAGAAAAAAATTCATTACTTTAACTTAATATAATGTTTGCGATCAGTTGTCGATCGCACCCTTTAGACATATCTATCTCTTTAAATGTGCAAACAACAATTAAGTTTCAATAACCAATTTAATAATTCATTACTTTAGCTTAATATAATGTTGCCATCAATTGTCGATCGCACTTTTTAGACATATCTATCACTATAAATGTGTAAACAACGACTAACTTCACTATACAATTAAATAATTCATTACTTTAACTTAACATAAAGTTGCGATCAATAATTGATCGCACCCTTTAGACATATCTATCACTTTAAATGTATAAACAACAATTAATTTCCAATATCCAATTCAATAAATCACTAATTTAGCTTTACGCAAAGTTGCGATCAATTGTCGATCGAACCCTTTAGACATATTAATCACTGTAAATGTGTAAAGTGTCTTCAATATAAATTTCAATAATTCATTACTTCAACTTAATATAATGTTTGCGATCAGTTGTCGATCGCACCCTTTAGTCATATCTATAACTGTAAATTTTCAAATAACAACTAATATTCACTATCCAATTCAATCATTCATTACTTTAACTTAATATAGTGTTGCGATCAATTGTCGATCGCACCCTTTAGACATATCAATCTTTGTAAATGTGTAAACAACAACTAATCTTCAATATCCAATTCAAAAATTCATTGCTTTAACAGAATAACAAGTTTGCGATCAATTGTCGTTCGAACCCATTAGACATATCTATCACTGTAAATGTGTAAACATCAATTAATTTTCAATAACCAATTTAATAATTCATTATTGCACCATTTAGACATATTAATCACTATAAATGTGTAAACAACAACTAATCTTCAATATCCAATTTAGTAATTCAATACTTTTACTTTATGTAAAGTTACGATCAATTGCCGATCGAACCCTTTACACATATCTGACACTGTAAATGTGTAAACAACAATTAATTTTCAATAACCAATTCAATAATTCATTACTTTGACTTAATATAATGTTTCGATCAATTGTCGATCGCACCCTTTAGACATATCAGTCATTGTAAATGTGTAAACAACAACAAATCTTCAATATAAAATTCAAAAATTCATTACTTTAACTTAATATAATGTTTGCGATCAGTTGTCGATCGCACCCTTTAGACATATCAATCACTTCAAATGTGCAAACAACAATTAATTTTGAATAACCAATTTAATAATTCATTACTTTAGCTTGCTATAATGTTGCGATCAATTATCGATAGCAAACTTTAGACATTTCTATCACTGTAAATGTATAAACAACAACTAATCTTCTCTATACTATTAAAAAATTCATTACTTTAACTTAATGTAAAGTTGCGATCAATCATTGATCGCACCCTTTAGACATATCTATCACATTAAATGTGTAAACAACAATTAATTTTCAATTTCCAGTTCAATAATTCACTAATTTAGCTTTACGTAAAGTTGCGATCAATTGTCGATCGAACCCTTTAGACATATTAATCACTCTAAATATGTAAACTGTCTTTAATATACATTTGAATAATTCATTACTTTAACCTAATATAATGTTTGCGATCAGTTGTCGATCGCACCCTTCAGACATATCTATAGTTTTAAATTTTTAAACAACAACTTCTTTTCAATATCCAATTCAATAATTCATTGCTTAAATTTAATATAGTGTTGCGATCAATTCTCGATCGCACCCTTTAGACATATCAATCATTGTAAATGTGTAAACAACAATTTATCTTCAATATCCAATTCAATAATTCATTCATTTTACATTACGTAAAGTTTCGATCAATTGTCGATCGCACCCGTTACACATATCTATCACTGTAAATGTGTAAAAAACAGTTAATTTTCAATATCCAATACAATAATTCAATAATTTAACTTAATATAATGTTGCGATCAATTGTCGATCGAACCCTTTAGACATATCAATCACTGTAAATGTTTGCGATATAATGTTTGCGATCAATTGTCGATCGCACCAATTAGACATATCTATCACTGTAAATGTGTAAACAACAATTAATCTTCAATATCCAACACAATAATTCAATAATTTAACTTAATATAATTTTTGCGATCAATTGTCGATCGCACCAATTAGACATATCTATCACTGTAAATGTGTAAACAATAATTAATCTTCAATATCCAACACAATAATTCAATAATTTAACTTAATATAATGTTGCGATCAATTGTCGATCGAACCCTTTAGACATATCAATCACTGTAAATGTGTAAAGTGTCTTTAATATGCATTTCAATAATTCATTACGTTAACTTTATATAATTTTTGCGATAAATTGTCGATCGCACCCTTTAGACATATCTATAGCTGTAAATGTGTAAACAACAACTAATCTTCACTATCCAATTCAATAATTCATTAATTTAACTTAACATAATGTTGCAATCAATTGTCGATCACACCCTTTAGACATATAAATCATTATAAATCTGAATATAATGTTTGCGATCAATTGTCGATAGCACCCTTAAGACATATCTATCATTGTAAATGTGTAAACATCAATTATTTTCAATAACGAATTCAATAATTCATTATTGCACCCTTTAGACTTATCAATCACTGTAAATATGTAAACAACAACTAATCTTCAATATCCAATTCAATAATTTATTCATTTTACATTACGTAAAGTTTCGATTAATTGTCGATCGCACCCGTTACACATATCTATCACTGTAAATGTGTAAAAAACAGTTAATTTTCAATAACCAATTCAATAATTCATTACTTTAACTTAATATAATGTTGTCATCATTTGTCGATCGCGCCCTTTAGACATATCAATCATTGTAAATGTGTAAACAACATCTAACCTTCAATATAAAATTCAAAAATTCATTACTTTAACTTAATATAATGTTTGTGATCAGTTGTCGATCGCACCCCTTAGACATATCTATCATAGTAAATGTGCAAACAAAAATTTATTTTCAATAACCAATTTAATAATTCGTTACTCTAACTTAATATAATGTTGCGATCAATTGTCGATCGCACTCTTTAGACATATCTATCACAATAAATGTGTATTCAACAACTAATCTTCACTATCCAATTCAATAATTCATTACTTTGACTTAAGCTAATGTTGCGATCAATTGTCGATCGCACATTTTAGACATATCAATCACTGTGAATGTGTAAACAACAACTAATCTTCAATATCCAATTCAATACTTCATTACTTTAACTTAACGTAAAGTTGTGATCAATCATCGATCACACCCTATAGACATATCTATCACTGTAAATGTGTAAACAACAATTAATTTTCAATATCCAATTCAATAATTCATTAATTTAGCTTTACGTAAAGTTTCCATCAATTGTCGATCGAACCCTTTAGACATATCAATCACTGTAAATGTGTAAACTGTCTTCAATAAGCATTTCAATAAATCATTACTTTAACTTTATATATTGTTTGTGATCAATTGTCGATCGCACCCTTCAGACATAACTATAGCTGTAAATGTGTAAAAAAAACAACTAATCTTCCTTATCCAATTCAATAATTGATTAATTTAACTTAATATAATGTTGCGATCAATTGTCGATCGCACCCCTTAGACATATCAATCACTGTGAATGTGTAAAAAACAACTAATCTTCAATATTCAATTAAAAAATTTATTACTTAAACTGAATATAATGTTTGCGATTAATTGTCAATCGCACCCTTTAGACATATCATCACTGTAAATGTGTAAACATCAATTAATTTTCAATAACCAATTTAATAATTCATTATTGCACCCTTTACACATATCAATCACTATAAATGTGTAAATAACTAATAATCGTCAATATCCGATTCAATAATTTATTACTTTTACTTTACGTAAAGTTGCAATCAATTGTCGATCGCACCCTGTACACATATTATCACTATAAGTGTGTAAACAACAATTAATTTTCTATAACAAATTCAATAATTCATTACTTTAACTTAATATAATGTTGCGATCAATTGTCGATCGCACCCTTTAGACATATCAATCATTGTAAATGTGTAAACAACAACTAATCTTCAATATACAATTCAAAAATTCATTACTTTAACTTAATATAATGTTGCGATCAATTGTCGATCGAACCCTTTAGACATATCAATCACTTTAAATGTGTAAACTGTCTTTAATATGCATTTCAATAATTCATTAAGTTAACTTTATATAACTTTTGCGATAAATTGTCGATCGCACCCTTTAGACATATCAATCACCGAGAATGCGTAAACAACAACTAATCTTCCTTATCCAATTCAATAATTAATTAATTTAACTTAACATAATGTTGCAATCAATTGTCTATCGCACCCTTTAGACATATAAATCATTATAAATCTGTAAACAACTACTAATCCTCAATATTCAATTCAAAAATTTATTACTTTGACTGAATATAATGTTTGCGATCAATTGTCGATCGCACCCTTAAGACATATCTATCATTGTAAATATGTAAACATCAATTAATTTTCAATAACGAATTCAATAATTCATTATTGCACCCTTTAGACATAACTATAGCTGTAAATGTGTAAAAAACAACTAATCTTCACTATCCAATTCAATAATTGATTAATTTAACTTAATATAATTTTGCGATCAATTGTCGATCACACCCTTTAGACATGTCAATCATTGTAAATGTGTAAACAACAACTAATCTTCAATCTAAAATTAGGAAATTCAGTACTTTAACTTAATATAATGTTTGCGATTAGTTGTGGATCGCTCCCTTTAGACTTATCTATCACTGTAAATGTGCAAAAAACAATTAATTTTCAATAACCAATTAAACAATTCATTACTTTAACTTAATATAATGTTGCGATCAATTGTCGATGGAACTCTTTAGACATATCTATCACTGTAAATGTGTAAACAACAACTAATATTCACTATCCAATTAAATAATTCATTACTTTGACATAATATGATGTTGCGATCAATTGTCGATCGCACCCTTTAGACATATCAATCACTGTGAATATGTAAACAACAACTAATCTTCAATATCCTATTCAATAATTCATTACTTTAACTTAACTTAAAGTTGCGATCAATCATCGATTGCACCCTTTAGACATATCTATCACTGTAAATGTGTAAACAATAATTAATATTCAATATCTAATTCAATAATTCATTAATTTAGCTTTACAAAAAGCTGCGATCAATTGTCGATAGAACCCTTTAGACATATCAATCACTGTAAATATGTAAACAGTCTTTAATATCCATTTCAATAATTCATTACTTTAACTTAATATAATGTTTGCGATCAATTATTGATCGCACCCTTTAGACATATAAATCATTGAAAATATGGAAACAACAATAAATTTTCAATAACCAATTCAATAATTCATTACTTTAACTTAATATAATGTTGCGATAAATTTTCGATCGAACCCTTTAGACATATCAATCACTGTAAATGTGTTAACTGTCTTCAATATGCATTTCAATAATTCATTACTTTAACTTTATATAATGTTTGCCATCAATTGTCGATCGCACCCTTTAGACATATAAATCATTGAAAATATGGAAACAACAACTAATCTTTAATATTCAATTCAAAAATTTATTACTTTAATTGAATATAATGTTTGCAATCAATTGTCGATCGCACCCTTTAGACATATCTATTACTGTAAATGTGTAAACATCAATTATTTTTCATTAACAAATTCAATAATTCATTAATTTTACTTAATATAATGTTGCGATAAATTGTCGATCGCACTCTTTAGACATATCAATCACTTGAAATGTGTAAACAATAATTATTTTTCAATAACAAGTTCAATAATTCATTACTTTAACTTAATATAATGCTGCGATCAATTGTCGATCGCACTCTTTAGACATATACATCACTTTAATGTGTAAACAACAATTATTTTTCAATATCCAATTCAATAATTCATTACTTTATCTAAATATAATGTTGCGATCCATTGTCGATCGCACCCTTTAGACATATCAATCACTGTGAATGTGTAAACAACAATTAATTTTCAATAACCAATTCAATAATTCCTTACTTTAACTTAATGTAAAGTTGCGATCAATCATCGATTGCACCCTTTAGACATTTATATCACAATCAATGTGGAAACAACAATTAATTTTCAATATCCAATTCAATAATTCATTAGTTTAACTTAATATAATGTTTGGGATCAATTGTCGATCCCACCCTTTAGACATATCTATCACTTTAAACATGTAAACAACAATTAATTTTCAATAACAAATTAAATAATTTATTACTTTAACTTAAAATAATGTTGCAATCAATTGTCTATCGCACCCTTTAGACATATGAATCACTGTAAATGTGTAAACTGTCTTCAATATGCATTTCAATAATTCATTACTTTAACTTAATATAATGTTGCGATCAATTGTCGATCGCACCCTTTAGACATATCAATAACTGTGAATGCGTAAACAACAACTAATATTCAATATCCAATTCATTAATTCATTACTTAGACTTAATATAATATTGCAATCAATTGTCGATCGCACCGTTTAGACATATCAATTACTGTAAATGTGTAAACAATAACTAATCTTCAATATCCAATTCAATAATTCATTACTTTAACTTAATACAATTATTGCGATCAATTTTCGATCGCACCCTTTAGACATATCTATCCAATTCTATAATTCATTACTTTGACTTAATATACTGTTGCGATCAATTGTCGATCGCACCGTATAGACATATCTATCACTGTGAATGTGTAAACAACAACTAATCTTCAATAACCTATTCAATAATGCATTACTTTAACCTAATATAATGTTGCGATCAATTGTTGATCGCACTCTTTAGACATATCAATCACTTTAAATGTGTAAATTACAATTATTTTTCAATAACCAATTCAATAATTCATTACTTTAATTTAATATAATGTTGCGATCAAATGTCGATCGCACTCTTTAGACATATCAATCACTTGAAATGTGTAAATAACAATTATTTTTCAATAACCAATTAAATAATTCATTACTTTAACTTAATATAATGTTGCGATCAATTGTCGATCGCATCCTTTGTACATATCAATCTCTATAAATGTGTAAATAACAATTAATTTTCAATAACCTATTCAATAATTCATTACTTTAACTTAATATAATGTTGCGATCAATTGTCGATCGCACTCTTTAGACATATCAATCACTTTAAATGTGTAAAACACAATTATTTTTCAGTAACCAATTCAAAAAATTCATTACTTTAACTTAATAAAATGTTGCGATCAATTGTCGATGGCACTCTTTAGACATATTAATCACTTTAAATGTGTAAAACACAATTATTTTCAGTAACCAATTCAATAATTCATTACTTTAACTTAATATAATGTTGTGATCAATTAATGATCGCACCCTTTAGACATATCTATCACTGTAAATGTGTAAACAACAACTAATCTTCACTATCCAATTCAATAATTCATTACTTTGACTTAATATAATGTTGCGATCAATTGTCGGTCGCACCCTTTAGACATATGAATCACTGTGAATGTGTAAACAAAAACTAATCTTCAATATCCAATTCAATAATTCATTACTTTAATTTAGTATAATGTTTGCGATTAATTGTCGATCGGACCCTTTACACATATCTATCATTGGAAATGTGTAAACAACAACTAATCTTCACTATCTAATTAAATAATTCATTACGTTGGCTTAATATAATGCTGCGATCAATTGTCGATCGAACCCTATAGACATATCAATAACTGTGAATGCGTAAATAGCAACTAATCTTCATTATCCAATTCAATAATCCATTACTTTGACTTAATATAATGCTGCGATCAATTGTCGATCGCACCCTTTAGACATATCAATCACTATGAATGTGTAAACAACAACTAATCTTCAATATCCAATTCAATAATTCATTACTTTAACTTAATATAATGTTTGCAATCAATTTTCGATCGCACCCTTTAGACATATCTGTCACTGTAAATGTGTAAACGACAACTAATCTTCACTATCCAATTATGTAATTCATTACTTTTACTTAATATAATATTGCGATCAATTTTCGATCTCACCGTATAGACATATCAAACATTGTGAATGTGTAAGAAACAACTAATCTTCAATAACATATTCAATAATTCATTACTTTGACATAATATAATGCTGCGATCAATTGTCGATCGCACCCTATAGACATATCAATAACTGTCAATACGTAACCAACAACTAATCTTCAATATCGAATTAAATTATCCATTACTTTGACTTAATATATTATTGCGATCAATTGTCGATCGCACCCTTTAGACATATCAATCACTGTGAATGTGTAAACAACAACTAATCTTCAATATCCAATTCAATAATTCATTACTTTAACTTAATATAATGTTTGCAATCAATTTTTGATCACACCCTTTAGACATATCTGTCACTGTAAATGTGTAAATGACAACTAATCTTCACTATCCAATTCTGTAATTCATTACTTGGAATTAATAGGATATTGCGATCAATTGTCGATCGCACCGTATTGACATATTTATCACTGTGAATGTATAAACAACAACTAATCTTCAATAACATATTCAATAATTCATTACTTTAACTTAATATAATGTTGCGATCAATTTTTGATCGCACTCTTTAGACATATCAATCACTTTAAATGTGTAAATAACAATTATTTTTCAATAACCAATTCAATAATTTATTACTTTAACCTAATATAATGTTGCGATCAAATGTCGATCGTACTCTTTAGACATATCAATCACTTTAAATGTGTAAATAACAATTATTTTTCAATAACCAATTCAATAATCATTACTTTAACTTAATAAAATGTTGCGATCATCTGTCGATCGCATCCTTTGTACATATCAATCTCTGTAAATGTGTAAATAACAATTAATTTTCAATAATCTATTCAATAATTCACTACTTTAACTTAATATAATATTGCGATCAATTGTTGATCGCACTCTTTAGACATATCAATCACTTTAAATGTATAAAACACAATTATTTTTCAGTAACCAATTCAATAATTGATTACTTTCACTTAATATAATGTTGCGATCAATTGTTGATCGCACCCTTTAGACATATCTATCACTGTAAATGTGTAAACAACAACTAATCTTCACTATCCAATACAATAATTCAATAATTTAACTTAATATAATGTTGCGATCTATTGTCGATCGAACCCTTTAGACATATCAATCACTGTAAATGTTTGCGATATAATGTTTGCGATCAATTGTCGATCGCACCAATTAGACATATCTATCACTGTAAATGTGTAAACAACAATTAATCTTCAATATCCAACACAATAATTCAATAATTTAACTTAATATAATTTTTGCGATCAATTGTCGATCGCACCAATTAGACATATCTATCACTGTAAATGTGTACACAACAATTAATCTTCAATATCCAACACAATAATTCAATAATTTAACTTAATATAATGTTGCGATCAATTGTCGATCGAACCCTTTAGACATATCAATCACTGTAAATGTGTAAAGTGTCTTTAATATGCATTTCAATAATTCATTACGTTAACTTTATATAATTTTTGCGATAAATTGTCGATCGCACCCTTTAGACATATCTATAGCTGTAAATGTGTAAACAACAACTAATCTTCACTATCCAATTCAATAATTCATTAATTTAACTTAACATAATGTTGCAATCAATTGTCGATCACACCCTTTAGACATATAAATCATTATAAATCTGAATATAATGTTTGCGATCAATTGTCGATAGCACCCTTAAGACATATCTATCATTGTAAATGTGTAAACATCAATTATTTTCAATAACGAATTCAATAATTCATTATTGCACCCTTTAGACTTATCAATCACTGTAAATATGTAAACAACAACTAATCTTCAATATCCAATTCAATAATTTATTCATTTTACATTACGTAAAGTTTCGATTAATTGTCGATCGCACCCGTTACACATATCTATCACTGTAAATGTGTAAAAAACAGTTAATTTTCAATAACCAATTCAATAATTCATTACTTTAACTTAATATAATGTTGTCATCATTTGTCGATCGCGCCCTTTAGACATATCAATCATTGTAAATGTGTAAACAACATCTAACCTTCAATATAAAATTCAAAAATTCATTACTTTAACTTAATATAATGTTTGTGATCAGTTGTCGATCGCACCCCTTAGACATATCTATCATAGTAAATGTGCAAACAAAAATTTATTTTCAATAACCAATTTAATAATTCGTTACTCTAACTTAATATAATGTTGCGATCAATTGTCGATCGCACTCTTTAGACATATCTATCACAATAAATGTGTATTCAACAACTAATCTTCACTATCCAATTCAATAATTCATTACTTTGACTTAAGCTAATGTTGCGATCAATTGTCGATCGCACATTTTAGACATATCAATCACTGTGAATGTGTAAACAACAACTAATCTTCAATATCCAATTCAATATTTCATTACTTTAACTTAACGTAAAGTTGTGATCAATCATCGATCACACCCTATAGACATATCTATCACTGTAAATGTGTAAACAACAATTAATTTTCAATATCCAATTCAATAATTCATTAATTTAGCTTTACGTAAAGTTTCCATCAATTGTCGATCGAACCCTTTAGACATATCAATCACTGTAAATGTGTAAACTGTCTTCAATAAGCATTTCAATAAATCATTACTTTAACTTTATATATTGTTTGTGATCAATTGTCGATCGCACCCTTCAGACATAACTATAGCTGTAAATGTGTAAAAAAAACAACTAATCTTCCTTATCCAATTCAATAATTGATTAATTTAACTTAATATAATGTTGCGATCAATTGTCGATCGCACCCCTTAGACATATCAATCACTGTGAATGTGTAAAAAACAACTAATCTTCAATATTCAATTAAAAAATTTATTACTTAAACTGAATATAATGTTTGCGATTAATTGTTAATCGCACCCTTTAGACATATCATCACTGTAAATGTGTAAACATCAATTAATTTTCAATAACCAATTTAATAATTCATTATTGCACCCTTTACACATATCAATCACTATAAATGTGTAAATAACTAATAATCGTCAATATCCGATTCAATAATTTATTACTTTTACTTTACGTAAAGTTGCAATCAATTGTCGATCGCACCCTGTACACATATCTATCACTATAAGTGTGTAAACAACAATTAATTTTCTATAACAAATTCAATAATTCATTACTTTAACTTAATATAATGTTGCGATCAATTGTCGATCGCACCCTTTAGACATATCAATCATTGTAAATGTGTAAACAACAACTAATCTTCAATATACAATTCAAAAATTCATTACTTTAACTTAATATAATGTTGCGATCAATTGTCGATCGAACCCTTTAGACATATCAATCACTTTAAATGTGTAAACTGTCTTTAATATGCATTTCAATAATTCATTAAGTTAACTTTATATAACTTTTGCGATAAATTGTCGATCGCACCCTTTAGACATATCAATCACCGAGAATGCGTAAACAACAACTAATCTTCCTTATCCAATTCAATAATTAATTAATTTAACTTAACATAATGTTGCAATCAATTGTCTATCGCACCCTTTAGACATATAAATCATTATAAATCTGTAAACAACTACTAATCCTCAATATTCAATTCAAAAATTTATTACTTTGACTGAATATAATGTTTTGCGATCAATTGTCGATCGCACCCTTAAGACATATCTATCATTGTAAATATGTAAACATCAATTAATTTTCAATAACGAATTCAATAATTCATTATTGCACCCTTTAGACATAACTATAGCTGTAAATGTGTAAAAAAAAACTAATCTTCACTATCCAATTCAATAATTGATTAATTTAACTTAATATAATTTTGCGATCAATTGTCGATCACACCCTTTAGACATGTCAATCATTGTAAATGTGTAAACAACAACTAATCTTCAATCTAAAATTAGGAAATTCAGTACTTTAACTTAATATAATGTTTGCGATTAGTTGTGGATCGCTCCCTTTAGACTTATCTATCACTGTAAATGTGCAAAAAACAATTAATTTTCAATAACCAATTAAACAATTCATTACTTTAACTTAATATAATGTTGCGATCAATTGTCGATGGAACTCTTTAGACATATCTATCACTGTAAATGTGTAAACAACAACTAATATTCACTATCCAATTAAATAATTCATTACTTTGACATAATATGATGTTGCGATCAATTGTCGATCGCACCCTTTAGACATATCAATCACTGTGAATATGTAAACAACAACTAATCTTCAATATCCTATTCAATAATTCATTACTTTAACTTAACTTAAAGTTGCGATCAATCATCGATTGCACCCTTTAGACATATCTATCACTGTAAATGTGTAAACAATAATTAATATTCAATATCTAATTCAATAATTCATTAATTTAGCTTTACAAAAAGCTGCGATCAATTGTCGATAGAACCCTTTAGACATATCAATCACTGTAAATATGTAAACAGTCTTTAATATCCATTTCAATAATTCATTACTTTAACTTAATATAATGTTTGCGATCAATTATTGATCGCACCCTTTAGACATATAAATCATTGAAAATATGGAAACAACAATAAATTTTCAATAACCAATTCAATAATTCATTACTTTAACTTAATATAATGTTGCGATAAATTTTCGATCGAACCCTTTAGACATATCAATCACTGTAAATGTGTTTAACTGTCTTCAATATGCATTTCAATAATTCATTACTTTAACTTTATATAATGTTTGCCATCAATTGTCGATCGCACCCTTTAGACATATAAATCATTGAAAATGGAAACAACAACTAATCTTTAATATTCAATTCAAAAATTTATTACTTTAATTGAATATAATGTTTGCAATCAATTGTCGATCGCACCCTTTAGACATATCTATTACTGTAAATGTGTACATCAATTATTTTTCATTAACAAATTCAATAATTCATTAATTTTACTTAATATAATGTTGCGATAAATTGTCGATCGCACTCTTTAGACATATCAATCACTTGAAATGTGTAAACAATAATTATTTTTCAATAACAAGTTCAATAATTCATTACTTTAACTTAATATAATGCTGCGATCAATTGTCGATCGCACTCTTTAGACATATACATCACTTTAATGTGTAAACAACAATTATTTTCAATATCCAATTCAATAATTCATTACTTTATCTAAATATAATGTTGCGATCCATTGTCGATCGCACCCTTTAGACATATCAATCACTGTGAATGTGTAAACAACAATTAATTTTCAATAACCAATTCAATAATTCCTTACTTTAACTTAATGTAAAGTTGCGATCAATCATCGATTGCATTTAGACATTTATATCACAATCAATGTGGAAACAACAATTAATTTTCAATATCCAATTCAATAATTCATTAGTTTAACTTAATATAATGTTTGGGATCAATTGTCGATCCCACCCTTTAGACATATCTATCACTTTAAACATGTAAACAACAATTAATTTTCAATAACAAATTAAATAATTTATTACTTTAACTTAAAATAATGTTGCAATCAATTGTCTATCGCACCCTTTAGACATATGAATCACTGTAAATGTGTAAACTGTCTTCAATATGCATTTCAATAATTCATTACTTTAACTTAATATAATGTTGCGATCAATTGTCGATCGCACCCTTTAGACATATCAATAACTGTGAATGCGTAAACAACAACTAATATTCAATATCCAATTCATTAATTCATTACTTAGACTTAATATAATATTGCAATCAATTGTCGATCGCACCGTTTAGACATATCAATTACTGTAAATGTGTAAACAATAACTAATCTTCAATATCCAATTCAATAATTCATTACTTTAACTTAATACAATTATTGCGATCAATTTTCGATCGCACCCTTTAGACATATCTATCCAATTCTATAATTCATTACTTTGACTTAATATACTGTTGCGATCAATTGTCGATCGCACCGTATAGACATATCTATCACTGTGAATG
The DNA here is from genome assembly GCA_031304145.1 of Cardiospermum halicacabum. Classification (NCBI taxonomy): domain Eukaryota; kingdom Viridiplantae; phylum Streptophyta; class Magnoliopsida; order Sapindales; family Sapindaceae; genus Cardiospermum; species Cardiospermum halicacabum. The sequence goes on along the minus strand of CM062394.1, from coordinate 21,688,670 downwards.
TGTAAACAACAACTAATCTTCAATAACCTATTCAATAATGCATTACTTTAACCTAATATAATGTTGCGATCAATTGTTGATCGCACTCTTTAGACATATCAATCACTTTAAATGTGTAAATTACAATTATTTTTCAATAACCAATTCAATAATTCATTACTTTAATTTAATATAATGTTGCGATCAAATGTCGATCGCACTCTTTAGACATATCAATCACTTGAAATGTGTAAATAACAATTATTTTTCAATAACCAATTAAATAATTCATTACTTTAACTTAATATAATGTTGCGATCAATTGTCGATCGCATCCTTTGTACATATCAATCTCTATAAATGTGTAAATAACAATTAATTTTCAATAACCTATTCAATAATTCATTACTTTAACTTAATATAATGTTGCGATCAATTGTCGATCGCACTCTTTAGACATATCAATCACTTTAAATGTGTAAAACACAATTATTTTTCAGTAACCAATTCAAAAAATTCATTACTTTAACTTAATAAAATGTTGCGATCAATTGTCGATGGCACTCTTTAGACATATTAATCACTTTAAATGTGTAAAACACAATTATTTTTCAGTAACCAATTCAATAATTCATTACTTTAACTTAATATAATGTTGTGATCAATTAATGATCGCACCCTTTAGACATATCTATCACTGTAAATGTGTAAACAACAACTAATCTTCACTATCCAATTCAATAATTCATTACTTTGACTTAATATAATGTTGCGATCAATTGTCGGTCGCACCCTTTAGACATATGAATCACTGTGAATGTGTAAACAAAAACTAATCTTCAATATCCAATTCAATAATTCATTACTTTAATTTAGTATAATGTTTGCGATTAATTGTCGATCGGACCCTTTACACATATCTATCATTGGAAATGTGTAAACAACAACTAATCTTCACTATCTAATTAAATAATTCATTACGTTGGATTAATATAATGCTGCGATCAATTGTCGATCGAACCCTATAGACATATCAATAACTGTGAATGCGTAAACAGCAACTAATCTTCATTATCCAATTCAATAATCCATTACTTTGACTTAATATAATGCTGCGATCAATTGTCGATCGCACCCTTTAGACATATCAATCACTATGAATGTGTAAACAACAACTAATCTTCAATATCCAATTCAATAATTCATTACTTTAACTTAATATAATGTTTGCAATCAATTTTCGATCGCACCCTTTAGACATATCTGTCACTGTAAATGTGTAAACGACAACTAATCTTCACTATCCAATTATGTAATTCATTACTTTTACTTAATATAATATTGCGATCAATTTTCGATCTCACCGTATAGACATATCAAACATTGTGAATGTGTAAGAAACAACTAATCTTCAATAACATATTCAATAATTCATTACTTTGACATAATATAATGCTGCGATCAATTGTCGATCGCACCCTATAGACATATCAATAACTGTCAATACGTAACCAACAACTAATCTTCAATATCGAATTAAATTATCCATTACTTTGACTTAATATATTATTGCGATCAATTGTCGATCGCACCCTTTAGACATATCAATCACTGTGAATGTGTAAACAACAACTAATCTTCAATATCCAATTCAATAATTCATTACTTTAACTTAATATAATGTTTGCAATCAATTTTTGATCACACCCTTTAGACATATCTGTCACTGTAAATGTGTAAATGACAACTAATCTTCACTATCCAATTCTGTAATTCATTACTTGGAATTAATAGGATATTGCGATCAATTGTCGATCGCACCGTATTGACATATTTATCACTGTGAATGTATAAACAACAACTAATCTTCAATAACATATTCAATAATTCATTACTTTAACTTAATATAATGTTGCGATCAATTTTGGATCGCACTCTTTAGACATATCAATCACTTTAAATGTGTAAATAACAATTATTTTTCAATAACCAATTCAATAATTTATTACTTTAACCTAATATAATGTTGCGATCAAATGTCGATCGTACTCTTTAGACATATCAATCACTTTAAATGTGTAAATAACAATTATTTTTCAATAACCAATTCAATAATCATTACTTTAACTTAATAAAATGTTGCGATCATCTGTCGATCGCATCCTTTGTACATATCAATCTCTGTAAATGTGTAAATAACAATTAATTTTCAATAATCTATTCAATAATTCATTACTTTAACTTAATATAATATTGCGATCAATTGTTGATCGCACTCTTTAGACATATCAATCACTTTAAATGTGTAAAACACAATTATTTTTCAGTAACCAATTCAATAATTGATTACTTTCACTTAATATAATGTTGCGATCAATTGTTGATCGCACCCTTTAGACATATCTATCACTGTAAATGTGTAAACAACAACTAATCTTCACTATCCAATTCAATAATTCATTACTTTGACTTAATATAATGTTGCGATCAATTGTCGATCGCACCCTTTAGACATATGAATCACTGTGAACGTGTAAACACTAACTAATGTTCAATATCCAATTGAATAATTTATAACTTTAACTTAATATAAAGTTTGTGATCAATTGTCGATCCCACCCTTTACACATATCTATCATTGGAAATGTGTAAACAACAACTAATCTTCACTATCCAATTAAATAATTCATTACCTTGACTTAATATAATGCTTCAATCAATTGTGGATCGCACCCTATAGACATATCAATAACCGTGAATGCATAAACAACAACTAATCTTTAATATCCAATTCAATAAACCATTACTTTGACTTAATATAATGTTGCGATCAATTGTCGATCGCACCCTTTAGACATATCAATCACTGTGAATGTGTAAACAACAACTAATCTTCAATATCCAATTCAATAATTCATTACTTTAACTTAATATAATGTTTGCGATCAATTTTCGATCGCACCCTTTAGACATTTCTGTCACTGTATATGTGTAAACGACAACTAATCTTCACTATCAAATTCTGTAATTCATTACTTTGACTTAATATAATATTGCGATCAATTGTCGATCACACCGTATAGACATATCAATCACTGTGAATGTGGAAACAATAGCTAATCTTCAATAACATATTCCATAATTCATTACTTTATCTTAATATAAAGTTGCGATCAATTGTCGTTTGCACTAATTAGACATATCAATCACTTTAAATATGTAAAACACAATTATTTTTCAGTAACTAATTCAAAAAATTCGTTACTTTAACTTAATACAATGTTGCGATCAATTGCCGATCGCACCCTTTAGACATATCAATCACTTTAAATGTGTAAAACACAATTATTTTTCAGTAACCAATTCAATAATTCATTACTTTAACTTAATATAATGTTGCGATCAATTGTTGATCGCACCCTTTAGACATATCTATCACTATAAATGTGTAAACAACAACTAATCTTCACTATCTAATTCAGTAATTCATTACTTTAACTTAATATAATATTGCGATCAATTGTCGATCGCACCCTTTAGACATATGAATCACTGTGACCGTGTAAACAATAACTAATCTTCAATATCCAATTCAACAATTCATTACTTTAACTTAATATAATGTTTGCGATCAATTGTCGATCGCACCCTTTACACATATCTATCATTGGAAATGTATAAACAACAACTAATCTTAACTATCCAATTAAATAATTCATTACTTTGACTTAATATAATGCTGCGATCAATTGTCGATCGCACCCTATAGACATATCAATAACTGTGAATGCGTAAACAACAACTAATCTTCAATATCCAATTCAATAATCCATTACTTTGACTTAATATAATGTTGCGATCAATTGTCGATCGCACCCTTTAGACATATCAATCACTGTGAATGTGTAAACAACAACTAATCTTCAATATCAAATTCAATAATTCATTACTTTAACTTAATATAATGTTTGCGATCAATTTTTGATCGCACCCTTTAGACATATCTGTCACAGTAAATATGTAGACGACAACTAATCTTCACTATCCAATTCTGCAATTCATTACTTTGACTTAATATAATATTGCGATTAATTATCGATCGCACCGTATAGACATATCAATCACTGTGAATGTGTAAATAACAACTAATCTTCAATAACATATTCAATAATTTATTACTTGATCTTAATATAATGTTGCGATCAATTGTCGTTCCTTTTCTTTAGACATATCAATCACTTTAAATGTGTAAACACAATTATTTTTCAGTAACCAATTCAAAAAATTCATTACTTTAACTTAATACAATGTTGCTATCAATTGTCGATCGCTCCCTTTAGACATATTTGTAACGCTTGTAACTTTCTGTAATATTATATTATTATATAAGGATTTTTATTTCTTTCTTCCTGCTCACTTTTCTCTCTCGACCTCACCAGAACATTCTTCTCTCTCTGTAACCGATTATCTCCTCCGATTTCACTTTGCCATAACTTTCAATCTGCTCGTCCGATTCCAGTAATTTTTGTGTTTTTGGATTCCTCGCGGAGAGTACTTCAAAACGCCTATAAGAAATGCCACCGTCGATGCCGATGATAATGCATCCCTGCGACTTCCGGAGTGATTTCTGGTCGATTCAGATTTCGGTTTTAGGAACGGACACCACCATTGGAATCAGGAGATCGAGAACTCCTTAAACCTGCTGTCAGGTTATTTCGTCGCTGTTCTCCGTTTTCGGATACCGTTTCTCGCTGTGTTTCGATTTCCAAAATTTCCAAACTCTTCTGGATTGATCTTTATCGGTTTTCGGGTATATTAGGCTAAAGAAATCTTTAGAGGTCAGGTAGGTTCTCCTATTCATGCTTAATTGGATTAGTTTTCGAAACTGTGATTTAAATAACGTTATTAAGAAATAGTTTTGAATATTATTATTATTATTGCTGCTGATATAAAATGGTTATTGAATAAATTATTTTGTTATTGAAAAGTTGATTTTGGTTATTGATTAAGAATCTGCAGGATTTGTATTATGAAATGTGATAATGTTTATTATGGTAATTGCTATCAACCTGAGATTTATATTATTGTTATGGAAAGTGGTTATGGTGAGATATCCCTATGTGGATATGTTGGTGGGGGTGAGCGCGTGACACGAGAGTGGGAGGGTGGACACTGCCTCCTTGGGTGCGAGTACCTAAACCTGCGCAGGGTAGTGGCATGTATGGTTCACGGGCACCGGTGATATTATATATTATTGTATCAGTGTTGATAGCATGGAAATTTATGATTTTGATATGGTAACTCAATTTGCTGTTATTATTTTTATTGATTTTGAGAAATCGGATTTGATACTGGTTATTCAGATATTTGATGAATGTAAAAAGGTTTTGGACATGATTACTGATTATTACTCTGTTTATGAAACTATTTGAATAAACTGAATTCTGCAGATTTGTTTCTGAATATCTAGTTAAGTTGTGAATAGGGGATTGGAACCTAAGGGCGAGTAGCTCACATCTACTCAATTAACATTTTTCAGGTGATACTCGGGACGTTCCTGGACGTCAAGCTTGATAGGTGTTACTTCCTGAAGGATCTTTGGTTCTTTTTGGGTTGTATAGGTCTGTACAGTTGTATCTTCAGGATTTTGTTAAGTTATGTTCTGTATTTGTAAGCTGAAAGTTGAATTAGTGGTGATGTAATATATATTATGGATTATCTGGATTTGACTGCCAGGTTGGATTTTGTTGACTTTTTGACTGAAATTGTATAGTCCCCGGGGGCATTTGAACGTATTTGATTGGTTCTTATTTATATTTTATTATTTTGTTTTCTTTGACTTTTCAAAAAGTTACAGCCCTATAAAAGAGTTGTGACAGTTTTTGGTATCAGAGCCCGGTCTGGTTCTTTGGGGATCAGACGTGTCATTTTACTTTCTATTTTGGGTTTTTGAATTACATCACCATTAATTAAGACTTTCTGTGAATATACAGTTCATCAAGATGCCTCCTCGGAGATGTGCTTTTGGGTCACGCCCAGCACCAGAGGTTGGGGAAGGAACAGGTGAAGTTCCTGGTCGGCATCAAGCTATAAAAGAGTTTCTGAAATTGAAACCCCCTAGTTTTGAGGTTGGTGTTAATCCATCTGAGGCGGAGAAATGGTTGAAATCTATAAAGAAGAAACTGGATGTTTCAGAAGTACCTGTTGCGAATCATGTAACTTTCGCCGCTTATCAACTGGAGGGTGCAGCGGATGAATGGTGGAATATGGTCAAAGCGGAACATGATGTCAATGAAATGGATTGGGATGAATTTGAAATACTTTTCCGCGAGACTTTTATTCCTATTGCTTATCTTCAGGATAAGATATCTGAGTTCAATGATCTGGAGCAGGGAGATAAGTCAGTTGTGGATTATCATGCTAACTTTATCAGATTATCTAGATATAATCCAGGAGTAGTGAAGGATACTATGCATCACTGTGTTAAATTTAAAGATGGTTTACGAGGTGCAATTCAGGCCATGGTGACTGCTTGTCCACTGAATGACTTTTCTGAATTGGTTGCTGCAGCATAACGGGCAGAAGAGCACCAGAACAAGCAGTACGGTCCATATAAGAGGAAAAAAAAAGATGGTGGAAAGGCTGGGCAGATGGGAAGAGGTAGAGCACAAAGTTCCAGGTCCAGTGGAAGTATAACTAGTGTGAGTAACGGATCGTCCGGCAGTGGTCGATACCAACCCTATGCTTGCTATAACTGTGGACAACCTGGGCACAGAAAGAGAGAATGTCCTCAACTTCAACCTCAACCTCAGTTTTCTCAGGGTACTCCACAAGGAAGTCAGTCTGGATCAGTATCTTGGAGAGGACAGGGGAGTCAGATGCGACCTGAGCAATCTTATTCCTATCCTCAGCCATATGTTCCTAGATCTCAGCAATCAGGATACCAGCGACCCTATTATCCACAGTATCGACCTCAGATGATGGGATATCAGGAACCTCAACAATTTCCTGGTGCTGGAGTCAGTGGTAGTTTTGGAGGAAGAGGGACTGGATCCAGAGGTAGTCAGCCAAGCCAGGGTCGTGGGAACCGTGGAAGAGGTAGGGCTGCTGGGCAATCTTTTGCTGTGAGAGGATCAAGTGAGGTGGAGGGACCTATAAATAACACTGTGGTTGAAGGTATGGTTCTTGTTTCAAGTTGTTGGGCTCATGTGTTATTTGATTCTGGTGCTACCCATTCTTTTATATCCTCGATGTTTGTTATGTCTTTGGGGTTGGAACTTGAATCGTTTAACCCCCCTTTACTTTTGAGATTACCAACAGGAGACTCTCTTTCAGTGACTCGAATGGTAAGAGATTGTCCTGTAATAATAGGATATCGGAATTTGAAAAATGATTTGGTAGAGATTTCTATGAATTAGTTTGATGTTATTTTGGGAATGGATTGGTTGAATCGATATAGGGTGATGCTCGATAATTATCGGAAAAGAGTGGTTTGTCATTTGCAGAACGGACAGATTGTTGTATATCAAGCGTGTTCTAACGATACGATGGTTAGCCCTATTCTTAAGACGTCTGTTGGTGGGAAGAGGAATCTGGAATGTCTCGGAATCATGTTTGCTCTGAAAGATGAAGTCGAGGGAGCGAGTTCTCCTTTAACTCTAGATGTGGTGGAGGAGTATATTGATGTGTTTCCAGATGAACTCCCTGGACTTCCACCCAAGAGGGATATCGATTTCTGCATCGATTTAATTCCGGGAATATCACCGATCTCGATTGCTCCTTATCGTATGGCTCCAGCCAAGTTAGCTGAATTGCAGAAGCAATTGAATGAATTGCTTGGTAAGGGATTTATTTAACCGAGTGTATCTCCGTGGGGGGCACCAGTTTTATTTGTAAAGAAACACGATGGTTCGTTGAGATTGTGTGTTGATTATCGACAACTTAATCGTCGAACTATAAAGAATAAGTATCCCTTGCCCCGCATTGATGAATTGTTTGATCAGTTAGGTGGATCCAGGTATTTCTCAAAGATTGATTTGAGGTCAGGTTACCACCAACTCAGAATCAAAGAGGAAGATGTACCCAAAACAGCTTTTCGAACTCGATATGGGCATTTTGAGTTCTTGGTGATGCCTTTCGGGTTGACAAATGCTCCTGCTGCATTTATGGATATGATGAACCGTATTTTTAGACCTTATTTGGATCGGTTTGTCATAGTTTTCATTGATGACATCTTGGTTTATTCTAAGACATTAGAGGAGCATGCAGAGCACTTGAGAATCATTTTGCAGACGTTGAGGGATAATCAGTTATATGCTAAAAATGAGAAGTGTGATTTCTTGTTAACTGAAGTGAAATTCCTAGGGCATGTTGTTTCTCATGAAGGTATTTCAGTAGATCCATCTAAAGTAGAATCAATTACTCAATGGGAACTACCTAGGAATGTGGGTGAAGTTAGATGGTCTGGCTGGATATTATCGGCGTTTTGTTGAGAATTTTTCTCGTATTGCTTTGCCTCTGACTCAGTTAACTAGAAAGGACGTCCGGTATGTATGGGATGATTCATGTGAGGCAGCCTTTCTGGAACTCAAGAAAAGATTGACATCAGCACCCATCTTGATCGTTCCAAGTGAGGGGGAACCTTATTCTATGTATACAGATGCCTCTAGGAATGGATTAGGATGTGTTCTGATGCAGCAAGGTCATGTTGTGGCTTATTCTTCGAGGTAATTGAAGAATCATGAAAGGAACTATCCCACCCATGATTTGGAGTTAGCCGCTATCATTTTCGGATTGAAGATTTGGAGATGTTATCTTTATGGAGTAAGGTTTGAAATATATTCTGACCATAAGAGTCTCCAGTATCTCTTTACGCGGAGAGATTTGAACTTGAGACAACAGAGATGGATTGAATATATGGAAGATTATGATTTCAGTTTCATTTACCATCCGGGTAAGGGTAATGTGGTAGCATATGCTTTGAGCCGCAAAAAGCATGGTACGTTATCTAGTCTGGCATTGGAGGATTGGGATAGATCAATATTATGGGTGAATATAATCTATACCCTTATGAATTGGGTGATCAAGTTTGGGTATGCAACGTTGTAGCTACCCCATCTTTGGTTCAACAGGTGAAGCATGGTCAATGGTATGATGACTTCCTGTTTCAAGTGCGCACTCATTTGGAGGATGGTATAACAATAGAAGGTTGGAAATTGGAATCCGATGGATCCCTTAGATATAAACGGAAATTGGTGGTTCCGAATGATCCTGATCTCAAGGGAGCGATATTATATGAAGCACATCATTCTAAGTTTGTTGTATATCCTGGTGGTATCAAGATGTATCAAAATTTAAGGAAGCAATACTGGTGGCGAGGAATGAAAAGGGAAGTTGCGCAATATGTGGCTAAATGTATGAATTGTCAGCAGGTTAAGGTAGAACATCTCAAGCCCGTTGGGATGATTCAACCTTTACCTATACCGGAATGGAAATGGGATTATGTTACCATGGATTTTGTTTCCGGGTTACCTAAAACACAACAAGGATTTGATAAATTTTGGGTAATCATGGATCGATTGACAAAGTCAGCTCATTTCATTCCGATTAAAGCCACTTATTCTCCGACGCAACTTAGCACTTTGTATATAAATAATATCATTCGATTGCATGGTGTACCTACAAGTATTGTATCGGATAGGGACCCCAGATTCACATCTAAGTTTTGGAAAGCTTTACAAAAGGAATTGGGGACTAGGTTGGATTTTTGTACAGCTTTCCATCCTCAGACTGATGGACAATCTGAAAGAGTTATCCAGGTTCTCGAGGATATGCTTAGAGCTTGTGCTTTAGATTTTGCTGGAAGCTGGAGTGATCATCTACCTCTAGTAGAGTTTTCATATAACAATAGTTATCAGTCCAGTATTGGTATGGCTCCTTATGAAGCTTTATATGGGAGACCGTGTAGATCTCCACTTTGTTGGGCTGAAAATGAGGACCACGTTACTCTCGGGCCGGATTTGATTCAAGAGACTACCAAAAAGGTTAGAATCATTCGTGGGAGACTAAAGACGACTCAAAGTCGACAGAAAAGTTATGCTGATAGAAGAAGAAGACCTTTGGAATTTAATGTTGGAGACTTTATGTTTCTTAAAGTGAGTCCAAGGCGCGGGATAGTAAGATTCGGCACCAAAAGTAAGCTTGCTCCAAGATTTACAGGTCCTTTTGAGATTATTGAAAGAATTGGACGTTTGGCCTATCGTTTAGCTTTACCTCAGGAATTATCTCACGTGCATAACGTGTTTCACGTGTCCATGTTGAGGAAATATGAACCGGATCCTTCACACGTTATTCCTTGGATGGACGTTTCTATTCAAGAGAATGCGACGTATGAAGAAGCTCCGATGCAGATTGTAGATCGACATATAAAGATACTTCGGCATCGTGAGGTTCCACTGGTTAAGATTCTATGGTAATATCATGGTTTAGAGGAAACCACTTGGGAGCTAGAATCTGAGATGGTTAAGCGTTTTCCTTATCTTCTTCAGTGAGATAAGAATTTCGGGGTCGAAATTCTTTTAGGGGAGGAGAGTTGTAACGCTTGTAACATTCTCTAATATTATATTATTATGTTGACTTTTGACCTCGGGCCTGGTTGTAAGAGACCAAAACTTTTGTGGTCAAAGTGTAATTTTAAAAAGTTCAAGGGTTGTTTTTGTAATTGCCTTATTATATAAGGATTTTTATTTCTTTCTTCCTGCTCACTTTTCTCTCTCGACCTCACTAGAACATTCTTCTCTCTCTGTAACCGATTATCTCCTCCGATTTCACTTTGCCATAACTTTCAATCCGCTCGTCCTATTCCAGTGATTTTCGTGTTTTTGAATTCCTCGCGGAGAGTACTTCAAAACGCCTATAAGAAATGCCATTGTTGACGCCGCTGATAATGCGTTCCTGCGACTTCCGGAGTGATTTCTGGTCGATTCTGATTTCGGTTTGAGGAACGGACACCACCATTGGAATCAGGAGATCGAGAACTCTTAAACCTGCTGTCAGGTTATTTCGTCGCTGTTCTCCGTTTTTGGGTACCGTTTCTGCTGTGTTTCGATTTCTAAAATTTCCAAACTCTTCTGGATTGATCTTTATCGGTTTTCGGGTATATTGGGCTAAGGAATTCTTCGGAGGTCAGGTAGGTTATCCTATTCATGCTTAATTGGATTGGTTTTCGAAACTGTGATTTAAATAACGTTATTAAGAAATAGTTTTGAATATTATTATTATTGCTGCTGATATAAAATGGTTATTGAATAAATTATTTTGTTATTGAAAAGTTGATTTTGGTTATTGATTAAGAATCTGCAGGATTTGTATTATGAAATGTGATAATGTTTATTATGGTAATTGCTATCAACCTGGGATTTATATTATTGTTATGGAAAGTGGTTATGGTGAGATATCCCTATGTGGATATGTTGGTGGCGGTGAGCGCGTGACACGAGAGTGGGAGGGTGGACACTACCTCCTTGGGTGCGAGTCCCTAAACCTGCGCAGGATTGTGTCATGTATGGTTCACGGGCACCAGTGATATTATATATTATTGTATCAGTGTTGATTGCATGGAAATTTATGATTTTGATATGGTAACTCAATTTGCTATTATTATTTTTATTGATTTTGAGAAATCGGATTTGATACAAGTTATTCGGATATTTGATGAATATAAAAAGGTTTTGGACATGATTACTGATTATTACTCTGTTTATGAAACTATTTGAATAAACTGAATTCTGCAGATTTGTTTCTGAATATCTGGTTAAGTTATGAATAGGGGATTGGAACCTACGGGCGAGTAGCTCACATCTACTCAATTAACATATTTCAGGTGATACGCGAGACGTTCCGGGACGTCAAGCTTGATAGGTGTTACTTCCTGAAGGATCTTGGGTTCTTTTTGGGTTGTATAGGTCTGTACAGTTGTATCTTCAGGATTTTGTTAAGTTATGTTCTGTATATGTAAGCTGAAAGTTGAATTAGTGGTGATGTAATATATATTATGGATTATCTGGATTTGACTGCCAGGTTGGATTTTGTTGACTTTTTGACTGAAATTGTATAGTCCCTGGGGGCATTTGAACGTATTTGATTGGTTCTTATTTATATTTTATTATTTTGTTTTCTTTGACTTTTCAAAAAGTTACAGCCCTATAAAAGGGTTGTGACAATATCAATCACTTTAAATGTGTAAAACACAATTATTTTTCAGTAACCAATTCAATAATTCATTACTTTAATAATGTTGCGATCAATTGTTGATCGCACCCTTTAGACATATCTATCACTATAAATGTGTAAACAACAACTAATCTTCACTATCCAATTCAATAATTCATTACTTTGACTTAATATAATGTTGCGATCAATTGTCGATCGCACCCTTTAGACATATGAATCATTGTGAACGTGTAAACAATAACTAATCTTCAATATCCAATTAAATAATTCAATACTTTAACTTAATATAATGTTTGCGATCAATTGTCGATCGCACCCTTTACACATATCTATCATTGGAAATGTGTAAACAACAACTAATCTTCACTATCCAATTAAATAATTCATTACTTTGACTTAATATAATGCTGCGATCAATTGTCGATCGCACCCTATAGACATATCAATAATTGTGAATGCGTAAACAACAACCAATCTTCAATATCCAATTCAATAATCCATTACTTTGACTTAATATAATGTTGCGATTAATTGTCGATCGCACCCTTTAGACATATCAATCACTGTTAATGTGCAAACAACAACTAATCTTCAATATCCAATTCAATAATTCATTACTTTAACTTAATATAATGTTTGCGATCAATTTTCGATCGCACCCTTTAGACATATCTGTCACTGTAAATGTGTAAACGACAACTAATCTTCACTATCCAATTCTGTAATTCATTACTTTGACTTAATATAATATTGCGATCAATTGTCGATCGCACCGTATAGACATATCAATCACTGTGAATGTGTAAACAACAACTAATCTTCAATAACATATTCAATAATTCATTACTTTATCTTAATATAATGTTGCGATCAATTGTCGATCGCACTCTTTAGACATATCAATCACTTTAAATGTGTAAATAACAATTATTTCTCAATAACTGATTCAATATTTCATTACTTTAACTTAATATAATGTTGCGATCAATTGTCGATCGCATCCTTTGTACATATCAATTTCTGTAAATGTGTAAAACACAATTATTTTTCAGTAACCAATTTAACAATTCATTTCTTTAACTAAATATAATGTTGTGAGCAATTGTTGATCGCACCCTTTAGACATATCTATCACCATAAATGTGTAAACAACAACTAATATTTACTATCCAATTCAATAATTCATTACTTTGACTTAATATAATGTTGCGATCAAGTGTCGATCGCACCCTTTAGACATATCAATAAAGAGTGCGATAGACAATTGATTGCAACATTATTTTAAGTTAAAGTAATGAATTATTGAATAGGTTATTGAATATTAATTGTTGTTTACACATTCACAATGATTGATATGTCTATAAGGTGCGATCGACAATTGATCACAACATTATATTAAGTTAAAATAATGATTTATAGAATTGGTTATTGGATAGTAATTGTTGTTTAAACATTCACAGTGATTGATATGTCTAAAGGGTGCGATCGACAATTGATCGCAACATTATATTTAGTTAAAATAATGAATTATTGAATTGGTTATTGGATAGTAATTGTTGTTTAAGCATTCACAGTGATCGATATGTCTAAAGGGTGCGATCGACAATTGATCGCAACATTATATTAAGTTACAGTAATGAATTATTGAATTGGTTATTGGAAATTAATTGTTGTTTACGTAATCATAGTGATTGATATGTCAAAAGGGTGCGATCTACAATTGATCGCAACATTATATTAAGTATATGTAATGAATTATTTATTTGGATATTGAATAGTAGTTTTTGTTTACACATTTATAGTAATTGATATGTCTAAAAGGTGCAATCAACAATTGATCCAAACATTATATTAACTTAAAGTAATGAATTATTGAATTGGTTATTGAAAAATAAATGTATTTACATATTTAAAGTGATTGATATATCTAAAGAGTGCGATCGACAATTAAATGCAACATTATATTAAGTTAATGTAATGAATTATTTAATTGGTTATTGAAAAATAATTATTGTTTACAGATTTACAGTTATAGATAGGTCTAAAGGGTGCAATCGAGAATTTATTTCAACATTATATTAAGTTAAAGAAATGAATTATTGAATTGGTTACTGAAAAATAATTGTGTTTACACATTTAAAATGATTGATATGTCTAACGAGTGCGATCTACAATTGATCGCAACATTATATTAAGTTAAAGTATGAATTATTGAATTGGTTATTGAAAAATAATTTTTGTTTACACATTTAAAGTGATTGATATGTCAAAAGAGTGCGATTGAAAATTGATCGCAATATTATATTAAGTTAAAGTAATGAATTATTGAATTAATTATTGAAAAATAATTGTTGTTTACATATTTGACGTGATTGATATGTCTAAATAGTGCGATCTACAATTGATCGCAATATTATATTTAGTTATAGTAATGAATTATTTAGTTGGTTTTTATAAATAAAAAAAAATTGTTGTTTACACATTTAAAGTGATTGAATGTCTAAACAGTGTGATCGACAATTGATCGCAACATTGCATTAAATTAAAGTAATGAATTATTGAATTTGTCATTGAAAAATAATTGTTGTTTACACATTTAAAGTGATTGATATGTCTAAAGAGTGCGATTGAAAATTGATCGCAACATTATATTAAGTTAAAGTAATGAATTATTGAATTGGTTATTTTAAAATAATTGTTGTTTACACATTTGACGTGATTGATATGTCTAAAGAGTGCGATCGACAATTGATCGCAACATTATATTAAACTAAAATAATGAATTATTGAATTGGTTATTGGATAGTAATTGTTGTTTATACTTTCACAATGATTGATATGTTTAAAGGGTGTGATCGACAATAGATCGTTATATTATATTAAGTTAAAGTAATGAATTATTGAATTGGTTATTGGAAATTAATTGTTGTTTACAAATTCATAGTGATTGATATGTCAAAAGGGTGCGATTGATACTTAATCGCAAAATTATATTAAGTTAATGTAATGAATTATTGAATTGGATATTGAATATTAGTGGTTTTTACACATTTACATTGATTAATACGTCTAAAGAGTGCAATCGACAATTGATCGCAACATTATATTAAGATAAAGTAATGAATTTTTGAATTGCTTATTGAAAAATAATTGCTAGTTAAACATTTAAAGTGATTGATATGTCTAAAAAGTGCGAACGACAATTGATTGCAACATTATATTAAGTTAAAGTAATGAATTATTGAAAAGGTTATTGAAGATTAGTTGTTGTTTACACATTCACAGTGATTGATATGTCTATAAGGTGAGATCGAAAATTGATCGCAACAATATGTTCTGTTAAAGTAATGTATAATTGAATAGGTTATTGAAAATTAATTGTTGTTTACACATTTACAAAGATTTATATGTACAAAGGATATGATCGACAATTGATCGCAACATTATATTAAGTTAAAGTAATGAATTATTGAATTGGTTATTGAAAAATAATTGTTATTTACACATTTAAAGTGATTGATATGTCTGACGAGTGCGATCGACAATTGATTGCAATATTATATTAAGTTAAAGTAATGAATTATTGAATAGGTTATTGAAGATTAGTTGTTGTTTACACATTCACAGTGATTGATATGTCTATAGGGTGCGATCGAAAATTGATGGCAACATAATATTAAGTCAAAGTAATAAATTATTGAATTGGGTAGTGAAGATTAGTTGTTGTTTACACATTTACAGTGATAGATATGTGTAAAAGGTGCGATCGACAATTGATCGCAAACATTATATTAAGCTAAAGTAATGAATTATTGAATTTGTTATTGGAAATTACTTGTTTACATATTCACAGTGATTGATACGTCTAAAGGGTGCGATCGACAATTGATTGCAACATTATATTAAGTTAAACAAATGAATTATTAAATTGGATAGTGAAGATTAGTTGTTGTTTACACATTTACAGTTATAGATATGTCTAAAGGGTGCGATCTACAATTGATCGCAACATTATATTAAGTTAAAGTCATGAATTATTGAATTGGATAGTGAAGATTAGTTGTTGTTTACACATTGACAGTGGTAGATATGTCTAAAGGGTGCGATCGGCAATTGATCGCAACATTATATTAAGTTCAAGTAATGATTTATTGAATTGGATATTGAAGATTAGTTACTGTTTACATATTCACAGTTATTGATATGTCTAAAGGGTGCGATCGACAATTGATCGCAACATTATATTAAGTTAAAGTAAAGAATTATTGAATTGGATAGTGAAGATTAGTTATTGTTTACACAGTTACAATGATAGATACGTCAAAAGGCTGCGATCGACAATTGATCGTAACATTATATTAAGTTAAAGTAATGAATAATTGAATTGGTTATTGAAAAATAATTGTTGTTTACACATTTAAAGTGATAGATATGTCTAACGAGTGCGATCGACAATTGATTGCAACATTATATTAAGTTAAAGTAATGAATTGTTGAATAGGTTATTGAAGATTAGTTGTTGTTTACACATTCACAGTGATTGATATGTCTATAGGGTGCGATCGACAATTGATGGCAACATTATATTAAGTCAAAGTAATAAATTATTGAATTGGGAAGTGAATAGGTTATTGAAAATTAATTGTTGTTTACACATTTACAGAGATTGATATGTACAAAGGATGTGATCGACAATTGATCGCAACATTATATTAAGTTAAAGTAATGAATTATTGAATTGGTTATTGAAACATAATTGTTATTTACACATTTAAAGTGATCGATATGTCTGACGAGTACGATCGACAATTGATTGCAACATTTTATTAAGTTAAAGTAATAAATTATTGAATAGGTTATTGAAGATTAGTTGTTGTTTACACATTCACATTGATTGATATGTCTATAGGGTGCGATCGACAATTGATGGAAACATAATATTAAGTCAAAGTAATAAATTATTGAATTGGGGAGTGAAGATTAGTTGTTGTTTACACATTTACAGTGATAGATATGTCTAAAGGGTGCGATCGACAATTGATCGCAAACATTTTATTAAGTTAAAGTAATGAATTATTGAATTGGTTATTGGAAAATAGTTGTTGTTTACATAGTCACAGTGATTGATATGTCTAAAGGGTGCGATCGACAATTGATTGCAACATTATATTATGTTAAAGTAATGAATTATTAAATTGGATAGTGAAGATTAGTTGTTGTTTACACATTTACAGTTACAGATATGTCTAAAGGGTGCGATCGACAATTGATTGCAACATTATATGAAGTTAAAGTAATGAATTATTTAATTGGATAGTGAAGATTAGTTGTTGTTTACACATTGACAGTGAAATATATGTCTAAAGGGTGCAATCGACAATTGATCGCGACATTATATTAAGTTCAAATAATGATTTATTGAATTGCATATTGAAGATTAGTTGTTGTTTACATATTCACAGTTATTGATATGTCTAAAGGGTACGATCGACAATTAATCGAAACATTATATTAAGTCAAAGTAATGAATTATTGAATTGGATAAGGAAGATTAGAAGTTGTTTACTCATTTACAGTGATTGATATGTCTAAAGGGTGTGATCGACAATTGATCGTAATATTATATTAAGTTAAAGTAATGAATTATTGAATTGGTTATTGAAAACTAATTGTTATTTACACATTTAAAGTGATTGATATGTCTAACGAGTGCGATCGACAATTGATTGCAATATTATATTTAGTTAAAGTAATGAATTATTAAATAGGTTATTAAAGATTAGTTGTTGTTTACATATTCACAGTGATTGATATGTCTATAGGGTGCGATCGACAATTGATGGCAACATAATATTAAGTCAAAGAAGTAAATTATTGAATTGGGTAGTGAAGATTAGTTGTTGTTTACACATTTACAGTGATAGATATGTCCAAACGGTGCGATCGACAATTGATCGCAAACATTATATTAAGTTAAAGTAATGAATTATTGAATTGGTTATTGGAAATTACTTGTTGTTTACATATTCACAATGATTGATATGTTTAAAGGGTCCGATCGACAATTGATCGCAACATTATATTAAGTTAAAGTAATGAATGATTGAATTGAATAGTGAAGATTAGTTGTTGTTTACACATTTACAGTTATAGATATGTCTAAAGGGTGCGATCGACAATTCATCACAACATTATATTAAGTTAAAGTAAAGAATTATTGAATTGGATAGTGAAGATTAGTTATTGTTTACACAGTTACAATGATAGATACGTCAAAAGGCTGCGATCGACAATTGATCGTAACATTATATTAAGTTAAAGTAATGAATAATTGAATTGGTTATTGAAAAATAATTGTTGTTTACGCATTTAAAGTGATAGATATGTCTAACGAGTGCGATCGATAATTGATTGCAATATTATATTATGTTAAAGTAATGAATTGTTGAATAGGTTATTGAAGATTAGTTGTTGTTTACACATTCACAGTGATTGATATGTCTATAGGGTGCGATCGACAATTGATGGCAACATTATATTAAGTGAAAGTAATAAATTATTGAATTGGGAAGTGAATAGGTTATTGAAAATTAATTGTTGTTTACACATTTACAGAGATTGATATGTACAAAGGATGTGATCGACAATTGATCGCAACATTATATTAAGTTAAAGTAATGAATTATTAAATTGGTTATTGAAACATAATTATTATTTACACATTTAAAGTGATCGATATGTCTGACGAGTACGATTGACAATTGATTGCAACATTTTATTAAGTTAAAGTAATAAATTATTGAATAGGTTATTGAAGATTAGTTGTTGTTTACACATTCACATTGATTGATATGTCTATAGGGTGCGATCGACAATTGATGGAAACATAATATTAAGTCAAAGTAATAAATTATTGAATTGGGGAGTGAAGATTAGTTGTTGTTTACGCATTTATAGTGATAGATATGTCTAAAGGGTGCGATCCAATTGATCGCAAACATTATATTAAGTTAAAGTAATGAATTATTGAATTGGTTATTGGAAAATAGTTGTTGTTTACATAGTCACAGTGATTGATATGTCTAAAGGGTGCGATCGACAATTGATCGTAACATTATATTAAGTTAAAGTAATGAATTATTGAATTGGTTATTGAAAACTAATTGTTATTTACACATTTAAAGTGATTGATATGTCTAACGAGTGCGATCGACAATTGATTGCAACATTATATTTAGTTAAAGTAATGAATTATTGAATAGGTTATTAAAGATTAGTTGTTGTTTACATATTCACAGTGATTGATATGTCTATAGGGTGCGATCGACAATTGATGGCAACATAATATTAAGTCAAAGAAGTAAATTATTGAATTGGGTAGTGAAGATTAGTTGTTGTTTACACATTTACAGTGATAGATATGTCTAAACGGCGCGATCGACAATTGATCGCAAACATTATATTAAGTTAAAGTAATGAATTATAGAATTTGTTATTGGAAATTTCTTGTTGTTTACATATTCACAATGATTGATATGTCTAAAGGGTGCGATCGACAATTGATCGCAACATTATATTAAGTTAAAGTAATGAATGATTGAATTGGATAGTGAAGATTAGTTATTGTTTACACAATACAGTTATTGATATGTCTAAAGGGTGCGATCGACAATTCATCACAACATTATATTAAGTTAATGTAATGAATTATTGAAAAGTTTATTGAAGATTAGTTGTTGTTTACACATTCACAGTGATTGATATGTCTATAAGATGAGATCGAAAATTGATCGCAACATTATATTAAGTCTAAGTAATGAATTATTGAATTGGATAGTGAAGATTAGTTGTTGTTTACACATTTACAGTGATAGATATATCTAAAGGGTGCGATCGACAATTGATCGCAACATTATATTAAGTTCAAGTAATGATTTATTGAATTGGATATTGAATATTAGTTGTTGTTTACATATTCACAGTTATTGATATGTCTAAAGGGTGCGATCGACTATTGATCGCAAATATTATATTAAGTTAAAGTAATGAATTATTGAATTGGATAGTGAAGATTAGTTGTTGTTTACACAGTTACAGTGATAGATACGTCAAAACGGTGCGTTCGACAATTGATCGTAACATTATATTAAGTTAAAGTAATGAATTATTGAATTGATTATTGAAAAATAATGTTATTTACACATTTAAAGTGATTGATATGTCTAACGTGTGCGATCGACAATTGATTGCAACATTATATTTAGTTAAAGTAATGAATTATTGAATAGGTTATTGAAGATTAGTTGTTGTTTACATATTCATAGTGATTGATATGTCTATAGGGTGCGATCGACAATTGATGGCAACATAATATTAAGTCAAAGTAATAAATTATTGAATTGGGTAAAGAAGATTAGTTGTTGTTTACACATTTACATTGATAGATATGTCTAAAGGGTGCGATCGACAATTGATCGCAAACATTATATTAAGTTAAAGTAATGAATTATTGAATTGGTTATTGGAAATTACTTGTTGTTTACATATTCACAGTGATTGATATGTCTAAAGGGTGCGATCGACAATTGATCGCAACATTATATTAAGTTAAAGTAATGAATGATTGAATTGGATAGTGAAGATTAGTTGTTGTTTACATATTTACAGTTATAGATATGTCTAAAGAGTGCGATCGACAATTGATCACAACATTATATTAAGTTAAAGTAATGAATTATAGAAAATGTTATTGAAGATTAGTTGTTGTTTACACATTCACTGTTATTGATATGTCTATAAGGTGAGATCGAAAATTGATCGCAACATTATATTAAGTCAAAGATATGAATTACTGAATTGGATAGTGAAGATTTGTTGTTGTTTACACATTTACAGTGATAGATAAATTTAAAGGGTGCGATCGACAATTGATCGCAACATTATATTAAGTTCAAGTAATGAATTATTGAATTTGATAGTGAAGATTAGTTGTTGTTTACACATTTACAGTGATAGATTTGTCTAAAGGGTGCGATCGATAATTGATCGCAACATTATATTAATTTCAAGTAATGATTTATTGCATTCGATATTGAAGATTAGTTTTTGTTTACATATTCACAGTGATTGATATGTCTAAAGGGTGCGATCAACAATTGATCGCAACATTTTATATAGTTAAATTAATGAATTATTGAATTGGTTACTAAAAAATAATTGTGTTTTACAAATTTAAAGTGATTGATATGTCTAAAGAGTGCGATCGACAATTGATCGCAACATTATATTAGGATAAAGTAATGAATTATTGAATTGGTTATTGAATATTAATTGATTTTTACACATTCATAGTGATTGATATGTCTAAAGTTTGCGATCGACAATTGATCTGAACATTATGTTAAGTTAAAGTAATGAATTATTGAATTGGTTATTGGAAATTAATTATTGTTTACATATTCATAGTGATTAAATTGTCAAAAGGGTGCGATCGACGATTGATTGCAACATTATATTTTAAGGTAATGAATCATTGAATTGGATATTGAAGATTAGTTGTTGTTTACACATTTACAGTGATTGATATGTCTAAAGGGTGCGATCGACAATTGATCGCAACATTATATTAAGTTAAAATAATGAATTATTGAATTGGATAGTGAAGATTAGTTGTTATTTACACATTTACAGTGATAGATATGTCTAAAAGGTGAGATAGAAAATTGATAGCAACATTATATTAAGTTAAAGTAATGAATTATTGAATTGGATAGTGAAGATAAGTTGTTGTTTACACATTTACAGTGATAGATATGTCTAAAGAGTGCGATCGACAATTGATCGCAAGATTATATTAAGTTAAAGTAATGAATTATTGAATTGGTTATTGAAAAATAATTGTTGTTTACACATTTGACGTGATTGATATGTTTAAAGAGTGCGAACGACAATTGATCGCAACATTATATTAAGTTAAAGTAATGAATTATTGAATTGGTTATTGGAAATTAATTGTTGTTTACATTTTTATAGTGATTGATATGTCAAAAGGGTGCGATCGACAATTGATCGCAACATTATATTAAGTTAATGTAATGAATTATTGAATTGGATATTGAATAGTAGTTGTTGTTTACACATTTACAGTGATTGATATGTTTAAAGGGTGCAATCGACAATTGATAGCAACATTATAATAAGTTAAAGTAATGAATTATTGAATTGGTTATTGAAAAATAATTGTTATTTACAAATTTGAGGTGATTGATATGTCTAAAGAGTGCGATCGACAATTGATCGCAACATTATATTAAGTTAAAGTAATGAATTATTGAATAGGTTATTGAAGATTAGTTGTTGTTGACACATTCACAGTGATTGATATGTCAATACGGTGTGATCGACAATTGATCCCAACATTATATTAAGTCAAAGTAATGATTTATTGAATTGGATAGCGAAGATTAGTTGTTCTTTTCACATTCACTGTAAATGTGTGATCAACAACTAATCTTCAATATCCAATTCAAAAATTCATTACTTTAACTTAATATAATGTTTGCAATCAATTATTGATCGTACCCTATAGATATATCTATCATTGTAAATGTGTAAACACCAATTAATTTTCAGTAACCAATTCAATAATTCAATACTTTAACTTAATATAATCTTGCGATCAATTATCGATCGCACCCTTTAGACATATCAATCAGTTTAAATGTGTAAACAACATTTAACTTCAATATCCAATTCAAAAAATCATTACTTTAACTTAATAAAATGTTTGCGATCAATTATCGATCGCACCCTATAGACATATCTATCAATGTAAATGTGTAAACAACAATTAATTTTCAAGAACCAATTCAATATTTCATTACTTTAACTTAACATAATGTTACGATCAATTATCGATCGCACCCTCTAGACATATCAATCATTGTAAATGTGTAAACAACAACTTATCTTCATTGTCCAATTCAAAAATTCTTTACTTAAACTTAATATAATATTTGCGATCAATTGTTGATCGCACCCTACAGACATATCTATCACTGTAAATATGTAAACAACAATTAATTTTCACTAACCAATTCAATAATTTATTACTTTAACTTAATATAATGTTGCGATCAATTGTCGATCGCACCTTTTAGACATATCAATCAGTTTAAATGTGTAAACAACAACTAATCTTCAATATCCAATTCAAAAATTCATTACCGTAACTTATTATAATGATTGCGGTCAATTGTCGATCGCACCCTTTAGACATATCTATCACTGAAAATGTGTAAACAACAATAAATTTTCAATATACAATTCAATTATTCATTACCTTAACTTAATATAACGTTGCGATCATTTATCGATAGTACCCTTTAGACATATCAATCACTGTGAATGTGTTAAAAACAACTAATCGTCAATATCCAATTCAGTAATTCATTACTTTAACATAATATAATGTTTACGATCAATTGTCGATCGCACCCTTTAGACATATCTATCACTGTAAATATGTAAACAAAAATTAATTTTCAATAACTGATTCAATAATTCATTACTTTTAACTTAATATAATGTTGTGATCAATTTTCGATCGCACCCTTTAGACATATCAATACTTGAAATGTGTAAACAATAAATAATCTTCAATATCCAATTAAATAATTCATTAATTTAACTTAATATAATGTTTGCGATCAATTGTCGATCGCACCCTTTAAAGATATCTATTACTGCAAATCTGTAAACAACAACTAATTTTCAATAACCGATTCAATAATTCATTACTTTTAACTTAATATAATGTTGCGATAATTGTTGATCGCACCCTCGAGAAATATCAATCATTATAAATATGTAAACAACAACAAATCGACAACATCCAAATCAATAGTTCATTACTTTAACTTTAGACATATCTATCACTGTTAATGTGTAAACCACAATTAATTTCAATAAACAATTCCATAATTCATTACTTTAACTTAATATAATGTTGCAATAAATTGTCGATCGCACCCTTTAGACATATCAATCATTGTAAATGTGTAAACAACAACTAATATGCACTATCCAATTCAATAATTCATTTCTTGAATTTAATATAATGTTTACGATCAATTGTCGATCGCATTCTTTAAACATATCTATCACTGTAAATGAGTAAACAACAACTAATTTTCAATATCCGATTAAAAAATTCATTACTTTAACTTAATATAATATTTGCGATCAATTGTCGATCGCACCGTTTACAGATATCTATCACTGTAAATGTGTAAACAACAATTAATCATAACTATGCAATTCAATTGTTGCGATCAATTTAGTAATTCATTACATTAACTTAACGTAAAGTTGCGATCAATTGTTGATCGCACCCTTTATACATATCTATCACTTTAAATGTGTAAACAACAACTACTCTTCAATATCTATTTCAAAAATTCATTACTTTAACTTAATCATGTTTACGATCAATAGTCGATCGCATCCTTTAGACATATCAATAACTTTGAATGTGTAAAAAACAACCAATCTTAAATATCCAATTAAATAATTCATTACTTTAACTTAATATAATGTTTGCGATCAATTTTCGATCGCACCCTTTAAACATATCTATTACTGTAAATCTATTACTGTAAATCTGCAAGCAACAACTAATTTTCAATAACCAATTCAATAATTCATTACTTTTAACTTAATATAATGTTGCGATCAATTGTTGATCGCACCCTTTACACATATCTGTCACTTTAAATGTGTAAACAACTATTAATTTTCAATAACAAATTCAATAATTCATTACTTTTAATTAATATAATATTTGCGATCAATTGTCGATCGCACCCTTTAGACATATCTATAACTTTAAATGTGTAAACAACAACTAATCTTCAATATCCAATTCTAAAATTCATTACTTTAACTTAATATACTGTTTGCGATCCATTGTCGATCGCACCCTATAGACATATCTATCACTGTAAATGTGTAAATAACAAATAATTTTAAATAACCAATTCAATATTTCATTACTTTAACTTAATATAATGTTTGCGATCAATTATCGATCGCACCCTTTACACATATATATACCTTTAAATGTGTAAACAACAATTAATTTTCAATAACATATTCAATAATTCATTACTTTAGCTTAATATAATATTTGCGATCAATTGTCGATGGCACCCTTTAGACATATCAATCACTGTGAATGTGTAAACAACAACTAACCTACAATATCCAATTCAAAAATTCATTACTTTAACTTAATAAAATTATTGCGATCAATTGTCGATCGCACCATTTAGACAAATCTATCATGGTAAATATGTAAACAACAATTAATCTTCAATATCAATTAAAAAATTCATTACTTTAACTTAATATAATGTTTGCGATCAATTGTCGATCGCACCATTTAAACATATCCATCAATGTAATCGTGTAAACAACAACTAATGTTCAATTTCCAATTCAATAATTCATTACTTTAACATAATATAATGTTTACGATCATTTGTCGATCGCACCCATTAGACAAATCTATCACTGTAAATATGTAAACAACAATTAATTTTCAATAACCGATTCAATAATTCATTACTTTAACTTAATATAATGTTGCGATCAATTGTCGATCGCACCCTTTAGACAAATCTATCACTGTAAATGTGTAAACAACAACTAATCTTCACTATCCAATTCAATAATTCATTACTTTAACTAAATATAATGTTTTTGATCAATTGTCTATCGCACCCTTTAGACATATCTATCACTGTAAATATGTTAACAACAATTAATTTTACACAACCAATTCAATAATTCATTACTTTAACTAAATAAAATGTTGCGATCCATTGTCGATCGCACCCTTTAAACATATCTATCACTGTAAATGTGTAAACAACTAATCTTCAATATCCAATTCAATAATTCATTACTTTAATTTAATATAATGCTGAGATCAATTGTCGATCGCACCCTTTAGACATATCAATCATTGTAAATGTGTAAACAACAACTAATCTTCAATATCCAATTCAAAAATTCATTACTTTAACTTAATATAATGTTTGCGATCAATTGTCGATCGCACCCTTTAGACATATCTATCACTGTAAATATGTAAACAACAACTAATCTTCACTATCAAATTTAATAATTAATTACTTTAACTTAATATAATGTTGCGATTAATTGTCAATCGCATCCTTTAGACATATCTATCATTGTAAATGTGTAAACAACAACTAATATTCATTATCTAATTCAATAATTCATTAGTTTAATTTAATATAATGTTGCGATCAATTATCGATCGCACCCTTTAGAGATATCAATCATCTATCACTGTAAATATTTAAACAACAATTAATTATCTATAAGAAATTCAATAATTCATTACTTTAACTTAATACAATGTTGCGATCAATCGTCGATTGCAACCTTTAGACGTATCTATCACTCTAAATGTGTAAACAACAACTAATCTTCATTATCCAATTCAATAATTCATTACTTTTACTTAATATAATGTTGCGACCAATCGTCGATCGCACCCTTTAGACATATTAATCATTGTAAATATGTAAACAACAACTAATCTTCAATATCCAATTTAAAAATTCATTACTTTAACTTAATATAATGTTGCGATCAATTCTCGATCGCACCCTTTAGACATATTAATCACTGTGAATGTGTAAATAACAACTTATCTTCAATAAACAATTCAATAATTCATTACTTTAACTTAATATAATGTTTGTGATCAATTGTCGATCGCACCCTTTAAACATATCTATAACTATAAATGTGTAAACAACAACTAAATTTCAATAACCAATTCAATAATTCATTACTTTAACTTAATATAATGTTGCGATCAATTGTCAATTGCACCCTTTAGACATATCAATCATTGTAAATGTGTAAACAACAACTAATTTTAAATATCCAATTCAATAATTCATTACTTTAACTTAATATAAGGTTTGCGATTAATTGTCGATCACACCCTTTAGACATATTAATCACTACAAATGTGTAAACAACAAATAATCTTCAATATCCAATTCAAAAATTCATTACTTTAACTTAATATAATGTTTGCGATCAATTGTCGATCGCACCCTTTAGACATATCTATCACTGTAAATGTGTAAACAACAACTAATCTTCACTATCTGATTTAATAATTCATTACTTTAACTTGATATAATGTTGCGATCAATTGTCGATCACACCCTTTAGACATATCAATCACTGTGAATGTGTAAATAACAACTTATTTTCAATAAACAATTCAATAATTCATTACTTTAACTTAATATAATGTTTGCGATCATTTGTCGATCGTACCCTTTAAACATATCTAACACTGTTAATAAGTAAACATTAATTAATTTTCAATAACCGATTCAACGATTCATTACATAAACTTAATATAATGTTGCGATCAATTGTCGATCGCACCCTTTAGACATATAAGTCATTGTAAATGTGTTAACAACAACTAATCATCACTATCCAATTCAATAATTCATTGCTCTAACTTAATATAATGTTCCGATCAATTGTCGATCGCACCAATTAGACATATCAATCACTGTGAATGTGTAAATAACAACTAATCTTCAATATCCAATTCAATAATTCATTACTTTAACTTAATATAAATTTTGCGATCAATTGTCGATCGCACCCCTTAGACATATCTATCACAGTTAATGTGTAAACAACAATTAATCTTCACTACCCAATTCAGGAATTCATTACTTTAACTTAATAAAATGTTGCGATCAATTTTCGATCGCGCCCAATAGACATATCAATCACAGTGAATGTGTAAACAATAACTAATCTTCAATATCCAATTGAATAAATCATTACTTTTACTTAATATAAAATTGCAATCAATTGTCGATCGCACCCGTTAGACATATCAATCAATGTAAATATGTAATCAACAACTAATATTAAATATCACTATGACTAATTCATTACTCTATCTTAACGTAAAGTTGCGATCAATTGTTGATCGAACCATTTAGACTTATCTATCACTACAATTGTATAAACAATAACTAATTTTCAATAACCAAATCTATAATTCAATACTTTAACTTAATATAATGTTGCGATCAATTGTCGATCGCACCCTTTAGACATATCAATCACTGTAAATGTGTAAACACCAACTAATCTTCATTATCCAATTCTATAATTCATTACTTTAACTTAATATAATGTTGCGATCAATTGTGTTTGCACCCTTTAGTTATATCAATCACTGTGAATGTGTAAACAACAAGTAATCTTCAATATCCAATTAAATAAATCATTACTTTAACTAAATTTAATATTTGCGATCAATTGTCGATCGCACCCTTTAGACATATCTATCACTGTAAATATGTAAACAACAATTAATTTTCAATAACCAATTCAATAATTTATTACTTTAACTTAATATAATGTTGCGATCAATTGACAATCGCACCATTTAGACATATCAATCATTGTAAAAATGTAAACAACAATTAATCTTCAATATCCAATTCTAAAATTAATTACTTTAACTTAATATAATAATTGCGATCAATTGTCGATCGCCTCCTTTAGACATATCTACCACTGTAAATGTCTAAACAATATTTAATCTTCACTATCCAACTCAATAATTCATTACATTAACTTAATATAATGTTGCGATCAATTGTCGATCGCACCCTTTAGACAAATCAATTATTTTAAATGTGTAGACAACAACTAATCTTCAATATCCAATTCTATAATTCATTACTTTAACTTAATATACTATTTGCGATAAATTGTCGATGGCACCCTTTAGACATATCTATCACTTTAAATAAGTAAAAAACAATTAATTTCAATAACCAATTCAGTAATTCATTACATTAACTTAATATAATGTTGCGATCAATTGTCAGTCGCACCCGTTAGACATATCAATCACTTTAAATGTGTGAACAACAATTTATCTTCAATATCCAATTCAATAATTATTTACTTTAACTTTACGTAAAGTTGCGATCAATTGTTGATCGAACCCTTTACACATATCTATAACTGTAAATGTGTAAACAACAACTTATCGTCACTATCTAATTCAAACATTCATTACTTTAACTTAATATAATATTTACGATCAATTGTCGATTGCACCCTTTAGACATATCTATCATTGTAAATGTGTAAACAACAATTAATTTTCAACAAACTAATTCAATAATTCGTTACTTTAAGTTAATATAATTTTGCCATCAATTGCCGATCCCACCATTTATACATATCAACATTGTAAATGTGTAAACAACAACTAATCTTCAATACACAATTCAAAAATTCGTTACTTTAACATAATATAATGTTTGCGATCAGTTGTTGATCGCACTCTTTTGACATATCTATCACTGTAAATATGTAAACAACAATTAAATTTCAATAACCAATTAAATAATTCATTACTTTAACTTAATATAATATTGCGATCAATTTTCAATCGCACCCTTTAGAATTATCAATCATTGTAAATGTGAAAACAACAACTAATCTTCAATATCCAATTCAAAAAATTTATTACTTTAACTTAATATAATGTTTGCGATCAATTGTCGATCGCACCCTTTAAACATATCTATTAGTGTAAATGTGTTAACATCAATTAATTTTCAATAACAAATTCAATAATTCATTACTTTAACTTAATATAATATTGTGATCAATTGTCGATTGCACCCTTTAGACTTTACGTAAATTTCCGATCAATTGTCGATCGCTCCCTTTAGACATATCAATCACTGTAAATGTGTAAACAACAATTAATTTACAATACCCAATTAAAAAATTCATTACTTTAACTTAATATAATGTTGCGATCAATTGTGTTCGCACCCTTTAAACATATCAATCACTGTAAATGTGTTAGCTTAATCTTCAATATCCATTTCAATAATTCATTTCTTTAACTTAATATAAAGTTGCGATCAATTGTCGATCGCACCCTTTAGACATATCTATCACTGTAAATGTGTAAACAAAAATTAATTTTCAATAACCATTTCAATAATTCATTACTTTAACTTAATATAATGTTGCGATAAATTTTAGTTCGCACCCTTTAGACATATAAATCACTGTAAATGTGTAAACATAATCTTCAATATCCAATTCAATAATTCATTATTTTAATTTAACGTAAAATTGCGATCGATTGTCGATTGCACCCTTTAGACATATCTATCACTGTAAATGTGTAAACAACAATTAATTTTCAATAACCAATTCAATAATTCATTACATTAACTTAATATAATGATGCGATCAATTGTCGATCGCACCCTTTAGATATATCTATCACTGTAAATGTGTAAACACCAACTAATCTTCACTATCCAATTCAATAATTAATTGCTTTAACTTAATATAATTTGCGATTAATTGTCTATCGCACCCATTAATTATATCAATCATTGTGAATGTGTAAACAACAAGTAATCTTCAATATCCAATTCACTAAATTATTACTTTAACTAAATATAATATTTGCGATCATTTGTCGATCGCACCCTTTAGACATATCTATCACTGTAAATATGTAAAAAACAATTGATTTTCAATAACCAATTCAATAATTTATTATTTAACTTTATATAATGTTGCGATCAATTGACGATCGCACCATTTAGACATATTAATCATTGTAAATGTGAAAACAACAACTAATCTTCAATATCCAATTCAATAATTCATTACTTTAACTTTACATAAAGTTCTGATCAATATTCGATCGCACCCTTTAGACATATCAATCACTGTAAATGAGTAAACAATAATTAATTTACAATAACCAATTCAAAAATTCATTACTTTAACTTAATATAATGTTGCGACTAATTGTGTTCGCACCCTTTAGGCATATCAATCACTGTAAATGTGTATGCTTAATCTTCAATATCCATTTCAATAATTCATAACTTTAACTAAATATTAAGTTGCGATCAATTGTCGATCGCACCCTTTAGACATATCAATCACTGTAAATGTGTAAAGAAAAACTAATCTTCAATATCCAATTCAATAATTATTTACTTTAACTTTACGTAAAGTTGCGATCAATTGTGGATCGCACCCTTTAAACATATCTATCACTGTAAATTTGTAAACAACAACTAATCTTCACTATCCAATTCAAATATTCATTATTTTAATTTAATATAATGTTTGGGATCAATTGTCGATCGCACCCTTTAGACATATCTATAACTGTAAATGTGTAAATAACAATTAATTTTCAATAACCAATTCAATAATTCATTACTTTAACCTAATATAATGTTGCGATCAGTTGTTGATCGCACCCTTTTGACATATCTATCAGTGTAAATATGTAAACAACAATTAAATTTCAATAACCAATTCAATAATTCATTACATTAACTTAATATAATATTGCGATCAATTGTCAATCGCACCCGTTAGAATTATCAATCATTGAAAATGTGTAAACAACAACTAATCTTTAATATCCAATTCAAAAAATTTATTACTTGAACTTAATATAATGTTTGCGATCAATTGTCGATCGCACCCTTTAGACATATATATCAGTGTAAATGTGTAAACATCAATTAATTTTCAATAACCAATTCAATAATTCATTACTTTAACTTAATATAATATTGTGATCAATTGTCGATTACACCCTTTAAATATATCAATCACTCTAAATTTGCAAACAACAACTAATCTTCAATATCCAATTCAATAATTCATTACTTTAACTTTACAAAAAGTTCCGATCAATTGTCGATCGCACCCATTACGCATATCTATCACTGTAAATGTGTAAACAACAATAAGTTTTCAATAACCAATTCAATAATTCATTACTTTAACTTAATATAATGTTGCGATCAATTGTCGATCGCACACTTTAGACATATCAATCATTGTAAATGTGTAAACAACAACTAATCTTTAATATAAAATTCAAATATTTATTACTTTAACTTTATATAATGTTGGCGGTCAGTTGTCGATCGCACCCTTTAGACATATCTATCACTGTAAATGTGTAAACAACAATTAATTTTCAATAACCAATTCAATAATTCATTACATTAACTTAATATAATGATGCGATCAATTGTCGATCGCACCCTTTAGATATATCTATCACTGTAAATGTGTAAACACCAACTAATATTCACTATCCAATTCAATAATTAATTACTTTAACTTAATATAATGTTGCGATCAGTTGTTGATCGCACCCTTTAGACATATCTATCACTGTAAATGTGTAAACAACAATTAATTTTCAATAACCAATTCAATAATTCATTACTTTAACCTAATATAATGTTGCGATCAGTTGTTGATCGCACCCTTTTGACATATCTATCACTGTAAATATGTAAACAACAATTAAATTTCAATAACCAATTCAATAATTCATTAGTTTAACTTAATATAATATTGCGATCAATTGTCAATCGCACCCTTTAGAATTATCAATCATTGAAAATGTGTAAACAACAACTAATCTTTAATATCCAATTCAAAAAATTTATTACTTGAACTTAATATAATGTTTGCGATCAATTGTCGATCGCACCCTTTAGACATATCTATCAGTGTAAATGTGTAAACATCAATTAATTTTCAATAACCAATTCAATAATTCATTACTTTAACTTAATATAATATTGTGATCAATTGTCGATTGCACCCTTTAAATATATCAATCACTCTAAATTTGCAAACAACAACTAATCTTCAATATCCAATTCAATAATTCATTACTTTAACTTTACGTAAAGTTCCGATCAATTGTCGATCGTACCCATTACGCATATCTATCACTGTAAATGTGTAAACAATAGTAAGTTTTCAATAACCAATTCAATAATTCATTACTTTAACTTAATATAATATTGCGATCAATTGTCGATCACACACTTTAGACATATCAATCATTGTAAATGTGTAAACAACAACTAATCTTCAATATAAAATTCAAATATTTATTACTTTAACTTTATATAATGTTGGCGGTCAGTTGTCGATCGCACCCTTTTGACATATCTATCACAGTAAATGTGTAAACAACAATTAATTTTCATTAACCAATTTAATAATTCGTTACTTTACCTTAATATAATGTTGCGATCAAAAGTAGATTTAACTCTTTAGATATATCTTTCACTGTAAATGTGTAAACAACAACTAATCTTCACTATCCAATACAATAATTCATTACTTTTTCTTAATATAATGTTGCAATCAATTGTCGATCACACCCTTTAGACATATCAATCACTGTGAATGTGTAAACAACAAGTAATCTTCAATATCCAATTCAATAATTCAGTACTTTAACTTAACCTAAAAAGCTGCGATCAATCATCGATCTTACCCTTTACACATATCTATTACTGTAAATGTGTAAACAACAATTAATTTTAAATATCCAATTATATAATTCATTACTTTAAATTTACCTAATGTTGCGACCAATTGTCGATCACAAACTTTAGAAATATCTATCACTGTAAATGTGTAAACAACAATTAATTTTCCATTACCAATTCAATAATTCATTACTTTAACATAATATAATATTGCGATCAATTGTCGATCGCACCCTTAAGTTGTATCAATCACTGTGAATATGTAAACAGCAACTAATCTTCAATATCCAAATCAATAAATCATTACTTTAACTTAATATAATATTTGCGATCAATTGTCGATCGCACCCTTTAAACATATCTATCACTGTAAATATGTAAACAACAATTAATTTTCAATAACCAAATCAATAATTTATTACTTTAACTTGATATAATGTTGCGATCAATTGTAGATCGCACCCTTTAGACTTATCAATCATTGTAAATGTGTAAACAACAACTAATCTTCAATATGCAATTCAAAAATTAATTACTTTAACTTAATATAATGTTTGTGATCAATTGTCGATCGCACGCTTTAGACATATTTATAACTTTAAATATGTAAATAACAATTAATTTCAATAACCAATTCAATAATTCATTACATTAACTTAATATAATGTTGCCATCAATTGTCGATCGCACCCGTTAGACATATCAATCACTGTAAATGTGTAAACAACAGCTAATCTTCAATATCCAATTCAATAAATATTTACTTTAACTTTACATAAAGTTGCGATCAATTGTCGATCGCACCCTTTACACATATCTATCACAGCAAATGTGTAGACAATAACTAATCTTCACTATCCATTTCAAATATTCATTACTTTAACTTAATATAATGTTTGCGATCAATTGTCGATCGCACCCTTTAGACATATCTATCACTGTAAATGTGTAAACAACAATTAAGTTTCAATAACCAATTCAATAATTCGTTACTTTAACTTAATATAATGTTGGGATCAATTGTCGATCCCACCCTTTACACATATCAATCATTGTAAATGTGTTAACAACAACTAATCTTCAATATACAATTCAAAAATTCGTTACTTTAACATAATATAATGTTTGCAATCAGTTGTCAATCGCACCCTTTTGACATATCTATCACTGTAAATATATAAAAAACAATTAAATTTCAATAACCAATTCAATAATTCATTACTTAAACTTAATATAATATTGCGATCAATTGTCAATCGCACCCTTTAGAATTATCAATCATTGTAAATGTGTAAACAACAACTAATCTTCAATATCCAATTCAAAAAATTTATTAATTTCACTTAATATAATGTTTGCGATCAATTGTCGATCGCACCCTTTAGACATATCTATCAGTGTAAATGTGTAAACATCAATTAATTTCTAATAACCAGCTCAATAATTCATTACTTTAATTTAATATAATGTTGTGATCAATTGTCGATTGCACCCTTTAGACATATCAATCACTCTAAATGTGCAAACAACAACTAATTTTCAATATCCAATTCAATAATTCATTACTTTAACTTTACGTAAATTTCCGATTAATTTTCAATCGCACCCATTACGCATATCTATCACTATAAATGTGAAAACAACAATTAATTTTAAATATCCAATTCAATAATTCATTAGTTTAACTTTACGTAATGTTGCGATCAATTGTCGATCACACCCTTTAGACATATCTATCACTGTAAATGTGAAAACAACAATTAATTTTCCATAACCAATTCAATAATTCATTACTTTAACTAAATATAATTTTGCGATCAATTGTTGATCGCACCCTTTAGACATACCAATAACTGTAAATATGAAAACAACAATTAATTTTCAATAACCAATACAATAATTCATTACTTTAACTTAATATAATGTTGCGATCAATTGTCGATCGCACCCTTTAGATATATCAATAATTGTAAATGTGTAAACAACAACTTATCTTCAATATCCAATTCAATAATTTGTTACTTTAACCTTTCGTAAAGTTGTGATCCATTGTCGATCACACCCTTTACATATATATATCACTGTAAATATGTAAACAACAACTAATCTTCACTATCCAACTCAAATATTCATTACTTTAACTTAATAATATGTTTGCGATCAATTTCAATCGCACCCTTTAGACATATCTATCACTGTTAATGTGTAAACAACAATTAATTTTCGATAACCAATTCAATTATTCATTACTTTAACTTAATATAATGTTGCGATCAATTGTCGATCGCACCCTTTAGACATATCAATCATTTTTAATGTATAGACAACAACTTATCTTCAATATCCAATTCAAAAATTCATTACTTTAACTTAATATAATGTTTTAATCAATTGTCGATTGCACCGTTTAGACATATCAATCACTGTAAATTTATAAACAACAATTAATTTTCAATAACCAATTCATGAATTCATTACTTTAACTTTATATAATGTTCCGATCAATTGTCAATCGATCAATCCCTGTAAATGTGTAAACTATCCTCAATATCCATTTCAATAATTCATTACTTTAACTTTTTATAATGTTTGCGATCAATTGTCGATCGCACGCTTTAAACATATAAATCACTGTAAATGTGTAATCAACAACTAATCTTCAATATCCAATTCAAAAAATTATTACTTTAGCTTAATATAATGTTTGCGATGAATTGTCGATCGCACCATTTAGACATATCTATCATTGTAAATGTGTTAACAACAATTAATTTTCAATAACCAATTCAATAATTTATTACTTTAACTTAATATAATGTTATGATCAATTGTCGATCGCACCCTTTAGACATATCAATCACTGTAAATGTGTAAAAAACAACTAATCATCAATAATCAATTCAACAATTCATTACTTTAACTTTACGTAAAGTTGCGATCAATTGTCGATCACACCCTTTACACATATCTATCACTGTAAATGTGCAAATAAGAATTAATTTTCAATAACCAATTCAATAATTCTTTACTTTAACTTAATATAATGTTGCGATCAATTAACGATCGCACCCTGTAGACATATCAATCATTGTAAAAGTGTAAACAACAACTAATCTTCAATATAAAATTCACAAATTCATTACTTTAACTTAATATAATGTTTGCGATCAGTAGTTGATCGCACCGTTTAGACATATCTATCACTGTAAATGTGCAAAGAACAATTAATTTTCAATAACCAATTTAATAATTCATTACTTTAACTTATTATAATGTTGCGATCAATTGTCGATCGCACTCTTTAGACATATCTATCACAGTAAATATGTAAACAACAACTAATCTTCACTATCCAATTCAATAATTCATTACTTTGACTTAATATAATGTCGCGATCAATTGTCGATCGAACCCTCTAGACCTATCAATCAGTGTAAATGTGTAAACTGTCTTGAATATCCATTTCAATAATTAATTACTTTAACTTAATATAATATTTGCGATCAATTGTCGATTGCACCCTTTAGACATATCTAAAATTGTAAATGTGTAAACAACAACTAATCTTCACTATCTAATTCAATAATTCATTACTTTCACTAAACATAATGTTGCGATCAATTGTCGATCGAACCCTTTAGACATATCAATCACTTTGAATGTGTAAACAACAACTAATCTTCAATATCCAATTCAATAATTCATTACTTTGACTTAATATAATGTTGCGATCAATAGTCGATCGCAAACCATAGACATATCAATCACTGTGAATGTGTAAACAACAACTAATCTTCAATATCGAATTAAATTATTCATTACTTTAACTTAATACAATGTTTGCGATAAATTGTCATTCACGCACTTTAGGCATAACTATCACTGCAAATATGTAAACAACAATTAATTTTAAATAACCAATTCTATAATTTATTACTTTAACTTAATATAATGTTGCCATGAATTGTCGATCGCACCCTTTAGACATATCAATCACGGTAAATGTGTTAACAACAACTGATCTTAAATATCCAATTCAAAAATTTATTACTTTAAGTTACTATAATGTGTGTGATCAATTGTTGATCGCACCCTTTAGACAAATCTATCACTATAAATGTGTAAACACTCATTAATTTTCAATAACCAATTCAATAATTCATTACATTAACTTAATATAATGTTGCGATAGATTGTGGATCGCACCCTTTAGACATAGCAATCACTGTAAATGTGTCAACAACAACTAATTTTCAATATCCAATTCAATAATTCATTACTTTAACTTTACGTTAAGTTGCGATCAATTGTCGATCTCTCCATTTACTATAATGTGTGCGATCAATTGTTGATCGCACCCTTTAGACATATCTATCAATGTAAATGTGTAAACAACATTTAATTTCCAATAACCAATTCAATAATTCATTACTTTAACTTAATATAATGTTGCGATCATTTGTCGATCGCACCCTTTAGACATATTAATCACTGTAAATATGTAAACAACAATTAATTTTCAATAACCATTTCAATAATTCATTACTTTCACTTAATATAATGTTGCGATCAATTATTGATCGCAAACTTTAGACATATCAATCTCTGTTACGATGATTTGTCGATCGCACCCTTTAAAAATATCTATCACTGTAAATGTTTAAAAAACAACTAAACTTCACTATCCAATTCTATATATCATTACTTTGACTTAATATAATGTTGCTATTAATTATCGATCGCACCCTATAGGCATATCAATCACTGTGAATGTGTAAACAACAAATAATCTTCAATATCCAATTCAATAATTCATTACTTTAACTAAATATAATGTTTGCGATCAATTTTGGATCGCACCCTTTAGACATATCTATCACTGTAAATATGTAAACAACAATTAATTTTAAATATCCAAATCAATATTTTATTACTTAACTTAATACAATGTTGCGATCAATTGTCTATCGCACTTTTTAGACATATCAATCACTGTTAATATGTAAACAACAATGAATTTCCAATAACCAATTCAATAATTCATTAATTTAACTTAATATAATGTTGCTATCAATTGTCAATCACACCCTTTAGACATATCAATCACTCTGAATCTGTAAACAACAATTAATATTCAATAACCAGTTCAATAATTCATCACTTTAACTTAATATAATGTTGCGATCAATTGTTTATCGCACCCTTTATACATATCAATCACAGTGAATGTGTAAACAACAACTAGTCTTCAATATCCAATTCAATAATTCATTACTTTCACTTAATATAATGTTTGCGATCAATTGTCGATCGCACCCTTTAGACATATTTATCAGTGTAAATGTGTAAACATCAATTAATTTTCAATAACCAATTCAATAATTCATAACTTTAACTTAATATAATGTTGTGATCAATTTTCGATTGCATCCTTTACACATATAAATCACTGTAAATGTGCAAACAATAACTAATCTTCAATATCAAATTCAATAATTCATTACTTTAACTTTGCGTAAAGTTCTGATCAATTGTCGATCGCACCCTTTACGCATATCTATCACTGTAAATGTTTAAACAACAATAAGTTTTCAATAACCAATTCAATAATTCATTACTTTAACTTAATATAATGTTGCGATCAATTGTCGATCGCACCCTTTTGACATATCTATCACTGTAAATGCGTAAACAACAATAAATCTTCACTATCCAATTCAATAATTCATTAATTTGACTTAATATAATGTTTCGATCAATTGTCGATCGCACTCTATAGACATATCAATCACTGTGAATGTGTAAACAACAACTAATCATCAATATCCAACTCAATAATTCATTACTTTAACGTAATATAATAATTGGGATCAATTGTCGATCGAACCCTTTAGACATTTCTATCACTGTTAATATGTAAACAACAATTAATTTTTAATTACCAATTCAGTAATTTATTACTTTAACTTAATATAATGTTGCGATCAATTGTCGATCCCACCCTTTAGACTTATCAATCACTGTTAATATGTAAACAACAATTAATTTCCAATAACCAATTCAATAATTCATTACTTTAACTTAACATAATGTTGAGATCAATTGTCGAACCCAAACTTTAGACATATCAATAACTATGAATGTGTAAAAATCAATTAATATTCAATAACCAATTCAATAATTCATTACTTTAACTTAATATAATGTTGCGATCAATTGTCGATCACACTCATTAGACATATCAATCACTTTAAATGTGTAAACGACAATTATGTTTCAATAATCAATTCAATAATTCATTACTTTAACTTAATATAATGTTGCGATCAATTGTCGATCGCACCCTTTATACATATCAATCTCTGTAAATGTGTAAACAACAATTAATTTTCAATAACCTATTCGATAATTCATTACTTTAACTTAATATAATGTAGGCGATCAATTTCAGATCGCAAACTTTATACAAATCAATCTTTGTAAATGTGTAAACAACAATTAATTTTCAATACCCAATTCATTAATTCATTACATTAACATAATATAATGTTGCGATCAATTTTTCGATCGCACCCTCTAGGCGTATCAATCACTGTGAATGTGTAGACAACAATTAATATTCAATAACCTATTCAATAATTCATTATTTTAACTAAATATAATGTTGCGATCAATTGTCGATCGCACTCTTTAGACATATCAATCACAATCAATGTGTAAAAAACAATTAATTTTCAATAAACAATTCAATCATGCATTACTTTAACTTAATGTAATGTTGCGATCAATTGTCGATCGCACCCTTTAGACATATCAATCACTGTGAATGTGTAAACAACAACTTATCTTCAATTTCAAGTTAAATAATTCATTACTTTAACTTAATATAATGTTGCGATCAATTGTCGATCGCACACTTTAGACATATCTATCACTATAAATATGTAAACAACAATTAATTTTCAATAACCAATTCAATAATTCATTATATTAACTTAATATAATGTTGCGATCAATTGTCGATCGCACTCTTTAGACATATCAATCACTTTAAATGTGTAAACAACAATTATTTTTTAATAACCAATTAAATAATTCATTATATTAACTTAATATAATGTTGCGATCAATTGTCGATCGCACTCTTTAGACATATCAATCACTTTAAATGCGTAAACAACAATTATTTTTTAATAACCAATTCAATAATTCATTATTTTAACTTAATATAATGTTGCGATCAATTGTTGATCGCACTCTTTAGACATAACTATCACTACAAATATGTAAACAACAATTAATTTTAAATATCCAATTCAATAATTCGTTACTTTAACTTTACGTAATGTTGCGATCAATTATCGATCACACCCTTTAGACATATCAATCACTGTAAATGTGTAAACAACAACTAATCTTCAATATCCAAATCAATAATTCATTACTTTAACTTAATATAATGCTGCGATCAATTGTCGATCGCACTTTTTAGACATATTTATCACTTTAAATGTGTAAATAACAATTATTTTTCAATAACCAATTCTATAGTTCATTACTTTGACTTAATATAATATTGCGATCAATTGTCGATCGTATCCTATGTACATATATATCTCTGTAAATGTGTAAATAATAATTAATTTTCAATAACCTATTCAATAATTCATTACTTTAACTGAATATAATGTTGCGATCAATTGTCGATCGCACCCTTTAGATATATCAATCATTATAAATGTGTAAACAAAAACTAATCTTCGCTATCCAATTCAATAATTCATTACTTTGACTTAATATAATGTTGCGATCAATTGTCGATCGCACCCTTTAGACATATCAATCATTGTGAATTTATAAACAACAACTAATCTTCAATATCCAATTCAATAATTCATTACTTTAACTTAATATGATGTTTGCGACCAATTGTCGATCGCACCCTTTAGACATATTTATCACTCTAAATGTGTAAACAGCAACTAATCTTCACTATCCAATTCAATAATTCATTACTTTGACTTAATAATATGTTGCAATCAATTGTCGATTGCACCCTTTTGACATATCAATCAATATGAATATGTAAAGAACAATTAATTTCCAATAACAAATTCAATGATTCATTACTTTAAGTTAATATAATGTTGCAATCAATTATTGATCACACCCTTTAGACATATCAATCACTGTAAATATTTAAAAAATTAATATCCAATAACCAATTCAATAATTCATTACTTTAACTTAATATATGGTTGCGATCAATTATCAATCGCACCCATTAGACATATCAA
Source organism: Cardiospermum halicacabum (assembly GCA_031304145.1). Lineage (NCBI taxonomy): Eukaryota > Viridiplantae > Streptophyta > Magnoliopsida > Sapindales > Sapindaceae > Cardiospermum > Cardiospermum halicacabum. The sequence goes on along the minus strand of CM062394.1, from coordinate 21,646,699 downwards.
TCATTGTGAATCTGTATACAACAATTAATATTGAATAACCTATTCAATAATTCATTATTTAAACTTAAAATAATGTTGCGATCAATTATCGATCACACTCTTTAAACATATCAATCATTTTAAATGTGTAAACAACAATTATTTTTCAATAACCAATTCAATAATTCATTACTTTAACTTAATATAATGTTGCGATCAATTGCCGATCGCCTTCTTTAGACATATCAATCACTTTAAATGTGTAAACAATAATTATTTTTCAGTAACCAATTCAATAATTCATTACTTTAGCGTAATATAATGTTGCGATCAATTGTCGATCGCACTCTTTAGACATATCAATCACTTTAAATGTGTAAACAACAATTATTTTTCAATAACCAATTCAATAATTCATTACTTTAACTTAATATAATGTTGCGATCAATTGTCGATCGCACTCTGTAGACATATCAATCACATTAAATGTGTAAAACACAATTATTTTAGTAACCAATTCAATAATTTGTTACTTTAACTTAATATAATGTTGCGATCAATTGCAGATCGCACCCTTTAGACATATTTATCACTGTAAATGTGTAAACAAAAATAAATCTTCACAATCTAATTAAATAATTCATTACTTTGACTTAATATAATGTTGCGATCAATTGTCGATCGCATCCTTTAGATATATCAATCACTGTGAATGTGTAAACAACAACTAATCTTCAACATCCAATTCAATAATTCATTACTTTAACTTAATATAATGTTGCGATCAATTGTCGATCACACTCTGTAGACATATCAATCACATTAAAAGTGTAAAACACAATCTTTTTAGTAACCAATTCAATAATTCGTTACTTTAACTTAATATAATGTTGCGATCAATTGCAGATCGCACCCTTTAGACATATTTATAACTGTAAATGTGTAAACAAAAATTAATCTTCACAATCTAATTCAATAATTCATTACTTTGACTTAATATAATGTTGCGATCAATTGTCGATCGCATCCTTTAGACATATCAATCACTGTGAATGTGTAAACAACAACTAATCTTCAATATCCAATTCAATAATTCATTACTTTAAATTAATATAATGTTGCGATCAATTGTCGATCACACACTGTAGACATATCAATCACATTAAATGTGTAAAACACAATTTTTTTAGTAACCAATTCAATAATTCGTTACATTAACTTAATATAATGTTGCGATCAATTGCAGATCGCACCCTTTAGACATATCTATCACTGTAAATGTGTAAACAAAAATTAATCTTCACTATCTAATTCAATAATTCATTACTTTGACTTAATATAATGTTGCGATTAATTGTCGATCGCATCCTTTAGACATATCAATCACTGTGAATTTGTAAACAACAACTTATCTTCAATATCCAATTCAATAATCTATTACTTAAACTTAATATAATGTTGCGATCAATTGTCAATCGCACCCTTTTGACAGATCTATCACTGTAAATGTGTAAACAACAAATAATCTTTACTATCAAATTCAATAATTCAATACTTTAACTAAATATAATGTTTCGATCAATTGACGATCGCACCCTTTAAACATATCAATCGCACTGAATGTGTAAACAACAAATAATCTTCAATATCCAATTCAAAAATTCATTACTTTAACTTAATATAATGTTTGCGATCATTTGTCGATAGCACCCTTTAAATATATGTATCACAGTAAACGTGTAAACAACAATTAATTTTAAATAACCAATTCAGTAATTCATTACATTAACTTAATATAATTTTGCTATCAATTGTTGATAGCACCCTTTAGACATATCAATCACTAAAAATGTGTAAATAACAACTAATCTTCAATATCCAATTCAATAATTCATTACTTTAACTTAATATAATGTTTACAATCAATTGTCAATGTCACCCTTTAGACATATCTATCACTGTAAATGTGTAAACAACAATTAATTTTCAAATTTAATAATTCATTACTTTAACTTACAATAATGTTGCGATCAAGTGTCGATCGCACCCTTTAGACATCACTGTAAATGTGTAAACAACAACTAATCTTAAGTTTCCAATTCAATAATTCATTACTTTAACTTAATATAATGTTGCGATCAATTGTCGATCGTACCCTTTAGACATATCAATCACTATGAATTTGTAAACAACAACTAATCATCAATATCAAATACAATAATTCATTAGTTTCACTTAATATAATGTTTGCGATCAATTGAAAATCGCACCCTTTAGACATAACTATAACTGTAAATGTGTAAATAACAACTAATCTTTACTATTCAATTCAATAATTCATTACTTTAACTTAAAATGATGTTTCGATCAATCGTCGATCGCACCCTTTAAACATACCAATCACAGTGAATGTGCAAACAACAACTAGTCTTCAATATCCAATTCAAAAATTCATTACATTAACTTAATATAATGTTGCGATCAATTGTCGAACACATCCTTTAGACATATCAATCTCTGTGAATTTGTAAACAACAACTAATCTTCAATATCCAATTCAATAATTCATTATATTCACTTAATATAATGTTTACGATCAATTGTCAATCACAACCTTTAGACATATCTATCACTGTACATGTGTAAACAGCAATTAATTTTCAATAACCAATTCAATAATTCATTTCTTTAACTTAATATAATGTTGTGATTAATTGTAGATCGCACCCTTTAGACTAATCAATCACTGTGAATTTGTAAATAACAACTAATCTTCAATATCCAATTCAATAATTCATTACTTTCAATTAATATAATGTTTGCGATCAATTGTCAATCGCACCCTTTAGACGTATCTATCACTGTAAATATGTAAACAGCAATTAATTTTTAATAACCAAGTCAATAATTCATTACTTTAACTTAAAATAATGTTTACGATCAATGTTGATCGCATTCTTTAGACATAGCAATCACTTTGAATATGTTAACAACAATTAATTTTCAATAACCAATTTAATAATTCATTACTTTAACTTAATATAATATTACGATCAATTGCCGATCGCACCCTTTAGATATATCAATCACTGTGAATGTGTAAACAACAACTAATCTTCACTATCCAATTCAATAATTCATTACTTTGACTTAATATAATGTTGCGATCAATTGTCGATCGCACCCTTTAGACATATCAATCACTGTGAATGTGTAAACAACAACTAATCTTCACTATCCAAGTCAATAATTCATTACTTTGACTTAATATAATGTTGCGATCAATTGTCGATCGCACCCTTTAGACATATCAATCACTGTGAATGTGTAAACAACAACTAATCTTCAATATGCAATTCAATAAATCATTACTTTAACTTAATATAATATTGGGATCAATTGTCAATCGCACCCATTAGACATATTTATCACTGTAAATGTGTAAACAACAACTAATCTTTTTTATCCAATTCAAAAATTCATGACTTTAACTTAATATAATGTTTCGATCAATCGTCGATCTCACCCTTTAAACATATCAATCACAGTGAATGGGTAAACAACAACTAATCTTCAATATCCAATTCAAAAATTCATTACTTTAACTTAATATAATGTTTGCGATCAATTGTCGATCGCACCCTTTAAATATATGTATCACTGTAAATGTGTAAACAACAATTAATTTTAAATAACCAATTAAATAATTCATTACTTTTACATAATATAATGTTGCGATCAATTGTTGATCGCACCCTTTAGACATATCAATCATTGAATATGTGTAAATAACAACTAATCTTTAATATTCAATTCAACAATTCATTACTTTGACTGAATATAATGTTTACGATCAACTATCGATCTCACCCTTTAGACATATCTATCACCATAAATGAATAGACAACAATTAATTTTCAATAACCAATTAAATAGTTCTTTACTTTAACTTAATATAATATTGCGATCATTTGTCGATCGCACCCTTTAGATATTTCTATCACTGTAAATGTGTAAACAACAATTAATCTTCTTTATCCAATTCAATAATTCATTACTTTAACATAATATAATGTTGCTCAGTTGTCGATCGCACCCTTTAAACATATCAATCACTGTGAATTTGTAATCAACAACTAATTTTCAATATCCAATTCAATAATTTATTTCTTTCACTTAATATAATGTTTGCGATCAATTGTCGATGGCATCCTTTAGACATATCTATCAGTGTAAATATGTAAAAAGCAATGAATTTTCAATAACCAAGTCAATAATTCATTACTTTGACTTAATATAATGTTGCGATCAAATGTTGATCACACCCTTTAGACATATCAATCACTGTGAATTTGTAAATAACAACTAATCTTCAATATCCAATTCAATAATTCATTTTATTAACTTAATATAATGTTTACGATCAATGGTCGATCACACCCTTTAGACATATCTATCACTGTAAATGTGTAAACAGTAATTTATTTTCAATAACCAATTCAATAATTCATTACATTAAATTAATATAATGTTGCGATCAATTGTCGATCGCACCCTTTAGACATATCAATCATTGTAAATGTGTAAACAACAACTAATCTTCAATATCCAATTCAAAAATTCATTTCTTTAACTTAATATAATGTTTGCATCAATTGTCGACTGCACCCTTTAGACATATCTATCTTTGTCAATTTGTAAGCAACAATTTATTTTCAATAACTAATTCAATAATTCATTACTTTAACTTAATATAATGCTGCAATCAGTTGTCGGTCGCACCTTATAGACATATCTATCACTGTAAATGTGTAAACAACAACTAATCTTCACTATCCAATTCAATAATTCATTACTTTAACTTAATATAATGTTGCGATCAATTGTCGATCGCACACTTTACACATATCTATCTTTGTAAATATGTAAAAAGCAATGAATTTTCAATAACCAAATCAATAATTCGTTACTTTGACTCAATATAATGCTGCGATCAAATGTTGATCGCACCCTTTAGACATATCAATCACTGTGAATTTGTAAACAACAACTAATCTTCAATATCCAATTCAATAATTCATTACATTAACTTAATATAATGTTTACGATCAATGGTCGATCACTTCTTTAGACATATCTATCACTATAAATGTGTAAACAGCAATTTATTTTCAATAACCAATTCAATAATTCATTACTTTAAATTAATATAATGTTGCGATCAATTGTCGATCGCACCCTTTAGACATATCAATCATTGTAAATGTGTAAACAACAACTAATCTTCAATATCCAATTCGAAAATTCATTTCTTTTACTTAATATAATGTTTGCGATCAATTGTCAACTGCACCCTTTAGACATATCTATCACTGTCAATTTGTAAGCAACGATTAATTTTCAATAACTAATTCAATAATCCATTACTTTAACTTAATATAATGCTGCGATAAATTATCGATCGCACCTTATAAACATATCTATCACTGTAAATGTGTTAACAGCAACTAATCTTCACTATCCAATTCAATTATTCATTACTTTAACTTAATATAATGTTGCTATCAATTATCGATCGCACACTTTAGACATATCAATCACTGTGAATGTGAAAACAACATCTAATCTTCAATATCCAATTTAAAAATTCATTACTTAAACTTAATATAATGTTTACGATCAATTGTCGATAGCACCATTTAGACTTATCAATCACTATGAATGTGTAAACAACAACTAATCTTCACTATCAAATTTAATAATTCATCACTTTAACTTACAATAATGTTGCGATCAATTGTCGATCGCACCCTTTAGACATCACTGTAAATGTGTAAACAACACCTAACCCTCACTATCCAATTCAATAATTCAATACTTTAACTTAATATAATGTTTGCGATCAATTGTCGATCGCACCCTTTAGATATATCTATCACTGTAACTATGTAAACAGCAATTAATTTTCAATAACCAAGTCAATAACTCATTACTTTCACTTAATATAATGTTGCGATCAATTGTTGATCGCACCCTTTAGACATATCAATCATTGTGTATGTGTAAACAGCAATTAATTTTCAATAACAGATTCAATAATTTATTAATTTAACTTAATATAATGTTGCGATCAATTGTCGATCGCACCCTTTAGACATATCTATCACTGTAAATGTGAAAACAACAACTATTCTTCACAATCCAATTAAATAATTCATTACTTTAACTTAATATAATATTTACGATCAATTGTCAATCGCACCCTTTAGACATATCTATCTCTGTAAATGTGTAAACATCAATTTATTTTCAATAACCAATTCAAAAATTGATTACTTTAACTTATTATAATGTTGCGATCAATTTTCGATCGCACCCTTTAGATATGTATCACTGTAAATGTGTAAACAACAATTAATTTTAAATAACCAATTCAATAATTCATTACTTTAACTTAACATAATGTTGCGATCAATTGTCGATCGCATCCTTTAGACATATCAATCATTGAATATGTGTAAACAACAACTAATCTTCAATATCCAATTCAATAATTCATTACTTTAACTTAATATAATGTTTACGATCAATTGTCAATCGCACCCTTTAGACATATCTATCTTTGTAAATGTGTAAACATCAATTTATTTTCAATAACCAATTCAATAGTTGATTACTTTAACTTAATATAATGTTGCGATCAATTGTCGATCGCACGCTTTAGACATTTCAATCATTGTAAATGTGTAAACAACAACTAATCTTCAATATCAAATTTAAAAATTCATTACTTTAACTTAATATTATGTTTACGATCAATTGTCGATCGCACCCTTTAGACATATCAATCACTATGAATGTGTAAACAACAACTAATCTTCACTATCCAATTTAATAATTCATTACTTAAACTTACAATAATGTTGCGATCAATTGTCGATCGCACCTTTTAGACATCACTGTAAATGTGTAAACAACAACTAATCTTCAATATCCAATTAAAAAATTCATTAATTTAACTTAATATAATGTTTGCGATCAATTGTCGATCTCACCCTTTAGACATATCGATTGCTGTAAATGTGTAAACATCAATTAATTTTCAATAACAAATTCAATAATTCATTACTTTAACTTAGTATAATGTTGTGATCAATTGTCTATCGCACCGTTTAGACATATCAATCATTGTAAATGTGTAAACAACAACTAATCTTCAATATCCAATTAATAAATTCATTACTTTAACTTAATATATTGTTTGCGATCAATTGTCGATCGTACCCTTTAGACATATCTATCACTGTAAATGTGTAAACAACAACTAATCTTCACTATCCAATTCAATAATTCATTATTTTAACTTAATTTAATGTTGCGAACAATTGTCGATCGCACCCTTTAGACATATCAATCACTGTGAATTTGTAAACAACAACTAATCTTCAACATCCAATGCAATAATTCATTACTTTCACTTAATATAATGTTTGCGATCAATTGTCGATCGCACCCTTTAGACATATCTATCACTGAAAATATGTAAACAGCGATTAATTTTCAATAACCAAGTCAATAATTCATTACTTTAACTTAATATAATGTTGCAATCAATTGTTGATCGCACCCTTTAGACATATCAATCACTGTGAATGTGTGAACAGCAATTAATTCATTTAATGGTAGCTTATGCCCACTATATAATCAAATGTAATTTGTGAAGCTGCAACTATGCATTTTAAAGAAATATAACAAATATTTCATATAACAAGAAAGTTCTAAATAAGAAATATATTATAACATAGCTAGTCAAAACTGCCGTAGATAAAATAGAGGGTTGATTATAAAAATGGGAGAAAACAAAATGAATGAACTTTAACAAAACAGTCATAAATAACTTTAATCCAAATGCAAACGAAAATTACATATATTTAAGTAACAAATTGCAATGTAACATTCAATCGTAAATACGGTTGATACAAGAAAAAAACATGAGCATCACAATATTGTGATTGAAATGTCGAAGCAAATCGATGGCGTAAGCAGAATTAACACTATCAATCAGTTCACTGCAAACAAAACACAAACATGACAATTGAACAAGAACTACAACTAAACAAATAAACTTGAGAGTGACTACCTTTTAACTTGGGTCTTGATCTCCTAGTTTGCATAACGGGCTTTTGGTTTGAATTTATGCTGCAAACCGAAACAAAATTGACGAGTTACATTGGAGAGCTGCAATTGCAATAGATGGAGTAGAGCAAAATATCAAAAGCGAACCTTTCTAACGCTATTGGGATCTATGAGAGCTGTGTTGGATACGCCTGTAGAGAAACCACCAACTCATATATATATATATATATATATGTATACTACTTGTCTATCTATCAAAGTGATGAAGGTTGGATTTTGATTTTGTTAGTAGGATTATATACTAGCGGGCAACTAAATTGATCGATATATTGGGAAAACACAGCTAGCTCTGATACTACTTTTTGAACAAATCGGTGATCTATTGCAGCGAAAACGAGTATTGGTAACCATAAATTAAAACAAACATACACATGGTAAGAAAATAGAGATAGAAAATAAGACACAAAGTTTTACGTGAAAAGCCAAAATGGGAAAAAACCACGTCCATCAGGACGAGAGACTAATTCACTATATAACAATAAAGCAATAGTTACAATCAGAATTATTCCTCTCTCACTCTCCATTACATTGATTACAATCTCATACATAAGCTCTCCTAATATGGCTCTTACAGGATAACAAAACTCGATCCTAGAACTCAAGATCTCCATGGTTTTCAGGCCCCCATGGGACACCTCCCAGACCTAACCAACTAGATCTACATTGTTCTCTTAGGAAATCTAATAATAAATACAAGAATCATATTTATAGCATTAGATTACTTACTCACAAAGTAATCCTAAACCATTAAGAAAACCTTTTCCTATTTAGGATTCTCAAGGATCTCTTTTTCCTAATTAGAATCCAATTTAGGAAATACCATTCTTAATCAAATATGACACTTCCAAAATAGTCTTCAAGTCTTATTCTAATTACAAACCAATTATGAATACAGAGATATACTCAAATTCTCGTCACAATCCTAACATGGTGGTGTTGTTCCTATGCTTAGATAGGTTCCCGTGGTCCCAACACCAACATCCAAATTAGATTAGATGAAGTTGAAATTGCAAGTTAGTTCAGCGATGTTCTAGAGTGAAAGCTCATTGGTTGAGCTCCGCAAACGGATTGTACAGCGCGCTATAGGGACAATTTGTATCTCATTCTCATTGTAACACCCCATATTGAGACAGGGTTAAAAGAAATTGAATTGTTACTCATATCACCAATGTGCACATTATTTTTCGGGAGACCAGAACTTGAGAACTCTAAAATTAAACGTGCTTGGCTTGGAACAATCTTTGGATGGATAACCTTCTAGAAAGTTTTTCTGAAAAGCATGCAAGTGAGAATAAAGCATGCTGGAAAACGTAATAGTGGCCTGTAAGGTTAGTGGTCAGTCTTAAAACTCGTTATGTGAATGACGTGATGCCCTGCCGCTGCGCCTCGGTCATCCGGAACCGGAACTGGATGTTACACTCATTGTGGTTGGTTTGGTGTCCCCTGACTTTTGTATCCAAAATATTAGGAGGTTGTACGTCAGATCAATTTGAAATCTACATTGATAGCCTTTTAAACCCATTATTATTTTTAGAAAAAGGACATCGTGTTAGATAAAAATTAGTTAGAAAAAATTTTCACTACGGAACAGATTGAATAGATTGATTGGTTATTCTAAATATAGACAACATGAAAAATATGGATGCATGTCCTGTTGAAAACTACTAAATCAAGGCTCATCTAATTAAGAAGCACTGCATCACCAAATTAAAAATACTCTAATTTTATCTGATAAGATAAATTTTAAAAAATAAAGGCACCATTTTGTCCACTACTAGATCATGTAGATTGGCCTATGTACATTCATATAATAAAATAAAATTGTGTACCAAATTAGCCCACTCAACTAATTTCAAATTAAAATCAAGTTAGAGAGATTGTTTGTACAGATAAATTATCGAGCGATTTATGACAAGTTTTTTACCGATTATTGATAATTACGGATAGTTTTTTTTAAAAAGTTATTAAACGAAAATTATCAATTACCAATTGATTACAGATAATTTTAATCGATTATCGATTGAAAAAATCGAATAATAATTAATTTTATTATCTATTAAAATTTTATCCATATTAATTATTAACTAGCAACTATGTTGCACGGACACTGACATACGAACCCGGATACCCGGATACGACACTAATATGGATACGAGACACGATAAATTTTAAAAAATTGGAATACAACACAATTACCTAAAATAATATTAAAATAATACTTCCTTTGTATTTTTTAGTGGCTATATTTGCATAATAGCCACTATTCATTCATGATTTTGTTCGTATGTTGTTATTTATACATAAAGAAAAATATAGTCAGGTGAGATTTTGTTTTATTCGTCTTAATGTCTATTTTCTAAATATAAAATTATTATAATTTTTTGTCGTGTATAATTAAAAATATTTACAGTTAAAGTTAAGCATCGAAAAACGTGTAAACAGAAAGTGTACTGAATTAAAAAAAAAAACAAACAAACAAAGGTAGTATATGATAATAATTTTATATTAAAAAATACTGGTAGATATATATCTACTACATAGTAGTTATATAGTATATGCACTTATAGTTTTACCTTAAAATATACAATAGAAATTCTTACATTATGTTAAATCGCCAACATTCACCTTTTAATATATAAAATTATTAGAGTTTTAATTTGATTTTAGGCGTTTTAAATTGACAAGTGACAAATTGATATTTTTAAAAATATATAAAATAAGATAATTAATTAATAATAAATTAAAGTGTTGAATATATAAAATACATGAAGAAGTGTGTCGGACACGTATGTCCGAATTTTTTTTTTCTATTATTTATTTCTTGAATGAATACGATATCACACCACACAAGTGTCGGACACAATATTTCTAAATTTACATAAATGCCAGTGCATCATAGACTAACGATTATTACCGACCAATATCTAATCCTAATATAATTGGGATGTCAAATTTTAAATATTTTGGCGCTGGATGAATAGTTTGTGTGGATGGAGTTGTTCTTTTTCTGATCTTTGGAAAATTTTGCTAGTCTGTTTGGCAAACCTGCTTCATTTTATTGATGTATAGGATAATATAATTTTATTAATAATGTAGATTTCACTGGGAATGTGGAGATAAAAAGTAAAATTAAAGTGAAAGTAAAATGGTTTCTCATCCAATTATAAGTGTCCAAGTATAAAATTAAGATTTAATTGGAGATGATGAGGGATAAGGTCTGGTTTACATCATTAGCTTTAGCACTAGGAAAAATGACTTTTCGCCAAGTGCTTTTGTTTGCCATAAGCTTTATGCTTTTCATCGAGCGTAATACATCATCAATACAGTAAAATCACTGCTCTTATTTATTTATTTATTTATTTATTTATTTATTTATTTATTTATTTATTTATTTATTTATTTATTTTGTCAGAACTTTTAAGGGAGTATTGGATTTTTTAATACTATATTTTGTTGGCCGGAACAATTAGAGAAGGGAAAAAAAATCTTAATGTTCGAACTGTGTAACGAAAACACCATGTAAAAGATATTGCTACGTGTTGATAAAATTTTCAAAGGATTTTTTTTTTAATTTTATATTTTTAAATGTTGAAAAATGGTTCCACCAATATTTAAAATATTATTTAACGGTTTACATAATAATTAAGGCAGCATTTTATAAAATCAATATTCACTGATAATATTTAACAATAATGGTAGAATAGATATTACTTAAAGTAATAAAAATGTTATTCAAAATAATTTGAAACTATCAAAATATTCATGTATATAATATTAATAAAATACAAATCAAATAATTATATCAATGTTTTTTTAAATATTTTTAAAAAAATTATATCTAAATATTAATTGAATCAAAATTACTAAACAATTATTACAACTGTGATTATTTAACCACTAATTTTAACTATTAATGTGGAATATAGTTTTGACATGATGGTTTGAAACGAATTAAAAAAATAAATAATTTTAGATTGAAATTTATTGGATTTGTATTATTATTATTATTATTATTATTATTATTATTATTATATTATTATTATTTCAATTTGGTATAACTTCTATAAAAGAAGTTGTTTAACATATTAATGGGTCGATATAATTGGAATCAATTTATAAATATTATTAGTATTAGATATTTTATTATAATTTTGGCAAATAAATAATAAATTAATGAATTAATGGATTAATTAGTTATTAAATCATTTGGTTAGTATATTAATTATTTTATTTGTATATTAATTTTTGTCAATTTTATCATTAGTGATTTCACGTATCAATAATTTATAAATTAAGAGTAATAGTTGGACCATTTTATAACTATTGAATTTAATATATTAATAATTATAAAATTTCTACGTATGCTGTAATAAAAATAGACACGAAATGATGATGAACTTCATAACATTAATATATAACTTATATGGTGCGGATGAAATTCGATTTTATATGGCATGAATTTCAATCCAATTTGATAATATATTTTGCCATCTCTAATATGTGAGGTGTCATTTTCATTACATTTTATTTTATTTTTTAAAATTACATTTTGGTATGTATTAGCATTTTAATTATGTCCAGAAAAAATAATTACCTCCAGCTTTGAATTATCACACATATGTTACCTTGGCTCGAGTTAATTTGCATGATAATTGTTAATACTACAAGATATGAAACTCAAATGTAAACATTTTGACTTTTTATTCTTTTTGGGTAAACAAAAAAATCAAAACTAACAATTAAGAACCTTTGTTTGGAATTTAAGGAAATAAAGTAGGGCCCACGTGACCCCAAAATCAGTCATTTTCTGACACGTATAGCCATCAAACCAATAACACGTAAACAATACGACAAACGTTGCAATCATCAACACAAATATTATTTCATTCTCGACCCCATAACTTACAAAAATAGAAATAACTACCTACGGTATTACTAAAAGACCTTTTCAGTTATGATGCTAGTGCTAAAATATCTTTAAAATTGTCAATTTATTTTAAAATATTTTTTCAACTTGATTTCTTAATAATATTTTGAAGATTAAGTAATTCCGTTAAATTAGACCTTATTGTTTTCTTTTAAAATAGTTTATATATATTATTATTAAATTATATATTTAAAATTTAAAATTTTAAATATTATTATTTAAAATTTACTTTATATAATAATTTTATCAAAATAATAAAATAAATGTATAAAATCAATAACAAATTACAACCCAAAATTATATATCTAAAAAAATCTATGAAAAACATATTTTTATAATTTTATTTTTAAATTTTAATATATTAAACTATCTGTTGTTGAAAAATTAGAATAATATAAATTATAACTAATTAAAATTTTTGAATTTTTTTATTATAATAAATATAAAAATAATATATAAATAATAGATATTATATGTATTTTTATTATTATTGTTTCTAATATTCTATGTACAAAATAGTTATAATTTTTACTATGAGAATTGAATATGAAAATTTAGCTC